>VXBL01001705.1:972811-986469 GCA_013400195.1 Aramus guarauna
TTTTTTTAAATCCAGTGGAACTTTGCCATGTGAGAATCTCCCATTCTAGCTTAAAGCAGAGGGGGAAATAAAACATTGGAGAGGGGAAAAAAAAATCACTGGTGGCTGTTTTGAAATAAAAATTTAAGTGCTTATTATATGTTGAAGCAATCTTTGTATGTTTTAATTTCCCCTTGAGTGGTGGAGTTTAGATGTTGGCAAATGTCTAATAGCTTCAATTTCAGATGGGAAAATCTGTGTGGGAAAACTTTACCCAGCCACAATGTTGGACCTTTAGGGGGAGCCTCCTGCAGGGTGCAGCTTCAGGTTGAGATAGCTGTGCTTTTCTGGGTTTAATATGGTGCTGGGTAAGAATGAGGCTTTTCGCTCGAAAGTCTAACATTGATCCATATGGATGTGAAGTCTTTTTTCAGGGGACTGAATCAGACTCGTATAAACTGTTATGTTGTTCAGTGTCCCTTTTGCCATCTAAAGAAGGGATCTTAGTAGTACGTGAATTATGTGAGGCAATAGCAGCTCCATCGCAGTAGAGCTTCCTGGCCTCTGCCCTTGCGGAGGTCGCAAGATGGTGGGTAGATAATTACTCTTAATGGCACTACATGGCTGTTCTCATTTCTCTTCTGCAACCTTCCCAGTGAGTGCTTTGTCCAGTGACTTCTGGCATTTTTCCTGGGTACCATCAGTCAAGTATAAGCAGGCCAGACCCTTGAAAGTTACTGCTGCAGCTCCAGGTTTCAATACTTTGCAGCACATACTTATGCAATGCTCTACAGCCGATGTGTTTCCTTTATACGAGACACCACATTTCTGCAGTTGTGTTTTTCTGTCCTTGATCAGCAAGTGAAGACATGATTGAACTGTTTGGGAATCAATTTTTTTTTTTTTAATTAACTTGTCATAAAAGTTGTATTTTTCCAACGAAAAAAAAAAGTTGTTGGAATCTCTTGTCTTCCACCTAGAAAACCATTCCAAACTCGATAGCTAATTTAGTTCTTGGTATCTGGGTTGCAGGCTGTCTCTGAGATGAGCTTCTGAAGCTCTGAGGGCTGCTGAACATTTTTTCTACCAGAAGACTAAGAGGAAAAAAAAAAAAAAAGCTTGGAGGTGTGTGGAGGGGAGTTTGAAGGAAAAAAAAATATTCACATCCTTCAAAATGTGTAATACTTGTTCTGGTGGAAGGGTGCTTGGTTTCCTTTTTTAAAATGAAAATTCTAGCTTCTGGTTGGCTTTAATGACAGATCTTGGTTATTAGACCAAAGACACTTGCAGTCTGTCTTTGCATGTGCTTGAATTGCTCTGAATTTCTGCAGGGGAAGTGCAAGTAATGATGACTGAAATACAAGCAGCAGTGTTTGTTGGCTTTATATGTATTGTAACAACCTCACTATTTTGTTTGACACTCACATTCAGTGCATGCTTTTCTAACTTGCTACTGTGTTAAGGCAATGAGAATGGGAAGTAGGTCTTACCCAAAACATAAGAATGGAGAAGCTGTCTGCTAAGCAGAAACTGTTGTCCTCCAGACTTGGACATGAGAAGCTTTGCAAACTGAGTTAAAGGAAGTAGTTCGGTTCTCAAAGAACTCCTGCATCTGTGTTAGTTGTCTCTGGAATTGTTCTCCTAGCTTAACTTCTCATCCTATTTTCCTGTAGTTTCAAATTAGTCTTGCATCAAATCCTTGTGAACTCAAGTGTGGGAGCTGGAAGCTTCTGAGACTAGATGCAGTGCTTAGACTAGAAGCCTCTTTGGATATGAGGTGGAGGTAGCTGAAAGAAAACCCCCAAACATGAATCTGAAAGCAATGTAGGATGATAACTCTTTCTTACTGCTAGCTTTACAGTAGCATTACAAAAGTCAGCTGGGGTGGATGCAAAGTCCAACTGTGATAGATAGACAGACCTTCAAAACACACCTCAATCTAAGAATTTCTTCCTGTGAATGAACGTTAGAACCATGATGTTACAAATAGAATGCCTACTCAGTCCTATTTATCTAGACTATACTGGTAACTGCAAATCAGTAATTATTTTGGTCACATAGCAAGCACTAGGAATTACTGCAGCAGTGATGTTTCTTCAGGACAGATATGGAAAGGACAGTAATATCAGTCAACTGAAATCTGTAAGTGCAACTTTTGATTGCTAGAGGCAAAGGTTTCAACATGGAAGGCCAGGTGGCTTCATCCATTTCTTGTTGCCACACATGTGCCTTGGAGTACAGCCCAGGAGAGTGAGACCTGGGTTCCAGTTGTGCTTCTACCAATGGTTTACTCCATGTTGGAGGGCAAATCACTTTGCCCTGGATTCAGTGGAACAATTAAATGTGTTCTGTGTGCTGTTTTGACATGGGAAAGATATTTAAACTGTCATCAGCTTTCCTGTACTATAGCTTGGCTTTTTCCCCCTGAAAAACCTAAGGAGTTGATGCTTTCACATGTTTAGGTGATGCTTGAAATGCGTTGTCAATTATTCCTTGAGGCTAGCAGTCTCTTGATAGGTCATGTGAGTGGCTGACTTTCAACATCAAGATATCTGGGTGGACCTGTTATAGGTAGATCTGATCTTTTCAGAGTAGCTGCCTGCATTGTGCCTGGTCCTGTGGCTATACATTTGCTAGGATGGAATTGCCCCTCCCCAGCCCCATTTGAAGGACTGCCTACAACTGTGCTGTAATGTAATAACCTCCAGCCTCTTAGGTGATGTTTTAGTACTTTTAAGTAAGCGTGGGTCTCTTTATGTGATAGAAGCCTGTTCCTGATATTAAGAGGCAATCTATAAATCAGTATCCTGACTTACGCAGTCTGTCAAAGTGCTTTCAGAACATATCTGGAGTTTTCCTGACAGTTGTCTGTTAATTCTCTCTTTACCAGTGAAAGATGGTTTGAACCTGATTTCAGCCCCAAATTCCAAACCTCTTGTGGCTCTTAAGTTGATGTGGAATATGAAACTGTACATATTGGAGAAATGTGGTTCTTTGTCCTTTTACTGACAGGATCTTGCTTTCTGAGTCATTCCCTCCATCACCTAATAGTCTGTTTGTTGCCTGAGGTCTCTGGTTTTCTATGGTTTGCTATGGACTGTGTGAGGATGTCAAGCAAACAAACTGGGATTTGTGTCGTGCTGAGTCCTCTGTGCTCATTCCCCTTTGAAGTTCCCTACCCAGGTAACCAAGAGGTCAGAAGGTCTTAAGCTCATCACCAAACCCTTGAACCATCCGGTTTTTGTTTCCTGGACTCTGCAGCCATATGATCCTCATCTGATTTGTGTGGTTCAGTGCCGTAACTTCGCAATGCAATTAAAACAGTGAAGCCAATGATAGTGTAAGGACCTAGCAACACTGGAATGGCTTTGAAATACCAGACATGATTGCAGTTACTGCAGTAAATTGTATTCATTTAGGAAATCTCCTACTGTCTTGCCTTTCCAGCTGCTTGTGTGAATCATTTCCTCTCATGTAGGTTTCATTTACCAGCTCTAGGAAGGAAAAGGGAGTGGAGAGGCAAAGCAATGGGTGGCAGTGAACTTGTGCTCCCCTTGGATAAATTAACAAATGTGTCTCTTTCTGTAACCTATATTTGTTCACTTTCTCAAAGCTGAGCTTGTTAGTGCACTAAAATTCTAGCCGAAACATGTCAGGTTAGAAACTTCACAGTTTTGCTTGAGGGGAGTGGTTCTGTGACGCTTGGGTCAGAATAGTCGCTCGCATCTTTGTTTTATTGGGCTATGCCTTGGTAAAGGGAAAAAATGAAGAATAACTTTAAGGTAACGATGAAAGACTGAAAGCATAGAGTGCTTTAGGTCTGCTGGATTAGAATAATGGACTAGCTACTCATGCTCTTTCCTACATTAAACCTCTAGCATGTCTGGAAACGTTATTGTTTTGTAAAGCATAGACTACCTCTCCTGTACGGTAATACTAAAATTCATCCAACCTCATTTCTGCAATATGCTCAAAGCTCTCAACTCACTTTTAATTACAGAGATGTAAACAGTGCTTAAACTTGCTTTCACTGAGGCATAACGTTTATTTTGAGGCTTTGAGCATAAAGATAGCCTGTGCCAGCTTAGAAATCACACGGACTCTAAGGATCATAGCTGCAAGAGTTTAAAAAAAAAAGCATAATGTTACTAATTGGGTTACTGTCCTGTGGTTTTTCAACTTTTTATATAGTTGAATAATATTAAAGCTCCTGCTTAGTGTATTTACGCATAATGTGGCACTGATTGGAATTAGTCCTTATTACTACTACAGAAAGGAACAAGGGTGGGAACTGTGATGTTGTTCCTTATCTCCTCTTTAGGAAGAAACAATTACTTGTTGACTTGCAATTTATTGCATGGAATAACATGGTTTAGATGTTTTGACTGGTTTTGTCAAGTTTAAGTTTTCCTCCTTTTGGGAATGAACAGATGCATAAGTAAAGAGTGTGCTTGAGTGAAAGTGTTGCCTGAAATGTTTAGGCCTGGCTATTTGAAAATAGTTGCATTTTTTTGAGAGGACCAACAAATAGGAAGCTATTTCAGGTTTGAGGCTCCTTTTTGGTTTCCAAAGCAGGGAAATCAGCTCTGGCAAAGAAAAAAACCCTCTCCTATCTGTTCAGAAATGGCTTTTATCTGGAGACCCACAGAATGGACACTACTGAGGGAAAAGCTGAAGGCAGCTTAGCAATGTTTCATGTTTGGGACAAATCAGTTTCCTCTTCCATATCTGTGTGGTTTATTTGGAAAAGAGTCTGCCACTTAAAATCCTAGTAGTTGATTTTGAAACCTCTTTGAAGCTGAGAAGAGAAGCTCACAGATCCCTCCTCTTATGTGGGACTCTAACTTCTCTGTGGTCTGCTGCATGTCTCCTGTCCTGTGAGACCTGAGTAAGGCTGTCGTTATGTAGCCACCTTCCTTTGTGCTGAGCAAACAAACCATCTGTCAAAACTTTAAAGCCAATGTGAGGTACCACTACATAGAAATGCATCTAGTCATGTCCAGTCTTGACATCAGGTTATGTAGTCAGATGTCTTTTTAATCAGTTTCAAATTTTTCTGCCCCTAGGAACTGGGTGGAAGTGATGTTATTTGCAGTATTTGCACTAGATATAGGCATGTGTTTGCTCAAAGCATCTCAGAAATGCCAGTGAACTGAAATCATGAGGCAGGGGAATATCTCCCTGGATGTGGTCGTGTAACCAAGTTGTACTGTGTCTGTAGAGTTAAGAACAGGCCTAGTCCTGTTTCTTCTGCCTCCCCTCCCTTTTTTTTTTCCACTCTAAAAGGGAGTTGGTTTTGACTTTGCAGATGGACAAGACTCTTGATTCCTGCATGCCAGATTCTCAATGGAATAAAAAGACCAAGTATGTATGGTGGGAAGAGAGTGCCTCATAAAGGCAGTTGTAGGCAAAGGTGTTTTATGACAGATATCTTTCATGTGAGGACGGTTTTGGGGATGGACCCTGGAGAAGCAAGGAAGTGGGCGCAGCAAATGCCACTGCAGGACCCAAGTACTAAGGTCACTGGTCTTCTCTTCTGTGTGAGAAACTGGAATAGGGTGTTCCTTACCCTGCGCATGTTGGATGTTAGAGCTGTTCAGGACTAAGAAAAGGCAGCAGCATAGGTGCTAAATATTCTTTTTGCCCCATTGTGATGACCATGTGAGATGGAGTTGTTCAGTTAAGGCACAGCACAAAAACTTCCCTTCTGTCCTTGGCTTTTGTGCCTGGGGTCAGTCAACATCTGCTTTTTCCCCATAGGACTTTGCTTATTTAGCCATTCAGAAGTGTGGTGCTGGGAGCTCTCAGCTTGGTTTGAAATGCTTCTTCTCATCGCAAAAAGGCTTGGGGCAGATGGACTGCTGCGGCTGGTCGGATGACATAACGTCTCTGTGCCGAGCCTCCCATTGGCCTGGTGCTGTGGTGCTTGGTGGGGTGTGGTAGCCCTGAACGGAAGGGCAGACATCTCTTTTTTGCTGTGTGCTGCTTAGCCCTTATTAAACTCAGATGTTTCCAACCCCTTCCTCCAGGCTTTTATTATTGCTGTAAACAGAGCAGGGCACAGGGAGCTTTTTGAAATCCTCATTTGAGGCAGCAATGGCTGACTGCTCTACCAACAGTGTGCCTGTGTGTGAAGGGGGTTTGACATGAATTTAACACTCCAGTCCAAGGGAGTGCTTGTGTTTTCCCTAAAGTCTTTTTCTCCTCCCCTGATCTGATGCCACTTCTCTTCCTCCTGCTCAGGTTGCTTGTCTTCCTGGCTTTCTTCTTGCCCAATGCCCTCTTCTGCTTCCCCAGAACTGGTCTGGTTTCTGCCACTCTGCTCAATGTGGGCTGTCTGGCTGCTTGTCTCATCTGTGTCTTGTGCAAACTTTGGGTTGTTTGCATTTTCAGGTTACAGTGATACCAGCTAAAATAAGGTTTCTGTTGCTGTACTAGGATGACTAAAAAAAGTGCTCCTAGAAGAAAACACCTAGATTTGGCTGTCAGCAGCTCTATCTCAGCTGTACCTGGTTCAGATTTAATGTGTGGCTCTGAAAGTTATTTTTCAGCTTTTTGTGAGGGGGGAGAGAGAGGAGAGACTGCCATGGTAACAAGATCTTAGATGCTTCCTACCTATAGTCCGCACTTCACAGTGTGAGCTACCATACCCCCTGCAGGGGAACTTATGAATCCTTGGTATCTCTAAATATAAGCCATTAACTTTGAGGTGTAACCAGGGCATTTATAACCTTCTTGCACACAATTCTCTGAGGACTGTATCCTTTGCAAATCTACTTATGAGTCTCAAATATCTGTCCATTTAATATCTTCTTTTTTAGCTGAGACATTCTTGGCCCAGTGAGGTATGGCAGCTGCTTTATGCATGGCATCTGACTTGGTAAAAGCTATGTTCCTGCAAGATCTGTAAGAACATTTGTAAGACTTGTTCTTGTGATGTTTTTGCATCTGAGACTAGTCTTGTGTGCCTGGTCATAAATTGAGCTAAAGGTCCTGGTTCTGAACTGTCAGGAGCTAAGTTAGATGTTGGGAAGATCATTGTAATTTTGATTCCTTTTGGAAATCTAGGCTATCCTAAGACGTTGCAAGACGAACTACCCTGTTGCAAGATTCTCTACATCTGGATCCCTGAGTCTCTGGCTTGGTTTTAATTGCCCTTCAAGAGTTTCTAGTGCATGGGAGGTACAGAGAGCTTTTCTCATTTGGTACTCTACATCTCCAAGAAAACACTGATTTAATTAGTGGTTATTACAGCTTTGAGGTGAGCTTTTTATGCTGCTTTTAATGAACTTAAAGCTAAAATGGCAGTGATCCTGCCTGAGAATTGAGCTGTCAGCTTGTGTCTGTCACTGGCACTAGCAGTACAGGACAGAGAAAATCTGATATGCTTAAGCTTCAGTATTTCAACATGGCAAACCCCACTAACCTAAACACTGAGGGGGGAGCCGCATTCTTTGCTATGCCTAATCTCTGTATTTTGTTAAACATGCATTCCTGCCAGAACTTTATTGGACAGAACAATAGTGACCAGCTGGGCAAGTGACCCTGGCTTTTCTGGTCGGCAGAGGAATTTGGCATCTGAGGAGTTCAGATTCTCATGTGCAGCTTAAAGTGATCTGGATTTAGTTGCTTTTAATTATCAGCTGGATGATTCAGTAGGCTTTGTTTTCTACCCTCTTTCCCAAGAAAAAGACCATTCCCTTAAATGCTCAGTGTATATTCTATAGAGCAGCACAAAGTCTGGGAAGTGAGACTTGCAAGTTCTCTGCCTCTTCTTTCCCCTAAATAAAATGGGAATAGTAATACTTCCCTTCATGTAAGGGAAGGCTCTGGGGAGTGTTTTGTGAGGGTGTGGTTAGATTTTAGAGGGAAAGCTGCAAAATCCATAGTATTGTATATGAATATATGCAGAAGTTTATAATAAATCTATGAATGATAATACTTGGCACTTGTATAAACTTCCACTCTTACAGTATAGAGGTCATTGTGCTCCCTGTTTACTGCACCTCTCTGAGCCTGGATGACTGAAATTAGTCTTTGGGAGTTAGTCTTTCTGATCCTTGCAGAGAAGGATTTAGTTTGGAGGGTGAGCTGAGAGGTGGGAGAGGGAGGCGCTGAGCAGGGCAGGCTGGATTGAACAGCAGCAGAAGGCTGGGCACCACGGGCTGTGGTGCTTCCCTTTCCTCGACTGCAATGAAAGGTTTGTGGGAGGCAGAATGTGTAACATACCTATAGAAGCAGCACTGACCAACAAGGTCAGCACAAAAATGCTTGCAACAACTGGGGCTACCAAACAGTACCAGCCTTTGAGCATAGGCAAGTCTGGGCTGTGATGCTGCAAACTTTCTCTGTTCCCATGCAGTGTCTGAATTATAGCAGAGAGCAAAAAGGCAAACTGGCTCTGTAGGATGTTACAGCACTTGGCTTAATGCTGCTGTAAATCAGCGTAACCTGCAGCAAAATATATAGTCTCCCTGCAGTGTATTTCAGGATACAGCGCTGAGCCAAATGGTTTAAACTATCGCACAGTAAAATGCTGTCTCTTGGGCCACTGTTACTGGAAGTCACTAATGTATATCACAAATGATACAAAAAATTTTGGATTACAAAGCCGTAGGAATTTGTAGGCTGTAGGCCTGTGTCTAAGCTTTGAATGAGTGTGCATTGCAAACAGAAATAATAGGATCCCATTTTGCCAAGCACCAAAATACTTGAGTCCTGATAGTGTAATTAAGTCTGCTAAAACCCTTTGAAGACTTCTGCAACCAAACCTATTGGAAATTTATTGCAAGGATCACAGCAACATATTAATTTTCTTGGGTAACATCCTTTGAAACAATCAAGCTCTCTAATTATGTCTGTCAGGCCCTGCCAAGTGGTTATTGGCATGTGAACTAGGTGGTTTTCAAAGCAGGTTCTACAAATGACTATAGAATTTTGCTGTAAACTTTCAGCTCCCAGGTACCTTTTGGAGGCATTGCTGTGTAACCTTTGGGAAGGTAAGGGTGAAGCAGTATCTGTCTGCACTGGGTGGGAAGAGAGGGGAGAAGTGGGAATGGAAATGATAGGAATTGTCACAACTCATCTCTTGAAATGAATGCAACTAGAAACTAGATTGGTTTGTATCAGACACTTCAGGTTCAACCAGGAAACCAGCTGGAACTTGCCTTGTACTACCTGCACCTGGGTTATTGATTTGTATCTGAGCATCTCTGTGGCCTGTGGAGGCAAGGCTCACTTCGCAGGGCACCTCCGGGAACTCTGATCTGTGTGGTTGTGTTTTGTGGGGGTTTTGGGGGTTGTGGGTGTGGGGTTTTTTGTTTGTTTGTGTTTTTGTGGTGGTTTTTTTTGTTTTTGTTTTTGTTTTTTTTTTTAGAAAAACAACTAAACAAACAAAAAACACCAAACCCCACACAAGCATTTGACTGGAACTGCATGCTCCCTGCATGGCTTGTGGCTCAGGTATTGCAAGTAATAATTGGGTAAGTGAATAGACTGTTCCTATGGACCTATCGACAGCAAGAGGAAACAGTTCAGTAGTTGGTGTTCTGTCACACTCTGCTCTGTGGTTCAACCAACCTTTTTGACTTGTGCGTGTGAGTGGTTTCAACTGAAACTCATACCAGGCTTTTTCTGCTGTAAGAAGTATGTGACGTGAGTCTGTCACAGCCGTTTAATTTGACATTCAGCACTGATGCCTTCAGTGACTTGGCTGGTGTGTGGCATCCCTGTATGCTTTATTATAAATGGGTCAAGTGAGCACCGTTGCAATGGCAGATGCTGTCTTTGCTTGCAGGGTGTACGTGGCATCATGCTTTGCTGAGATACCGCATGTAAAAATTTCTCCAAGCTGCACTGAAAAGTGTAAAGGAAAATTCTCGTGTATGTGCGTATGAGGGAGAAAAAGCACAAGCAAGTTTTAGCTGTGGTGTGTGAAGGTTGTTTGCATATGTACTTAGCGTAATAATAAACCGTAGGCTGTTGCTGAGTGGCCGTGTGCTATTCACAGGTTTGCCTGTGATTAGTAAAGCAACAGTATGGTGTTCTTCCCAAACTACATAAAAGGTAGCAGAAATACAGAATAGCTGTCATCCATCAATTCAGGTTGTAACTGCTTGTTTTAATTAAACTTTATCTTCCACGTTGTTCTTTCTATCACTCTTCATCCTCTGAATTCTGTTTTTGAAGAAATCTGTGTAAATAGGAGAGGAGAGAAAAGGGTCATCTGTCTTCAATGGCTTTGCCACAAGCTTTTGCAAGCAGCATGTGTCTAAAATGAGATGTGGGTGTATCTAGTGTCTGTTGCTGCTGCTTTGTAAGCAGAGACTGAGACTCACCAATAACTCGAGACATTCCCGTTTCCAGCAGAGCGGCAAGGGATGCCTGTGAAGCCTTTGCTTTAGGAGGTTGGATCATTCGTGTGCATCCATTTGCACCCTTACCAAATTTGTGGTTAAAATGCTGTTGTGGAGTTTTCTACTTTGTCTTGGTTGCCCTTGGTTAGGTTGCCCTGCCCTTCTGCATTGGCAGGTAATTTTAAACTTCAACAACAACCAAAAAACCCCTACAAACTCCCATCTAATGGAGTCTGCCATACTTCTAATTCCCCACAGAACAGGGCAGGAATTTTTCTGGCCAAATGTCTGTATCTCTCCTTCAGACCTCCTGCTGTCCCCTCTCTCTTGCTCAGTGCTGCTTTCTCCCCATCCAGTTTCCCACGTGTGCACTCGGGAATGTTTCAAGGCAGTGTTATCATTCCTAAGGAATCCACTATGCGTGCACAGGCTATGTTTTTTTTTTTTTCGACTGTTACTGCTTGGCCAAATCAAACCCATTTTCCACCTGGATACTGAAATGTAGATCTTCTCCCTCAAGACCATCTCCCTTCCAAAGCATCAAGGCACTAAAGCGGTTTCTTAGATTGTTCAAGAATTTTTTAATAATAGAGAATAGGTGTTAGTGTTTCTGTTCACAAGAGAAAGGCCTTTTTTTTTTTTTTTTTAAGACACTCTTCTAATGAACAAACTGGATTGCAGCAAGGTTTAAAAGGAGAATAGAAATAATTGTTCTTGGCTAGAAATGAGGTATGGAGACTGCTTCCAAAACCAGTGAAAGCTAAGGAAGGTGTGTTAAAAGCAGAACAACCTTTTAAATTGAAAATGGGTAGTTAGAGCATTTAATTTCTAGATGTCTTTGTATGGTCTATCTATAGATGGATATCCAAGTGCAGTGGGTTCTGCGTGATTAAAATGTATACCATCCGCTTAAGAGTGAGTTTAAAACTTCATGAGGCAATACAGAGTGTTCACTAGCAGGGGTTTGGGACTACTGTGTGCAGAAGAGCTGATCTACAGCAAATGCTATGCAGTTAATTTTTATGGCATTGGATGGATCCAGTCAGCAGAGTGTAAGAGTGGGAGTCTTGAGAAAGGTGAAGAGGAGTCTGCTGTTATAGCAGATTATTGTGTGCCTGTAACTACCGCATCCAAGCTGTGTTTTATTTGCATGGAGCTTTGAGGCTTCCACTTTGTGCAGAGGAAGCACTTTGAAAGGGCTCGTGACTGGCAACTGGGAAGCGTTTTTGGGCAATTCATTACTGCATTTAGATGGACACTAGGAATGACTGGCTTGAGAGGGAGGCAAGGAAGGGACAGATGTGATTTCCCCCAGCCGCCCATGGGTGTGGACATCTCTTTGTAAAAAGTATTGCTAGTTTACTACACTAAGATGATTTTTGAGTGTTTTAAGCTGTGCAAGTAGGAATTTATTAACCTTAAAGCTATAGAGATATCCTCCTGCCTTAGCTCATTGTCTCTGATCTCCCTCCCAACATGCACTTGAATCAAAACTGACTGTTGTAAAGGGCAAACTCAGCTCTCTGATCACACAACAGATCTTAGTTTTGATGTTCCTACTTCCCTACACATGAAACTCCCATGGGTGTGACTGGAACAATAGGATTATTTTCCAAATTATTTTTTATTGTAGTAACGCCCAGGACAGCCTTGTGCCAGACATGGCAGACATGGAATAAAACGTTTTCAATTTAAATAGCAAATTAACACATAGGCTTTGGGTTTTGTTTTTCAGTCTGATTAACACTTTGAATACTCAGAGAGGTTTTGCAAGGCTTTGTTTTTATTGAACTGGGGCCTCGCATGGCTCATCTTGGCAATCTCTGAGCTGGGCAAGTGAAAGGCAGCCTGCTTTGTCTACTCCACACCATGCAGCCTGGTATTCAGAGTGACCTGGCTTATCAGTAGAGCAGCTACTGGACAAAAGTGCTTTGCTCTTGGGGTACAGGCATATTAGTAGGGTATGGCCGTCCCCAAAAAAATCTTCCTGGAGCACCAGCAGTAGTCTTATCTCAGACCTAATGCAAATGCTGGCTGATGAGTACCTGACCTCCAGTTGCCTCACTGAATGCAAGTGGCTAACTTGACAAATCAAAAAGGGAAAAGAATTGTTGATCTTGAAGCAGTATAAGTAGATGGAATAAAGCTGACCCTGCACACTTACTGTGACTTCACTCTAGAAAGAAGTTCCCTTGGCTCATGAAATCTAGTTGCCAACAATGATGGGCAACCACATGGTAGCTAACTACTCTAAAAGGTCTGCTGCGTAGCCCCTTGTATGGGGAACACATAAACTCCTTTACAAGTTGCTGAACAAATTGAAGACCTAGACTGAATGAAATGATTGTAACACGCCACAGAAAAGAGGAGGAGGGAGGGCAGGTAGAAGTGTTGCTAGAAGAATTCTGGGTTCTGTTTACCTGACACAGCTGTCTGTACAGGTATTTCCAGTTGCATCCTAGCACTTGTGAATCTGAAGCTGATGCTTTGATCTGCTTTTCAATGCCTTTTTGGGCCCACAGGATGCTGCTTGACTGTTGAAATAGCTCAGGAAAACAAGTCTGTATTACCTTAGAGAGAAAAAGCAACGTTTTGTCTGTGGGATCATCTTCAATATCTTTTCTTTTTAGCTATCAAAAGGGTGTACCTGTCTCCAATGACAGTAATATCTCTACTGTTCAGCTCCAGGAAAAGCCTGAAACATGCATGTTATGTGGGCAGATTAACATCATGCAATTAATAGGAAGCAATGACTTGATCATGCAGTTTTTTCTTTGATACGCTCAGTGCTCTCCTTTTGACGTTGCCTTTTGTTCTTCTTGTAATTTGTGGGTTTTGGTGCCAGTATAATGCTAATGAAAAACACTGCTTCATTTAGGCAAAGTCCCTGTGTTCCTGTCATGCATGCGGCTTTCATTGCTGCTGTGAGTTTGGCAACAGAGGGCTGAATGCAAGGCACAAAGATGCACTGTTGTCTGTACAGAGCTCTAAAAGCAAAAAAATAAATTCAGGAGCAGCCCCTCTTCAATCCCTGTGCGCTAGCTGTTGATGCATGCAGGTACAGGCCCTATAGGGCTAAGTACATGATTTGAAGGAGATGCTGAAAACCAACAGGAGCCTGATTTGTCTGTTTTGGAGGACTCAGATTGTGCAAAGTGCTGTTTTGGCATGATGTAATGTAGCAAGACAGCTATGGGCACTGACTTTATGGATGGTGGAGGAGACTCTATAGCCCCAACAGGAGCACTAGTAAAGCACAGCTTGCTGTTATAGGGTTGCTGACTCCTTATGTTAGTTTTCTTAATGTGTTTTTTGTTGTTTTTT
>VXBL01001705.1:986483-1000149 GCA_013400195.1 Aramus guarauna
TTTTTTTTTTTTTTTTTTTCCCCACAAAGGTTTTGAGGACAAGCAGGCATGTGTCAGTGTCCCGTTCTTCCACTTACAATTCCCCTTCCACCTCCTGCTAATTCAAAGTTAGAGTTTAATTCTGAATGAATCTTTGCTGGTGTAAATTTAGAGGTACTGACTTTTATCAAAGTTAGTCTTGTACCTTAATGAAGATCAGGGCTGCTGTCTTCAACTTAAGCAATTCTAGATCAGATCTTCAGAGGACACACAGAAAAGTGCTGAATAGTCCTGTGTTCAAAGACAACATATTTCAGACTGTATTGGGTTTGTATGGCAAGGTTTGGGGGGAGGGGCTACAGGGGTGGCTTCTGTGAGAAGCTGCAAGACACTTCCCCTGTGTCTGATAGAGCCAATGCCAGCCGGCTCCAAGACGGACCGCTGCTAGCAGAGGCCCAGCCAATCAGTGCCTCTGTGATAACATATTTAGGAAAGGGGGGGGAAAAAAAACAACAAACCAGTTAGAGGGAGCTTTTGCAGCTGGAGAGAGGAGTGAGAAGATGTAAGAAACTCTGCAGACACCAAGGTCAGTGCAGAAGGAGGGGCAGGAGGTGCTCCAGGCACCAGAGCAGAGATCCCCCTGCAGCCCATGATGAAGACCATGGTGAAGCAGGTTGTCCTCCTGCAGCCCATGGAGGAAGGATGAGGGGGTGTAGAGATTCCACCTGTAGCCTTTGGAGGACCCCACGCTGGAGCAGGTGGAGGCACCTGTAGGAGGCTGTGGTCCCATGGGAAGCCCATGCTGGAGCAAGCTCCTGGCAGGACCTGTGGACCCGTGGAGAGAGGAGTCTATGCCAGAGCAGGTTTACTGGCAGGGCTTGTGACCCTGTGGGGGACCCACGCTGGAGTAGTCAGCTCCTGAAGGTCTGCACCCCATGGGAGAGACTCATGCTGGAGCAGTTCGTGAAGGACTGTAGCCTGTGGGAAGGACTCATGGTGGAGAAGTTTGCGAAGGACTGTCTCCTGTGAGAGGAACTCCATGCTGGAGCAGGGGAGACCTCCCTCTGAGGATGAAGGAGCAGCAGAAAACAATGTGTGATCAACTGACCGTATCTCCTATTCTCTGTCCTCCTGTGCGGCTGTGGGGGGGAGTAGGCTGAAACTGGGAGTGAAGTTGAGCCTGGGAGGGGTGGGAGGAGGTGTTTTTAAGATTCGGTTTTACTTCTCATTGCTCTAGTCTGTTTTGCTTGGTAATAAATTAGCTGAATTTTTCTCTAAGTTCAGCCTGTTTTGCTTGTGATGATAATTAGTGAGTGATCTCTCCCTGTCGTTATCTTGACCCACAAGTTTTTTTGTTATACCTTTTTCTCCTCTGTCTAGTGAATGAGGGGAGTGATAGAGCGACTCTAGTGGGCACCTGGTCTCCAGCCAGGGTCAACCCACCACACAGAGAAATAGTTGTTGTTCTAAATCCCAGCTCTGCACTTTCAGTCAGGGTCCTAAGGGTATTTTATTCATTGACTCTCAACCCTCCCTTCAAGGTCAGGCTTTCTAGGAACGAACAAACCAGTCCTATGGATGTATGGGCAATATGAAGGTAGAAGACCTATCTACAACCAGGTTATCCAGCTGTGCAAAAATGGTTAGAGTAGGGTTCTTCTTTTGAAAGGCTCTGATTCAAGGAGCTTCTATGATGCAAAAATTACATACTTGGTTGTAATCATGCATGACTTCCATGCTGCATGGATATTGAATGCCAAATTTCATCAAGTTGGTCTAATTTAACAAAGACAGATTCCATAGATAATTTTGTACATTTCCTCTTTCCTCCCTCTGTGAACACTGGAAACTACTGGCTTTTCATTGATTGCAATAAGCGTAGGGGAGGGAGCAGCAAAACAGTTCAGTGCCTAGTAAAAGCAAAGCACTTCAAAGGAGTGAACCCCCCTTTTATTTCTGAGCACTCAGTCATGGACTAACTTCTTTCATTTTCGTGATGAAGGTAATTATGGTTCAGGTCAACCATATTTACTGTTTGATCAGTAGCAATATGCCACTAGCAAACTGAGAGGAGGTGGGTAGCAGGTATAAATCCGAGGGATTTTATACTAGAATAATACTCCTTGTGCCTTTTCACCTCTTTCCCCTCCTGCATGCATAAACAGATAGGCACAGAGGTGCATGTATCAAACGTGATTATTTCTGATCCACCTGCCTGCTCAACCTTTAAGTCCTCGTCTGCCTCTATTATATTCTGCATTATGTTAGTGCTGATGTACAGGGTGGATCTACTGTACAAATGAATCAAGAGTGTGTAATAGATGAGTGCTATCATCTTCAGAGCCCCTCCTTCATTAGTTACAGCAGTTGGAAGGTGCCTTGTGCGTGAGGTGGGGGATTGGAAGAGAAGAGGAATGGTCTCATGGCTGAAGAAGCTGAATGTTCCTGTGGGGAGCTGGATTCCCTCTTTGTCTCTGAAAGAATTGCACCCGTGGCTTCATACTATTTGGCTATTCTGCTTCTAGGCTTTTAATAATTCCAGTAGGGAGAGGTTTCTCCCTTAACCTCTCTAACTTCAATGGCTGCAGAAGGATAAGGCGAAATTTTGTGCAGTTTCCTGTGAATTGAAGTGAGTTCAGCCCTCGAGGTAATGCTGTTTGGAAGGTCAACCATGCACACAACAAAGCAAGGAAAACAGTTAAATGCCCTTGGCTGCAGAACTTGCTGAAGATTAAAGCTGTTGTGCAGACTGAACTGCATTTTCCTCCAAAGGTAAAGACTCCTCTAGGTCAAAACTCCCTCCAGCGGTCTCTGATAATCCACTTTGTGTGGGAAAACTTAAGACTGTTATTGGCAACTGAGTATTTGAAGTGTGCTGAGCACAGAATGTATTGCCCTGGGGAAGGGTTATGCTATTGGGAGGTACCTAGATAAACTGTCCCATCTTACTCTGCTAGCCAGAACTTAATTTTTATGGCAGCTTTTTTTGAATTCTTACTGGGTGGGGGTTGTGGTGTGTGCAGAAAGATTAGACTTCCTTCCAATCTTTGTCTGACCAACATAGTGGAGTGAGAGACCTGGAACTTGTCTTATTCCTGTTCGTGTCTCTGGCTCTCTCCTGCTTCAAATGGCTGCTGCTGGCTGGCTTCAGAAACACCAGCAGTATTACAGTTTTATTTGTTTCCCAAAACTAATGGGCTGTTACAAAGATTTTTCTCCCTCTTTTTCACAGGAGTCAGGGTAACCTCCCTTAGTGACTATGAAGTACTTGGTGGGAGTAAGGCATGCGTAAAACATCAATATTGACAACAAGATTACCGTGGCTTGTCCTGTCTTCTGACTTGCAGAGCTCTTAAGACTTTGTAATAGAAGAACAGACTCTGCTTTGAACTGAACCTTGCCATGATAAGCTTGCGTACAGCTACACCCTCACCCCTACCACGTGGTCTTTCATGGATTCCTTAGCAATGGTCCATCAATCTACAGACCTGAATCAAGCTATCAACTCTGAACATTCTAATATTGTGGAGACTGGTGCTCACAACTGAATTTTGTAGCTAGCTCTTTGCTGGACAAGGAGCTGAATGACAGCCTTGGATCCTAAAACCTAGTTACCTGGGGAGAGCATGAATATGGTCAAGAACCAGAGAAACTTAAGCCCTGCTCGGCTTTTATCTAAGCTTGCTAGTAACATGGTGGGATTGTTTCCTTTTTAGCTGTGTCACAGCAGTAAAGAGTAATCTGGTCACAGCCAGCTGAATTAGCTGGTAAACCTGGTCCTCATGAGAGTCAAAAGGAGGTGTGTATTTCTGAATAAGAAGGGAATAATGTAGTTATATAGAACTGGATGGCTTGGGAAGAGATACCCCAGAGAGCCTGGCAGCCTTTGAATCTGGATTCCTTGGCATGTAAAGAGCACCTTCTGCTCCTGGCCTCAGTGGAGTATATAAATAACTAACCCTTCCCTGCTCTGCACCCCCACCCCCCCCCGGCAATAACGGGCTCCAGCACACAATGTATGGCTTGCTGTTCTGGCAAAGCAAGTGGGATGCTGTACTATTTACACAGAGAAAAGGGCACAGTTTGCTTTCATTGAGTCAGACCAGAAACTTTTTCCCAGTGAAAGTCAGTGACCTTCTGATTTTATTGAAATTCCTCTCTAGGATTGCAGGGAAATTGATAGCTCCAGTGAAAAATGTTATGAGGAAACTTGGGGAAATCTATCTAGCTATCAAAACACTCCTACTGTTTTCTGTGCCCTAAATGTTGATCTCTGCTAAGTATAACACACAGTGTGTTATCCTTATGGAAACAAAAAGATAATTCAGTGCAGTTGTTTACACAGTACAAAGCTTTAGGGCAAATCACAAGCATCAGAAATGCCAGCCTTATAGAGAGACTTCTGTAATATTTATTGGGAGTGAGGAGGATCAGTTCATGCCCAAACACATGCAGCAGGTGCTGATGAAACAATCCTACATCTAAAGTCCTTCCCTCCTGCCTCCCAGTAAGACTTTGCTTGCTTCTGTTTTGGCCAGTCAAGTGTTGGTGATTTGCGCTTTTGTGTTGTGCTGTGTGGCATGTGCTTTTAGCAGAAGTACTAAAACCACACTAAATCTCCATTTTACTTTGCTCTACAACAGCATAAATGGCTTTGTTCAGGATTATTTCTGCTGAAAATGCAGCACTTCATGCTGGTAGGAGCATGGTGTACTAGAAGGCCACGGATATCAGGAGTTGTAGCCAGAAGGTCCTGTGTGCGGTAGGTGTTGCCTGCTGTAGGTCTGTCCTCAACAAGGCACGGCAGCAAGCGAGTTTTGTGTGTGGAGCGGAACTGTCATCCCACTGCAAGAAGTGATTAGGCAAGAATGTAGCTGCTTTCATTTTCAAGTTGCATGACTCCTGATTAAACAGGCTACTTGCTGATTCCTGATCAGTTCAGCCCAGTGGTTTCTGACATTGTGCAGTTTGTGATCACTTGTCCAATGAAATGAAGCCTACTAACAACCGGTTGGTTTTTCTCTTGCAAACCCCCTAGAAAGTCCTCCAGGGATCTCCAGGAGTCTGAGAAGCTTGGATAAAAGCCAGCAGTTTGGACTAGGAAAGAAGCAAACGTTGCTTTTGGGGATGGCTTTGCAAGTTTTTGTTATGGTGTGAGTCTTTCTAAGCATTCACAGTGGGTGAATGGGTGGAGGGATCCCTGATGTATCCCTTGAGCGGTGGGCTTAGGAAACAGTGCTGTGCAAATCCAAATGGGGGGAAGAGGAATCTTGCTGTCAGTGTCTTCCGATCTGTGAAATGATTGCTCTAAACTAATTCAGTCATGCTAGCCAGGAATTAAGCTTTGCTATGTGAGTATATGGCTCTTCTGGAACTTACAGTATTTCAGCTTGCGTATTTGTTACCTTATGCTTTTCGATCCTCTGCAGTCCCTTTTCTCTCTCGCTGTAGGATTACAGGCTGTACAGACATGTAGAATCTCCAGGCAATGAACTGTGCATCCAAATAAGGCTTCTGATGAGGGGTGCAGCAGGTTCAGAAAGCCAGTGGGATGCAGAATGTGGCTTCCTCCCTGGCATCTGCCTACAGAAGCAAAATGTAGCTCAAGCTCCCTGTGTAAAGTCCAGCTGCCCTTTGAGGTCCTCTCGGCCTGCTCTGTGCATGCTCTGGAAAGTTAAGTTTTCTTGTCTCCTCTGGAGTTTGGGTGCCTGAAGCCATGCAGCACAGCTCCTGCTGAGTCAGCAGGGAGCCAGTAACTGACTCCCAGCATCTGCTGAGGGAAGGGTCCATTTTAACCTCAGAATAGCAGTTTTCAGAGTATCTCCAAATGGAAGCAAACTATTGAGTTTGCTCTAGTTAGCCTGAAACGTCCACAGTAACATCCTGAATGTACACAGTAAATATGATTGCATATCTGCTGGCATCAACGCTCATATTCCCTCTGGAATGACATGTCAGCTGTGATCAAGATGTGAGATCTTGGTCTGTAGCCCTGGACTGAAACTGTCTAAATCAGTAGCTTGCAGGCCATGGTCTGCAGGTCCTCAGTTGTCCGTGAAAGTCTTCCAAGAATTAAACAGGGTGTGAGAGGAGGGTGTCTCTTTGGAAATGTCTGGGGAGAATGGACCAAGCAAGACTTGCCTCTCTAAACAAAGCAGTGGAAGACCAATTCCACAAGGCGCTGCAAGGCATCGTGCTAAATATGCTAGTGATGAGCATGCATGAGATCTGACAGACCCAACCCTAAAGGAGCTGCTATTTGGATCATTTTGTTTGCTTGGTTGGAATATTCTTTTTGAATAGCAGCAATATATTCTCTGCCATGCTGGATGCATGCCAGTAAAAGTCCTAAACCTTTCTTGCTAGCATCTGTATATAATATAAAGGGTCATTTATAATCTCTGTAAGCCATGATGGGGCCTTTCATCGCTTGGTCTGAAGCCTGCTTGCTTTCTGGAGACTGTTCTTGCTGACTTCTGGCTTGCAAAGAGAAATCTTGGAGTGATTTTGCCTGTCTGTTGTCTTTCTGTTGTAGTCGCTGTGCTATTATATCTACAGTGAGTCCCAAGCTATATATCCTAACACATCTTATGAACAGCTATGTTCCTGTCTTTCTGTCTCACCTGCTTCTAAGCCACAGTAAAAACCAAACACCTAAAAGTTGCATTTGTAGGAAAATTGTGCTATTTATGGGAAGCCAAGAGTGTGATGTTTTGTAAATGGAAATGTACTTTTCACTCCTGGGCGGGTACCTGTGTAACCAAACTCTTCCCTCTGTTGGTAAGGAGAGAAGTTAGAGAAATCTGTGCTTGTGTTGGATTATCAGAATATCTTTGGGATCTGACCAATTTTTGCCCTCATGATCCACGCTGGTTCTGCTTTAGAGAAGGCTGGGAGCATTGAGGTGACAAGTGCAGCGGTACTTTATCACTGTCACTGCACTCTCAGTGCTCCTGCTGAGGAAGGTGGAAGGTTGTCCCTCAATTTGAGCAAAGGATCTGTTGTTTTGCTGTGGGCTATCAGTCCTGTTCAGCCTGGCAAACCCAGGTGATAGCTTCAGGCAAGGAAAGCAGTGAATGGAAAGCCTCAGGGGAGCTTCTTGCTTGCTGTAATGATTGCTTCCTTTTTTATAACATGTTCCTGAACAGGTCATCTGAAGAACTTGGCAAAGGGTTGGGTTTCTCCCTCCACTGATGTGCAGGCTTCTGCAATGTGGGAGCAGCCTTTACCTCCAACTGCTGCCTAAGGCTGCATCACTAGGTAGTCACAAGGTCCATCCAGTATGTCTCACTTCCAAGAAAGGCTTTTCCAAGGCAGAAATGACAATTTGATTGCCAAATTCCTTGTGAGGGGATACGTGTACCTAAACAGCTTATTCCAAGGACCAGGTAGAGCAAAGGTGCAAGAGAACTACTCGGACAACAGAAGTTTTGGACTACTTTGGAAAGAAAATCTGTGTGCATGTCGGCAGCACCCACTGAATGGAAACTGGCAAAACCAGCTTTGTAGGTAGCTTAAAAACAATCAACCTTTATTGCAGTTTTTGACATAGGCAGCCTGCACAGTGCCACCTGTTTAGCTCCAAATCCACCAATGTAGTGCTAGACTCCCAAGTTGATTGAAAATAATCCTTGAAGGAGCAACATGATGTTAAATCTGGGTCTATGCAAGGGAAAACTAAAGAGAGTAACAGTCAGTTTCCAGTTTTTCCTTAGGAGTTGCAATTTGGAGCTGCCATTATATACATTATACATTAACCAGAGCAGATAGGCTGCCAAATTCCCTATGGCAATTGTGGGGTTGGCCTCCAACGCCTGCCTTTCTCTTCTGCATTGTGCTGGGGTGTGTCGTGCTGTTCATCTTTGTTCACCTTCCCACCTCATTGACCTTCAGGAATATGAAGCTCTCTAGTTTCAGCATCAGATATGGAGGGGTTTGCTCAGAGTGCAGTTGAATTTATTTTTTTATCTGACAAAAGTGCTTTGTGTGTACCCAGGAAGGTGGGACAGGTTATATCAGAAGCCCACCAAAATCACTATTAGAGTGTAGGATAATCCAGCTCCACAACATGGAAACAGTATTTCTTCCCAGATAACTCTGGGATGAGAGAAGGCCAGAGGGACAAACACACAAGCTATGTAACAGTTAAAGCATAGCATGTATAAATAAACATTTGATTTATTTGGATATCATTGACAAACTAGAAAAATGGTCTTAACATGACTTGAGTCCTTGCTAATATGTTCTATTTTAAAATATTTGGTAACTTTATTCTGAATTTTTAGTATTCATGTCCCTTCATGCTCTGTTACGTGTTGCTAGCATGTTCCTGTGCTGGGACCAATTCCTTTCCTCATTGCATGTTAATGAGAAGTTTTGTTTTTTGTAATTTTAGGACATATGCTTCTGCCATTATCCTGTCAGGTTCTATATATGGTGCCTGATGTGAAATGCTCTTGCCCTGAGGCTTGTGCAGAAGTGTTGTCCTTCTGATGGCTTTAAGCACTGTGCTAAAAACATGCTCAAGGTAAATAAAACAGAGCTATGGTTTCCCTAACCCCTCTGGTACTTGCCCTTTCACCTGGCTGCTTTTCCTTCCATGCTCAACTGGCTGTTCCCATGGCACAAGATCTTATCCCGTTGTACCTGTCTGAACAAACCCCGTGACTAAGGCTTGAAGAGACGAAATGGCCAATTGCACCATGTGTGCATGTGAAATTAAAAAGAAATCTTTGCTTTGAATTATCACATTTCCACTCTTTAGCTCCTGTCTCTGTTTCTTCTGGTTTTGCTCCCTAAACATTGTGCAGAAGTTGTTGAGCCTGTTAAAGGATCTGCTATCATCGTGTGATCTGAAACTTCGTTAATCTTATATTTTTTCCCCCCGTTTTGGCCTTTGGTTCTATGATGTAGGTGTTAGTAGAGACATTTGGGTACTAGAGTGTCCAGTCCCTGTATATACACCACAGATCCTCAATAAATCTGAGACAAGTGGTTCTCTAAGACCTCCCTGCCACCCTAGGTTCACCTGAGGTGTGACTATAGTCCATACTTCCTGATGAGGAATTGCAAGCAGGTTTACAGGGCGCAGGAGCAGTATCTGCAGGGAAGGCTGCATGGCTCTGCCTCAGCAGCAGTGGGTAGAAAGCCACCCTCTCTCGGGATGCTCCAGCTCGCCCGTCTGGCTGTAGCTGAAGGTTCGGTGAGCTGCCCGTTGGCCCCAGCTTGGCCATTGTGGTCTGCAGCTCTCAGCTCAGCTGCTGGCATGCGTACCTCCTATTCATGGCAATGAGAATTATCCAGAGAGCAGGGAGCCTCCTGCAGAGATCGGAGGGGAATCCAAAAAGGAAACAAAGAAACAAATGCTGTAAATGGCAAATAATGGAAAAATTAAACTACCATGGGGAAGGTGGCTTAGAGAAGGAGGGAGTGTACAGGTGCCTGTTTCCACTGTGCAAGCAGTTTGATTTTTGGTATGCAAGCTTGGGGGATTGAAGAGCCAGGACTCTTCTGCACGTGCAGGGAATGCTTACAGAAGCACTTTGTATGTTTTGGAGCACAAGCTGGTGTGTCCACTTTCCATTAGTGACCCCTGTTCTGATCCCTAATCAGTAGGAAAGTGGCTCTCAAACCTGTTAACTACACTGAAGTACAAAAGCAAAAATGTGAACTAGTATTTGGCAAATATGAAAGATGCTTGCAAGGGGAAAATGAAAGTATCCTTTCCCCCCCTGCCCCAAGCATGATACTGAACCTAGAAAGATATTTTTCAGAGAAGGTGGAAAAGAATCAATGGGTCCTTGTTCCCAGGCCTGACACTGCAGTTCCTGTCTTCTCGTACACCTTGTAGTGAGGAGGTCTCTCTCGTTCTTGTTTTCTTATGAGACAGCATAAGACACTAGTTCCTCCCTGCCCTGCATTTTCTCTTGCTCATTTTTAGACTGTAACCTCACCAGGACAGCAATAGACTTGTTTGGTACCCAGCTTGTTTGAGCCCTGCTGACAATGAACTCCACCACACCAAAAAGCTGAGTTTTCCAGCTGTAGTTTGGAATGGTAGGAGGCTGGGGAATGATACCATAATGAGCAGGGTGAAATTAAGACCAGTACAATGGGAACTGACTATCGGGAGATTTGGAACACTTTTTTTTTTTTTTTTCCTCCTCTAAAGTCCTATTGTTTATGATAACTAACAGAACTAAATTATGGACTATAAAACTCTGGCCTCTAAGGACCTAGCAAGAGGCATTACTGGATCTCCTGTGGTTCATGTTGGCAGAAGCAGGGAATCTTTCTGCAGCTATTGGGAGGAGAGGGTGGGGTGAGAAGTGAAGACTGCAAGTTAGGCTAGCTATGGCGGGCAGAAGAAACAGCCTCACCTCCAGATACTTGGTCTGTTTTAACTGCAGTCTGATATATGTTGGTTCAGCTTGCTATCTTATTGGGGCTAACAGTGTCCTTTCTCTCTACAGGCATTGGTGTCACTACACGGTTACACGGACAGTTTCCTGCCAAGTGCAGAATGGGTCAGAAACAGTGATCCAGCGAGTTTATCAGAGCTGCCGGTGGCCAGGACCTTGTGCCAACTTAGTGAGGTAAAAATCTTCATGTCTCATGTTGCCCAAATTTTCCTGCACTTCTCATTAAATTGCTTAGCTTTTAATTGCTGCATAAAGAGTTGAGATCAATGGGTTGGATGCTGATATCCTTCTTTGTGGTGGTGTAACTAAAGAAAGCCACTGGTGTTAGTTGCAAAGTACTTACACACGAAGGTAAACATGTTATTAGCGACAAGCTATGTGAAACAGTTTAGCTTAGGTTGTAATGCCAGTTTGTACTCCTCAGCACAGGAGGCTGCTGCTAGTCAGGCATGAAACTAAATAAATGTAAAGTCCAACACAGTGCAGTGTGACTGAACAGAGTTAGCAGGGATGCTGGATTAATGGCACTGCATGGCTTGTTGGTATCGAGTTGTCGCACTCAGGTCTTTAAGGGTAATATCACATACACTGGAAAGCTATGATCAAATTCCTTGCAGCTGGTGATGGATGAAGGTGATGTGACCTGTACCTTTCAGAGTGAAATTTCCTTACAGTACCTCTTACTCCTGTATCTCATTATCCCTTAGAGACATGCATGAAAGCACAACATCCACTCTCCCCAAATGAGAAACAAAGCTTAGAGACAGTCAAGAACTTGCCCTGAGCCTGTTTTGCCTTTCAATCATTTACAGTCCTAGCACCCACCTACATTTAAGAAAAAAAACCAAACAAACCAAGGTATGAAATAGCTATCCTCAGCTACCACCTTTCAGTATGCAATGTGGCTTTGTATGGTTGAGCTTTGCCTTCTCTGAAAGGCTTTCTTAGAGCAGAATAGTGTTACCCACCCATTTGGGAACTGGTGCAAAAAAACCCATTGTAGTCTAAATTTGCACCTAGCTTCTATAACAATTCCCCATGTAGACAAGCCCATAATTCAGCTCACAAAGCTTAGTCATTTTGTTATTGTTACCAATTCACCCACAGGGCACTGATTGAGGTGGTCTTGTAGTTGATAACCTAGCCAGAATGTGGTTGAACTACTCAAATACTCGGAAATCCACCTTCCCAATCTGTTCTTGTGACTCTTCATCTGGAATTCACATTTTCTATGTGGCACTTACCACAGTTGGTTCTCCAGTTTCTACTTGGCCAGTGGTCAGTCTAAGTTTTTTTTCACTTGTAATATATCTGCTTTGGTGTCTCTTTGGTCTTGTTTTATGCAAGGCTGTGGTTGAAACACTTAATATTTTACACTGTCATGGCCAAACTTCTGTTGAAGCTTTTTAATTTCCCAGACTTTTTATGCACATAATTGTTGTTAGAAACTTGTGAGCTTTCACCTTGTCTCCTAAACTTGCCAAAAATCTTGCTTATTTTTCTTTAACATAACTGTAGTTTCATAAGTACTAAACAATTGATCATGTTACTAGTAAAAATCCTTTTTGTGGGCTCCTGCAGTTACTCATATACATTGGTTCTTACATTGTTAACCCAGAGGCTTTAGGAGTAGTGTGTGCTGTTGTGAAAACTGTTATTCATGGAACATTTTCAGTTTCAAATGTAGTTTGGTTCATTTGTCTGACGAGTCCAATTGTTTGGAGACAATGCAGAATGGCAACAGACTTCTCAATTTTTCTTTCTATGTGAAAATATCATGGAAATAAGCTGGGGTTATTGATATTTAAGATCTCAGCTGGTGAAAGCTCAGCTGACAGGAGCTGTTTCTGGAAGATGATCACCATGAAGAAGCCTACCTGAAGAGATGGGAGGACGCTAATGCTCTGTTCCCTTAGCAAGTGGGAGGTAACACAAGCAAAGCGAATGGCACCCTTCCAAGGAAATGGAATACCGTCTGACCTCTAATCAAGCATTGTATGACATTCTTGCATGAAGTAGAGAAAGACCCTGGGCCTCTCTTTCCCAAGGACCTCAGGAAAGCTCCTGACAAATGCTGGAGCCCACCCAGTTATCAACAAAGATAAAGCAGGAGCAGCATGTGCTGGTTCCTAATCATTTCCTGTACTGCCACTGTACAGAAGGGAGAGCCCCAAGAACAAGTAGCAACAAAGCTGAAGCCACTGAGGTCCTGAGAGTTGAGCGTGTTGCTGGATAAGTTATCCTCACCCCACGCATCTTTTAGAAGTGGTTGCTTGTTTTTGACAGTACATCTGACTTCTGATAACAGAATGAAAATTAGCCACTGAAAATGATGGATCTTGTGACATGTAACTACTATGGGCAACATTTGGTAAGGCTGACTCATGTTGTATGGTTGAGGTCTCATTTCCTGGGCTTATAAGGCAGCCTATCAATGTTATGTTACCAGCACCTAGGGATGTGTCTCAGAGTCAAGCTGAGGCTTGTCCTGGCTCTGGCCAGGATAGAGTTAATTTTCCCAAGGAACCAGGCCAGGTGAGCCAGGCTGGCTGGGGGCTATTCCATACCATGTGATGCCATGCTCACCAGAAAAGGGGGCTAGTCGGGGAGGGGTGGCTCCAGGACGGGCTCAGGGTCTGGTCGGTCTGGTCGTTTGTTGGGATTGGTAAACTGTTTTTCTGTTATCACCCGTTGTGTATCTCTGTTATCAGTACTGTTGTTGTTTGTTTCCCTCTCCCTTGCTGTCCCAGTAAACTGTCCTTACCCCAACCCACGAGGCTTTTGCCTTTGTTTGTCCGGTCTCCTCCCCACCCCGCCGGCGAGGGGTGAGCAAGCGGCCACGTGGTGCTCGGCAGGGCCTAAACCACGTCAGGCTTTAAAATATTTTTTTTTAAGGACCTCTTTTACCAAAATGAATATTGTCTCTTTGGGAAACACCACTCTCTCTCCTAATTCAGGTTTTCAGATGAAAACTTCCAAGGGTAGCAATGAGGCAGACGGTCCCTCAAGTCACAGGGCAGTTGAGTCCCTCTTCTATCCAGTACCTCAATTGCTAGTGCAGTTCCTTGCAAGTTATACTTGTTTTCTTTAGTTTTCTTTGAAGAAACAGGCTTTGAAGGGTCTTCTAAGCTTATACCAGCCCCTGTGCTGCACAATGTCCTTCGACAGGTCTCTGAAAATTCCTACAGAAGATGAACAGAAAACTCAGGGGCCCTACTCTTTTTTTTTCTTTTTTTTTCCCCTCCCCCCCCCCCCCGGGTTTTTCC
>VXBL01001705.1:1001390-1278933 GCA_013400195.1 Aramus guarauna
GCTGCAGGGGGATCTCTGCTCTGGTGCCTGGAGCACCTCCTGCCCCTCCTTCTGCACTGACCTTGGTGTCTGCAGAGTTTCTTACATCTTCTCACTCCTCTCTCCAGCTGCAAAAGCTCCCTCTAACTGGTTTGTTGTTTTTTTTCCCCCCCTTTCCTAAATATGTTATCACAGAGGCACTGATTGGCTGGGCCTCTGCCAGCAGCGGGTCCGTCTTGGAGCCGGCTGGCATTGGCTCTATCAGACACAGGGGAAGTGTCTTGCAGCTTCTCACAGAAGCCACCCCTGTAGCACCCCCCCTACCAAAACCTTGCCGTGCAAACCCAACACGCTTTTCCAGGAAGTCTAGCTTCTGGCAATGTCAGGCTTACTTCAGGCCCTATTCTTCTCAAGTGGGATTTCTAGTACCTGCGCTTAAAGTGAGGGCACAGCCAGATTCGTATGGCATTACACTTTTCTGTAAGCAATGCAAAACATCAGTAAGCCATTGGCATTATTTTGGCTTTATAATATTTCTCCCAGCTGCAACTTGAAACAAACTGTTTTCATCTCCTTGTTTACAGGGAGTCAACCATATCTGGGAGAGCTTTCCCATTATTGGGCTGCTCACTAGCAAAAGGGATGAGAGCCAAAAAAAAAATCTCTCAACCTCGTGGTGACAGCTGAGAGGGGCTTTCTGTTAGAGAGAGACTGCTTACAAGCAGACATCAGTGTGGCCAGACAAGGATTTAATCCATTTCCTGTCTCCCATTCATTCGTGTTATGTTTCTTTTTCCTTATTACACAAACTGCAGCTCAGGGTCAGGCCTTTGACAGAGGAGTATCTGTGAGATCCCCAGCCTAGCAGCTTCAGTTGTGTGATGTCCTTGCTGTCTGTTCACTTGCTCTTGAGAAGCTGGCAGCTGTGCTTCTTCTGCAGGAGTGTCGTCATCTTGGCTGGGATGGGATGAGCTGCTCTGTTCTTGCCCTCCACCCCAGACTCTTTATTTAGCTTGGGTGCTGAGTTGCTTTGGAGCAGTCTTGGCTGGAGACGTTCCCTCAGCAGATCTATTCTTGAACTCTCTCCACTTGTGTAGCGAAGGCTTCAGCTTCTGCGCGCCATAGGATATGCCTTTGCTTTGTCACGCTACGAAGTGAACGGGCAACTTTCCAGCAGTCTGGCTGAAGCTCCTAGTGTACTTATAAAAATCGCATGCCATTTATCTGTCTGAAGGAAGGGATAAAGTCTCTAGCTTGGTGTTTCAATGGCAACCTCATCTCTGGATTTCTGCTGCCTGGATGGTTGCACGCAGCTCCCAGTAAACCCAGGTGTCTGAATTGTAACCCTTATCCTGAGCAATCATTTTGCAGCTGCAGGCTAATGCACAGTGTTATCATGCTTAGGACACTGTGCTCCTTGAGGCTCACAGAGAAGGGTGGTCTCACAGGCCAGGCAAGGATTTGAGACCTGCGTTCAGTGGCTGGAGCTCTGTGACTTCCTGTGCCTCTGGTCAAGCGATGCCACCTCACCTATAACATGAGAACAGTACTTGTTTTGTCTTACTGTGGTTTAGGACTCTGAGAATAGGACAACTTCTTGCTATACCTTAATTGGCCAAAATCAGCCTAATTTTGAGTATTTGTGTATGACTGTGTGGTCAGTAATACAGTACCTCAGGAGGTAAGTGAATGTGGTGAACAGTCTGACAGATCATGCACTGCTACAGCCTTCAGAAGACAAACATTTTCAGCTTCAAACTGTTGTTGCTGTGAAAATCCCTATCTCACCTCTGGAAGTGTGCTGCTTCAGATTGTGGCAGGGTGTTCTGACTCCTCTCCTGCTCGTTTCATTGTAGAAAAATGAATGTTCCCAGCAAGGTTGTGTGAGGTTTTATCTGGCTATCTTTTGCTGTACTTAGTGGTCACATAGCTGTTTCACTCTAGCCTTCAAGCATCCTGTTTCAGCAGCACTTTCTGGCATCAGAGAATCTGGAGATTCCCCTGGAAACCCATAGCTGGCTTGTACAGGGATGGGCTTACCTGGCCTCTGTACTTTAACAAGTGCTATTGAAACCCCAAACATGAAGTTACTTGTCCAGCAGCTTCAACCATGGCTCAAAGATGGGAGAGATGGAAGGGGAGGGCATTCCTGCAACACAGCGAATCTGGGCTGTAATGCCCTTTCCAACTGCCAGTCATTGCATTTTTTTTTTTTTTCCTTTCAGTATTCTAGCTGGTTTGGCTTATCATAAATGCTATGTGCTTTTGATGACATTTTTAGCATGAGCAGTCTTCACATCTTGCATAGATCATTCTTGCTGTTTGGTGTCTTTGAATGTCGGATTTTCTTTTTTGTTGTTTTCATTTAAACTGAGCACATTTCTGCTCCCGGAGGTATTTTACAAGCTAGTTTGCAGAATAACAAAGAAGGAATTCTGCAGGCTCATCCATTTCGGTCTTCTCTGCTTTTGAACACTCTATTGCTACAGGGTCAGTAAGAGAAGTTGGGGATTTGTCACCCAAAAGATTGGCATGTAGCTGATGTTTCTCCTCAGTTTCAGAAGTAGTAATGCCATGGGGAAATCCTTCTCTCTTTCTTTCCAGTCAATTGAATAATAAATCCCAGAGCTTATTCCAGGGCATTAGGATTGCTATTTGAAGTCCTGTTACACACGAACTCTTTCATGTGTTTAATTCCCTTATTTCTCTCCAAGATGTAGAGTCGTATGCTTGGAAAAAGATGCCCGCTTTGCTATGCGCATACAGGATATAATTGTAGGATGAACAGTGCCCCTGTGAAGAGGATAGTTAGAGCCTCTGAGCATGTAAGGTATTTGAGGTGTAGCAAAGGCATGTTCTCAAGTTTGTGAACAGTGTGGATGGCTGTGTGCTGCTGGCTGGGCGCGGGTGGAGGACCATCTGCTTTGTAGATTGTGCACAGGCGCAGGTGTACTCAGGCTGCTAACTGAAGGCCTTTTGATCTTGCCCAGACCTGCTGTCTGGGCACTCTTCCCCCTTGCAGGTACGGAAGCGCAGTGCTGCTCTGCAATAGCACTTAGATCTAATTATTAATAAAACAGGAGCTGATGATTACTCTGGTGGCGTAGAAACATCTGTCTCTGTCCTTTGTCGTCTTTTCTCTTGGGACTGAGAGACTGTAAAGTATTGCTCTGTACAGCTTGGGATGGGAGGTGTATAAGTTTTCTAGGTTTTAGGCTCTTGTTAGGTTGTGCAAGCCAGAGATGCTCAGAAAAGAATCATCTTCCTCCCCTTTGGCAAACCAGGACACACACAATGGCCTCCAACACTCCTGCAGCTGCAGGTTTTGTTTTTTGTTCAATGTCTGCAGGAGCATTGTTGAACTAACTCTGGTTACATTCTGCCCTGGGGAACTGCTGCCTTTGTGCTAAGGAAGCTGGAAGTGCTGGGGCTGCAAGGAAAAAAAAAAAAGCACAGGTGTGATTTGCAGTGTGATCTCTGCTGTACTTGTGAGTGCAAATGTGATGGCAAAGGTACTCCTGTGTCAGCTGTGGCAGTGGTTTGAGGTGATGTTGTCTTGTCTGTATTCTATAGAAAAGCTCCCTGGTGTAATGAGTATCTAGGAGGCTTTAGGAGGATAGTTATAATGGTCTGTCTGGAGTGAGGATGGTGGTGTTGGGTACCAAATATGTTCTTGATAGCTTCTCTGAGCAGTGGACTCTCAGGGTACACCCATAGAATATTATTTTTCATGTCAGTACTTGCTCAGCTCTTTCCAACCTCCCTTCTTTCCAGGGCAGCCAGGTACTTCAAGATTCAGTTACTTAACCTGACATATTTGAAACTTGATTTCAGAACACCCTGATTTTCCGTGGGGAATTCTAGATTCTTGGCATGTCTGTAAATCAGCCCATGGGTACCAAAAATTAGAGGAACTACCATGAGCTTTGTTCTGATCCTCTTTTAATGCAGAGGTTGCGCTTCCTATTTATAAGATGAATTGTCCCTGTTTGAAAGACAATACGCCAGTTGGGTGTGCAGGGTTGGACCCACTGGGTTGATATGTGACTTCCTTGCCATGAGAGTAGTAGGTAAAAGAAAGCTTGGAACTCTTGGTTTCCAGATTCTTTGACAGTCTGAAAGGGCAAGTTCATTCCTCTTGTTATCCTGAAATCCACCAGTAAGTGATGTTGAAACTTTCAACCTGGAACTGGAATAGAAATGAATAGAAGTCTCTGAAGGTCACTGAGGTCTCCTCGGGCACAAACTGCAATGGCTGAATGAATCACACTAACAAAACCATCTCTTGTGATGTGGAAATGAGTTTCACGCCTTCCCTCTCATGTGGTCTTCGTGTACAAACAGCTTTGTTTGTAAGTGTCAAAGGGCAGGGGAAATCCACAAAGGGGGAAGGTATTTCCTGTGTGTGACAGGCTGCCCTGCTTGGGTCACAGCAGAGATCACGCCTTTCTCTTTGACCTGGTTTTTGAGGGTCCAATGCAAGAATGTGACATTCTTTCCCTTTCTTGTGTCATGTCTGGCTGTGGTGTTGTGACACTTCCTTGAGACCAGCAGGAATGTATCCTTGTGTGCTGAGGCGTGAGACTTGTTGGCTGCCATCCCTCAATGTGCCCTGAACTCTCCAGTATTTCTAGCTTCATACCCCCCAATCAGTTAATCATGCATCCTGTGCTTCCCTCCCCAAATTACCACTTTCTGGGCAGTCACTTAGACACAAGCAAGAGACTGTTTCCCGAATGATAATTGCATGCGGATGAGCTTCAGTAGCTCGTTTGACACTGAGGCAGTCTCCAAGGACAGCTGGGTGTTTGATCTTACCTAGTAACAGTAGTGGCCACTAGCTGAGTTTTCTGGGTCCTTCCCTCAGTGTCACCCCCCCCTTCCCTGGGACCTTGCTGTGTGCCTCAGCAAACACGTTTGGAAATGACGCTTATCTCTTGCAGTAGAGTGGCAGGTCCTGGTAGCTTGCTTCTCTGTGAAGTGCTTGGAAGCCTTCTGCCGAAGGACTACGTATGCTGAGCACATCCTCTGGCTGTCTGGGAAGCAAAGAGGTGCAGGTTGTGGCTCATCCTAACCTCTTCCCTTACTGTGGTTTTGCAGATTTCTATGCCAGTGTTTGTGGCTTGGGTGACAGCCCAGGGAAAGGCTTTCCTATTCTGCTACCAATTCCTTTTTCTGCCCGTTGTGTCTTCCACGGACTTTTGTTCTGAGGCTTCTGATCTTTAACAGGTATCTTCTTTTCTTCTCTTTTTCCCATGTTGTTTCCTCTTCTTCATTTGTAATACTTTGGGTATCATGCAGTAGTGATGCAAAGAAAACTCCTTTAGCAAAGCTTCCCTCTTGGAAAAGCAGTCAGAAATCTGCATGATGTGATGATATGTGTAACAACAGACCTCAGTGCCATGTTGCATGACTGAAGAAAAATTATGTTATGAAGAACAGAGCAACTTTAGATCAAATCAGAGCTAGCAAGCTCGGACCACTTTGTATGCCTGACTGCACGATGCTGAACAGAGCCGAAAATGTCAGGACTCTTCCAGGAAATTCAGGGTGGGTGGTAGGCTGTGACAGCTGAGCTCCACTCTTGTCATGCCCTGAGAAGTCCTTGCTCGTTTGAGGATTAAACCATAGCTACTTCCCCGACACAGAACTGCTGCCAAGATTCCAGTCTGGCTCAAGCCACTCTCCACACTTCATAATGAAGTTTGAGAGAGCTTTAACATCTTGGTGTTGGCAGAAACATGGTTTTAAAATCACGGTGTGGTTGGAGACTAGCTGGCTCCGGACACTGGTAACAGGGCTGGAGACTTTCATCTCAGGGTCAAATCCAGCTGTGGTGTTAGTGACAAAGTCATGAACTTCTGACTGATGGTTTAGGGCTTACGTGTGGAAAGATGTCTCGAGTCCAATGCCAGGACTGGGAGTCAGGAGACTTGGGTTCAGTTCCTGAACTTTGCCAGAGCTGTTCTGAGAGATCCTCAGCAAGACACTTAAAGTCTTCATGCCTTAGGTATCTCTGTGAAAAAGCACTGAAGGTCTGCCTCCATCAATGTGGTGCCAAGTCCTCAAACTCAATTGTGACTGCAAACTCCTGAATACCATTGGATGCAAAAACGCAAAGAACTAGGTGGGACAAGCTGGCTCTGTCCAGCCCATATCAGACAAGTGCCTGGATCACAGCTGTTGGTGTTAGCAGCACTGGCATGCTTTATGGCAACTTGGGAGGGTGAGGACATAATGTTCTCAGGAATCAGTGTTGCTCTCCCATCGCTGGGCGATGCTGTTCCAAGTGCAGGTGGCCACGTGCTCAGGAGGAAGCTTGTGTGGCCCTCCTCGCCGGTGGCAGTAGGAGAAGTTGCTTTCTGTGTTTGGCAGCTGGCATAAATAGTCAGCAACAGCTTACTGAGACACTAGTTTCACAAAGACTGTTAACCATGGCTAAATGCTGCCTTCTTTCAAAGACATACATGGGCAGCCTCTCCTGGCAAGCCTTTGTTACTGCTCTGCAGAGTAACTACCAACATTGCTGCAGTGCTGTTCTGGATGTACACCTTTGCTTGCTGCCCTTTGGAGGGGGTTTGAATGAGATTCATGCAATTTCTGTCTCTGTTTTGGCCTTGTGCCTGGCTGAGCCCCGGGCAGAGCTGCAGGCAGAGCAAGCTGAGGCAGCGCTCCGTCTCCTGGCGGCTCTCGGCACTGCGGGAGGAGGCTCTCCCCAGAGGACACCCGGGTGCTTGGGGCTTGTGTCTGCCTGGCCTTGAGAGAGAAGCCTAAAGCTGCAGCCTGCAACGCTGTAATCCCAAAGCTTCAGCCTCTCCCTGTGCGTGCCAAATTCCTTTGGCTGTTAAATAAGGGGAGGAATTTTGAGGGGAGCTTGTAGAGTATGACTTCTGTGTTTGCTTTCAGCTTCATGAATAGCAGCAGTGACTTTTCTGGCTGTATACTGGGAAAACTCTGATTTGCCAACTTTGAAGGGTTGCTGCTTTAAAAGAAAAGCTGACATTTATGCAACTGTCTGTCTTGCATTGACTTCAGAATCACTGGCGCACTGCGCAGGTTTGCTTGTGTCTGCAGGTAGCCCTCTAGTTTCCAGTGGGGCATGGCAGTGCTTGTGCTTTAACTTGGACCCTGGGAGTGCTGTGTGCTGCACAGAGCTAACAAATGTGCCCTGCAGAGCCTCGACTGTGGTGAAGAAGAGTGTAATCCTAGTTCAGACGGGGAAAACTGAAGCATAGGTCAGCTAGCTGAAAACAGACTCTATGCAGATCACTGATATTGTGTTGTGTCATGAGGAACTTTCATGCTGATGGGTTGATACACCTCAGATCTAAGTGAGAAATCCACATGGAGGTAGAGTGAGAGAAATGAGTCATCTCTGCTGCTTGCAACAGCTTGATAGCAATGAGACTTCCACAAAGCATACTGGTGTTATTTGGGGGAGAGGCGTGGGGAAGAGCCAGAAGAGTGTGAGGGCTTAAGGAGAAAAATAAGGGTTGTTGAATTAGTTCCATGGTGTGGCAAACCCTTGCTCCGTTATTACGTGCACCTCCTTTTTCTGCAGCTTGGGGTGGCTATGTGCTCTGGGGATATATCCAGGCAAGAGGATGTGCTATGAATTAGTAGCAACACCACCTTTGAGTGGCTAAGTGCATTCTACTGACTTCTTGTTTGTGTTAGTTACAGGACTCTCATCAGGCCCACGTACAAAATGTCATACCGAACAGTGACCACGCTGGAGTGGAGGTGCTGTCCTGGCTTCACGGGGAGCAACTGTGAAGAGGGTAAGTTATCCAGCAATGCATCTATCCTTACAGAGCAGTGAGGGGATGTGTGGATGAACTGGCTGGGTTGAGTTGGGCTTTGTTCCTTACTTTGCTCCGTGGAAGGAAGAGGAAGAAATCACCTATTCTCTTCACTCCCCATCATTATCTGAATGCTCACACACAAGCTCTGAAAGGTGGTCTTGGAAAACAGGCCGTACTGAATGCCTGCAAAGAAGCCTGAACAAGGATGGGAAAAGAAATGGATACTCAGGGATGATCTGTTTATTGATGTGCTCATGCTTGGCGTCCGTGTTGCACAGTCCTTCAGAAAATGCTCTGTCTCCATATCAGTGTGTCATCATCTCAACATCCCACTGCTATCACCATCTGTTGCTGTAGCTGATGCAGCTATCCAAGGAATAGCTTTCTTGCAAGAGTTATGCCTTTAAGGTCTGGACACAAACAACATGTGTTCCCAGAGAGCTTTGAATTACATTAGGCACTTTTTAATTCCCCTTCCCACCTGGCCCTGACTTACTGGTGCAACATTCAGGTTGCACAGCGCATGTGAAAACACAGTTCTGGGTTTGGCAGAAAAAACATGGGGCTCTTTCCAGAGCTGGAAGAAAGGAAAGTCTTTTCCCTTTCTCATTGTGATGGACAATAAAGGGCATGTTGTGCATTTCCCTTCCTAATGTTTTCTGCTTTAACTGCTGCTTCTGGGGCTTTGAACAAGTCCTGTTCCTCCACTGAGTTTCTGGTTTAGATACTAAGGCATCTGCTTAATCTGTGTCATGAGTGTTCATGGCTTATGAATGGGAGAGAAACTAGGCCTTGGGTTTTCTGTACATTTGCATCAGGTCAACACAGCCTGCCTCTGTGGCTGGTGAAGGGTTGTTGGGGCTGCCCAGCAACTCTAACACTGCTGTTTGTAGCTGCACTTCATTTTTTGTGCTGTGATATCTTTGTGCTAATCACACAACTCAGGCAAATCTCCAACTAGAAGTTGTCTTGTTACAGTCAAAGAATGATGGTTGCAGACAGCAGCTGGCTTCAGGCTGCTGAGGAAACAATAGCGTCCCAGAAGCTCAAGAAAAGTCTTAAAAAGTGGCAAAGCTACCCTAAATTGCAGTCTGCAGGAGAGAGCTTCGTTTTTCAGCGTGCTGCTAAAAGTAGTGAGCCTGGGAAAGAGAAGCTGCTGTATGCAGCTTGATTTTTTTTTTATTTTTTTTTTTTTAAACCTGTCACTGCAGGGGAGAGGGATACTAAGGATAGTGGCAAACTTATTTCCAAAGTAGCTGCAGCTCGGCCTGGCCGAGAATCTGACCAGGGACCTGAGAAGCTTGTGTGTGCAGCCCGTTTGTGGCTGTAGGTTTGGACAGGTGTGAGTAATTACAGCTTAGTGGTGCTGCTGGTGTAAAGGAGAGAATCCAGCTCCCTCCCACAGTGCCAGATCTGTCTCAGCAGAGTTCAGTGGAAATAAAAAAGCCAACATAAGCTTGTTTGAGAAAGTCAGCAGCAATCTCACAGGAGCAGGTCTGTGGAACGAGGTGACAATTTTATGCAGTCAGTTTTCAAGGTGGAACTGTTCTTTTGGGCTTGGATAAGGTCTGCAGAGTGTGAGCAGAAAGCCAGTAGCAAGCCCTCACTTTCATGTGTGATATTTTTTTACCTTTTTTTTTCTCCCAAAAACATCTGGCACTACTGACAGTCCCATTTTCTTGAAAGAAAGACAAAAATAAAAAAAAAAATGAACCCTTTCTAGTACAGCAGGATTGTGCCACTTAATTTCTAGCAGCAGTATTGGCACTAGTGGTGTGCACAGCACCTCAAACTGTCCAGAGACATAAATTTTAAAACTGAAGTATTTACTTGCTCCTTATGTTAGTTCATAATGTTAGTGTCCCTTGGAATTGTAAGTAAAAAAGGCTGAAAAGAGTTTTTTTAGGGTGCTTTGGCAATGTGATATAAAGCCTCTTGTACTCTTTCCTTTCTGTACTCTCTCCTACTATAAATTTGATTCCTCTGAGAGGGTAGGATGCTCACATCTGTGTGGGTCCTTCCTGGAAACAGCAGACAAAAGAAAACAGAAAACTAAACTGAAACAAAACAAAAACAGTGCAGTTATGAAGCCACAGCGAATTAGCAGGGTAGAACCTCAAAATGCTTTAATCTTTTTTTTAGTATTAGATTTCTCCTCAATATTTCATTTCATTTGTGTGTGCAGCTGGTGCTTTTGAAGTTGATGTGAGGTAGGTATGACTGAAGGCAGATTGGACCTGCACTATTTTTAACTTGTCTTCTTGCTGTGTTACAAATGCTCTAGTTTTCTGACAGTCGGTATTGTTCTCTGTGTCAGCAGAATGGCGACTACAGTGGCTCTGAGCTTCCACTTCAAGATGTCTCCTGTTTCCAGAGTCTGAATTAAAAAGTTTTCTTTCCCAGTGGGCCCTTGAATAAATAGTAAGGTTGCATTTTCATGAGTAGGACAGACTAGGCCAGGAGATGATGGATTGATCAAGCACACAGAGCAGTTCTGGGAGTTGTGTGTGCATGGGTACGGCTGTGGGGTCCCTTCAGACTGGTGGTTTTTGTATCTTGAGGCTGGAGAGATTCTATCTATTGATTCCTCCTTTTAATCTCCAGTGGGCAGGGTTGATATTTGCTCCTCTTTTGTGCTGTTCAGGGATAGCGTCTTTGGGGGAGCCACTGCAGGCTATCTGGAAGATGGATTGTTTTTACTAGCTGTCCTTTTATGAGGCTTTCCTTGCGCTTTTTAAATTTATTTCTTTTAGCATTTTATGGGGGAAGATCGGATGGTGGGAGAGCAAACCAAGGAAACCAAGTCAAAGAACTTGAAATCATTTAAGGGCTGCACTGCAGCTATTTCCAACATGCATACTTTCTTGTTATCTCCCAAATGGCAGGTCAGCTTTTCTTTTGCAAAGACATCCAGTGTGGATGTCTACCCTCACAGTATGACAGACTCTGAGACTGGCTTGCTGTAACACACCTTCAATGAGAGAACTCTCCTTCCACAGTAACATACTGCACTCTTACAGCAAGCTGTCAAATGCAATTCGATTAATAATACAGTGTGTCTCAACCCTTAACTAGTAAGTTTAGCTTGAGAAAGTAACCACTTAACTGTCACCAGCTGGCAGGCACCTACATTAATGCTGAAGGCTGCACATTGTTTAGATTTAAATTATCTTGGGAATTTAACTCTTGCACTGTAGCTGATAAAGAGCAGCATCGTCTGGAGGAAGCCCAGCTCTGGAAGTGGGTGGAGTTTTTGCTACTCAGTGGGTTATTAATTTACTGAGGTGGGGATGGCTGCTTTCAATCTGTTTCCTTTTTTAAGCTGACATTGCTTGGGGCTCTCCCCCCTTCCCTTCATTGCTTTCTCCTCACCCAAAGGTATGTCAGCATTTGAAAGGTCTCCAATTCCTTTATTGGTTTTGTAGAACATAACTATATAGTTGAGTAGATAGTTAAAAATCATCAGTTGTACCAGGGCTTCCTGAAGGGTTTCTTGCAACTTTGTTGGATGGAGAAAGAGACTTGATGCAAACAAGTCTGGTGAATTTAACTGTCAGTAGATGCTAATTTTTATTTTTCGGTTTGAGGAGGTTTTTTGGTTTGTTTAAACTGGAGCCCAAGCCTAGGACAGGAAATGAATCCACTGAGCCACCCAGTCTGCTGACTGCTGATATAAAGACCATATGGATGAGGGCAGTGCAGAGGTGAAGTGGTTTAGCTATTGCAATCATGCATCAAGCTGATTGATTTGAATCCAAGATGATGCTGACATTTCAACTCAGCCTTTTTTCTATATGGCTGAAAGTTCAAAGGCAAGTGCAATCCCTTGGGAGAGGAAAAGTGTCCCTAGCAAGTTCAGGGGTGCAGCGCTGCCCTTGCTCTCCAGCTAGGCAATGTCTTATTTCACTTAACAAATCTAACATAGATTTCTTGTTTGTTTGTATTGCTTGAATTTGGGACAGTAGCCAGTATCCTATTTACCCCAGATGCAGATTGATGGTAGACAGCTTAGCTGTTTGGGTAAGAAGCAGCTCCAAGAGTTACCTCTGCACCTCTAAAGTGATGCCATTGTGATTCCAAGCTTACTTTTTTTTTCTTCTTTCTGTAAGAAGACAAGTAGGATAGGAAATTCGAGTAGCCTTGTTCAAGTAAAGGTTTAATTTGAGAACTTCCCTTTTCCTCCCTACCCCCTCATTTCAGTTCTTGGAATATTTTTATCTACTTTTAGTAACTATTGTTTGTATCTTGTCAGCTTGATATTCTTCAAACCTCTTAGATTCCCATGTGTATACAGTTTTCAAAACAGCATAAGAAAATGAGGACTGAGTTCTCCGTTTGACGAAGTGCAAAAAACCCTCTCCTTTTTTACTGCTGGTTCACGAAGCTTCTTGGTCTCAGGATAGATGCAGATCAACACTGTCAGGAAAATCTTAAGCTAGCAAATGCAATTATGATACTTGATGAGGCCATGAGAACGAACATCAAAGCTAGAGACCTGAAAGTTTGAAAGCCTATTAAAGTGCTCTAGAAGGAAGGGTATTCAAAGTGGTGTTGATGGGACCTCACTTCTCCAGGTCTTGCTTTGCTCCTCTGTGAACCACTAAACATAGAACTGTCAATCCATGTGAAAATGCAATGTGAAGATTGTAGACTAACATTTCCCATAGTATCACAGTGAGTCTTTTCCTTTTGTCAAGTACTTCAGTTCCTTCTTGTTTCTGCCTCTCCCTCGGTGCCACTGTTTGGAAGGAAGGGCCTGTATATCACATACAGCAAGTAGCAGAGCTCTTTGCCACTGAGCATTTTTCATCTTGCTCTTAAACAGAGAAAATGTAAGAGAAGGCAGTGGGTAGCAAATGAGGCATTGTACTATCTGTTCCTATTGCTGCTAAAGCCTAGTACAGCAATATTTTCCCACTTCAGCAGAGTGCAACTTGTGTCATAAAGCAAAAGCTTCCATTTGAACAGTGAAATTCTCCCAGAGGTATTACCTTGGTGTTCAGTGCTTAGCAGGGCAGTTCTATGCTGCAGATGTATGACAGACTGAGGTACCTTCCTTTCAAGTTTGAATCTAGCACAGAGCCTTGCACATATGTAGTTCTCTATGGCTCAGGAATTCTGTAATGAAATGTGACTTTGCTGTCATTTTGAGACCTTTGTTTCAAAGTCCAACATTTGGTTCCACATAGCAAACTTCCTTCTAAAAATATCCTCTCATTCCGAAGTTTAATGTTGGTTAGATATGATAACATATATTCATATAATTCACTTATAGACTAAGTGCAACCTGAATTTCCTAATAATTATCTAGTTAGTAATGCAATTAGTAAGTAGGTAGTAAAATATGATAACTAACTCTGTAAACCTACCTTCAAAAATATTTCATGAAAAAACATCAAACCATGTTGATTGCTCTTGATGGAATTGCTGACACATGAAAGCAGCTTTTTGAGTAATGGTGTTTGTGTACCTGTAGTACACAGGTGTTGGATAGTATCTACCCTGATATTTTCTTCCATAGCATATGCCTCCTGCTCCTTCATATGTTATACATATTCCTGCTTGTGTTTCTGGTGGCTTCCTCAATATGAGGCAGAAGGTCCACCAGAAGTTTCCCAAACTACTCTACGATGTGTCACGCAATTCCTATCTACTCCCATCACCATACTGACCATTCAGCAACCTCTGGCTTCAGGCGTAACATGTGTGTCACCCTTGATCAAATTTTCTGAGGAGTTCCTGGAGTGTGTGGTCACTGTTGGAAGAATATGCAGCCTGCTGAGAGCGCTTTCTGGCATCAGTGTTGTGTGACTACTTGAACGATTTCTAAATGTTCATCTTCTCTTTCGATACACAGTCAAAAAAAAAAAAAAAAACAACAAAACAACCCCCAAAAAAATCTCTTGTCAGGTTTCCAAAGACTTTGACATTGCATTCCAGCATCTGAGTAGTTTCATTTTTTTTGGACTTTTATTCAGCACCTAATTTGGAGTGCTAAATATCTGCAGATGTTATCTAACATAATTAGAAAAATTGTATGCTGTACTGTTACATTGTCCCAAATTTTTTAGCTCACATCAAATTACTGTGGTATGTAGAGAATCTTTTTTATTTTTATAAGCTATTTGTTTGCTTTCCCAAATATACTGGATGCTTTCTGTTTCACTTAGCTGTGTATTTCTTAATTCACAAGTGACAGACCCACCTATTGATAGTTAATGACTTTCCTATTAACTTGCTTTATTTCTAATCAGAAGTGACCATAACCTTACCTTAGGTAGGGCTAACACAGGACCAGGCTGCGAAGCTCTGTATGTAGCTACTCTGCCTGGATCATTCTCACAATGCTGGCAGGATTCTGCTAATGGCTGTCAAGAGAGACAAGCATGTGGGGTGTCTTTAACAACTTTGACCTGTCTGTAGGTGCTGATATCACTAATTGATAGGCATGTTTTCTGGGAAGTGGTGGGGTGCAGCTGAAGGTTAAAGTTGAGGAAGAAGTCCTGGGTGGCTGACTTGACCCTGCTGCTGAAAAGCAGGTTCTGCCATTACACAGAACAGATGCTGGTGGCAAGGTATAGCTCTTCCATATCTCTGCCAGTGTTGCTGCTGCTTTCTAAATAAGTTTCACCTTCATCTTCTGTGCAACTGTCCTTAGTGTATGAAAACAAGTTGAGCTGCCATCATGATCCTCGAATTGCTGGAAAGACCAAAAAACAGTGAATTACTATAATAGATGTTCTATGAAATTGGGCAGGGTCTTAATTTTTGCACATTAGAGATGGCATGGTTTGGTTCTGCCTTGAAGCTGGGAGTCTCTTGAGGTTCTTTTTATCTGCTTCAGTGACAGAGCAGGTAAGTGCTGATGAGCTGGGCTACATTAGAGGCAACTGTTGTAAAGAATATTGTCAACTGATGACTGGAGCTGCCATTGGCAAGGCTGCTTTCAATACTTATGATCCTGTAAAGAACATAAAGGGTAGTAATCTTGAAGCACTCAGCAAAACAGATAACTAGGAAAAGGTCTGCAGAAAGAAATTGCTTTCATTAGGGAGTTATAATGTGTTGATCACAGGAGTAGATGAGCAAAATTTTCAGGATGCTGCTGGTGAGGAGGTCAGCCAAGGGGACACAGTGCGCTCTCAAACTCTCTTTACAGGCTCACAGCAGAGTTCAGAGTGGGGGTGGAAACCGTAGACCTTTTTTCCTCTCAAAATTATCACTTATTTCCCATGCATCTTCACAATAATATACCTTTTATTTGCTTGAGGCCGTTAGAATGGAGTTGGTTTTTCCCATATGTAAGACTCATGTTATTACAGCCTCTGGGATAATAAATCTACACTCTGAACTTCTAAATCTGCTTAGGAGTTGGAGGGGATTTCAAAGGACAGCTGACTTATTTATTCTTCCTCTTCTGCTCACCCCCCCTTTTTTTTTCCTTCAGATCCTTGAGGGCTGTATCCTGCCCTCATGTTTTTTGGTTTGTGGTGTGTTTTGTTTTGTTTTTTTTAATGTATTTGATCTCGTCAAACTTCACAAACTGTGGTGAAATCTTGCAACAGAAGAATTGCCTAAGAAATGCAGAGATGGTCTTGCTTTCATCGGGTTTAGAAATGCTTCTGACAAAAGTAATTCTATAGAGTAACTATCACTAGTCCATGCTAAACTCTAATCCTGAGGTGGACAGTTGTCAGCTCAGAGGGCAGTCAATGGATAAGACGGACATAACACTTTTTTTTCTTTTAAGCATTTATTTTAGTAAGCCACAGATTGCAGGGTGATCTCCCTGAAAACCTGTTCATAGTAGCTGTCCTAATATGAGTTGTGCAAAATGTACTCCTGTCCTTTTGGAGCAATCTGAGAAATGTATAATGATGGGATAGCTAAGATGGGTGTTCATAACTTGGGGAGATATCTCAGGTGGTGTACTTGCTACTTTCACAGGTGGCTGGGCTGTGAGAAGGCTGGATCCTTTGATTTCCAGTCTTGAAATCTGGAGATACCTTCTGATGGCTGCTAGTTTTTGCCACCTACCTTTGCGGGATGTGCTGTCCCTTTGTGGAATGAGTTGATGTTGCTGGTCCATTAAGAATAGAGGAGGAATGACCTTGAGGAAGCAATTTTGTGTAAACAGACCAGATTGTTGCTATTATTAAGAGTCATATCAAAATAGCCAGAAGGTTGGAGGACTTCATTAAGCCATCAGTTCTGTCCAGGATAAGGACTTTAGACTGAATGCAGAGTATGCTGGAAAGTTCATGCAGCTGCTGCCAGTGTGGTGTCCTCCTCTGTTAAAACGAGGATGTGACACCTTATGATGTCAGTCCTGCAAATGTAGTCAGTACAAAAATCATGAAAAACATTATCCTGAAAAACTCAGCCCTATTTCTCTCTTCTACAGAAGTTCCTGTGAGAGGTGGTGGAGGAAGGGTGAGGTTGTGTTTATTACAAAAGTTAACAATTTTTGAAGTGCATAACATGCTACCAGTCACATATGGATATGCTAAATGAGAGGAAGAGTTCCTAATTGGTGTCCACTGTTTGTTTTGATGCCTAAATTATAGATCACAATGGAAGAAGAATTAAAACCATCCGCTGAAGCTGTATCTGAGCTTCCTTGCTGTTGCAATAACTTATTTGTTTGGTTGGTTTTTTTTAATAAGGAATAGAAAATAGGGCTTCTGACCTGTAATAGGAAATGCCTACAGTTGGAAGGGGTGGCAATGAAGAGTATCTTCTTTCACTGGATTTGCAAGGCTATTGCTCATTTAACAAGCTGTTTGTGTTTAATTTTTGAGCACAACACTTACAAAATTAAAGCTCCATCCCCATCACTTTTTAAGGGCTTAGTTATGAAATGTGTGGACTTAATGTTGCTGTAAAATGGTGTTGAATGGGATGGTTCCTTGAGGAAGAACTTGTTGAATTTCTTCCAGGAGAATACTTGAGTGGCCAAATACTGCCTGGTATGCAGAGTGCCATCTCTCTTCTTGTCAGTGCAGTAATCTATTTACTTTTAATTATCCTGGATATCTGGCTCTAGCAGCAGTGGAAACTTGTGCAGATATGAATGTTGGTGAGGATAAGGGAGAGATGAGGGGACCCTTCCTGGTTTTCATCCCTAGATATAACCTTCACCTCTAGGTGTGACTCTGGGTTCAGAGTCCTGCTGCCATCTCTTATTTCTGTCTTGTCACATACTGGAGGAGAGACAAGAATGTACTTTGCACTACATGAGTTCTAAGATTCCTGTGCAGATCTGTTCTAATAATGAGTTGTCACTTTGTGAGTGGTGGAGGAATATCTTGTACTGCTGAGGTTTAAAGACATGAGAGTAGAGGAAATTCCTTAAGACGGGAGACTTCATTGCCAGTTTTCCACAGATGGCAGATGGACAGGCCAATGTACTCTTTTTGCAAAGAGTTTTCCGATAATTTTAAAGCTGTTGACAGTGCAAGCTGTTTGCGTGTGTAAGTGGTAAGAAGGGTATAAGGTGTTGCAAGACAAAGCAGAAAGGCTGAAGGAGGCCATAAACAGGGAGTGGTGCAGTTGGTAGCAAGCTGAACTGGAGCCAAGCTTTGAGGTGAGATAAATGGAGATATTTCTGTTTCTACCTTGGGGACTCTTGCCTCATTTTACGTAGGTTTTTCATTAAATGATTTAATGCAATTGGTACAATAACATTTGTGTTTTCTGTGATAACTAATTCCAGTTGTGGGCTGCTCAAAAACATCAGCATAATGAAGAGTTCATGTAAGTGTAGTACCTAAGCAGGCTAAGCCTCATCTACACAAAAGCTTTCTTCAGGCAGAAAAGGAGATTTACTGGGGACCTAAATCCCCAGTACAACTGTTACAACTACACTGGGATGCTTTGCTGTGTGGAAATGGGACTGCAAGAAATTGGGATGCAGGTGGAATTGGTATTGCAAGCCCAGGAGTAGGAACAGAGGTGGATTTGGCTCTGGTTTCATGTTTTGTAGAAGACTTCAAGGTAAAAGCAAGAGGTAGGCATCAAATTCCCATGTTGCTGAATCCTAGACTTTATTCTTACTTAATTCCTTGTTATTAAAAGGGGAACCAAAAGTTTTCCTCCAAATAGTTTCTAGTGGAGTTGAATTTCGGTTTAACATAGAGAAGTGCTAGGCAAAAGCATGTTCAAGGCATGTCATGCCAACATCACGGCTTCTCTCTGTGAGCTAGTTAGCAGGATAAAGGCAGCAAAGTTAGTACAACTCCATTTGGGAAGCTACAGGAACATGCGTTAAATGGAGCAATGTCAAAACATAGAGTTCACTCAAAAGAAACCCTGTGCTGTAATTAGTAAGGGTTCGGACTGTCACTTTGGGCAGAGGTGTCAAATGGAGTTGTACCAGGGACTGTTCTCAATCCAGTATGGCTTTTGAAGTGCGTGTGAGGAATGGAGAGAGCCCTCTAATCAGATCTCTGTGTGTTAGAGGCTGAGCAGTACTGGGAATACATGATAGACTAAGATTAAAATGCAGTCAAATCTTGATTAAATTGTAGAGTTGGGCAGAGATCCATAAAGTGAGATTCTGTTAAGGACAGTCACAGAGGCAGGAATAATCAAATGCACAAATTTTAAATGGAAGGAGACTCTGAAGGTAGCAGGATCCCAGGGGAGGGAATGGAGTTTATGGAAGACAGTAGAATGAAGCTCTGCTCTAAACTCAGAAGAAATGCCATCCTGGAGTCTGGTGCTACAAATACTCTGACCAGGTGTAACTTTTACTACTAATGTATCCATGAGACTCTCTGACACAACACTTTATGGATAGGGGTGCTTGCATGTGTCTGTGTCAGTGTTTCTCAGAGAGGTCAAGTTTCAGCATTTGCAGTAACTTCAGCCTTGTTACCGCTTAATTCATGGGAAAGCTAGTCCTAATTGGTGGTGTACGTCTGAGCCCCACAGTCTTAAATACTGTAAGGGGTGCGTGGCATCTGTGAAGGAAAGTATTTGGCTGGGAAAGGAATATGCCTTTTGTAGTTGATGGGATTTGAATGTCATATGGCTAAATAATTAGATTGGTTAACTTTGATTGCCAGCTAGAATAGTTAGTAAGTGTATATTATATAAGCAACTCAAAATACATCAGCACAAACAAGCTTCTCTAAAAATAACATAATTGGTAGTCATTAAGGGCTAACTCAGGTTTTTCAAAAGCTGGACAAGAAGTAGGTATAGACTCATTCTAATGACTACATGCATGGGATCACAAAGAGTAGGAAACACTTAATCAGTTCCTAAACAAGTGTAGCATTGCAAGATATCCTGATTGTTACTGCAGCGTAATGAACACCTGTTGGATGGGTCTTTAGCAACTTTACAGTTCCTAAATGTGTGAAGGCTGGGAGAAACTTGCTGGTGAACTTTCTAAGAAATCAGACGTGATTTGATGTACTATGAGCTAGACTTCAAACATCTTTAATAAAAGACTTCATCAAAATGTGTAAGAGTGTGAAACATCACCATTTAAACAGGTTGTGCTCACCCACCAAAGCAGGAAAGACATTAAAGAGTGGCTCTGTGAAAATCCTCTATCATGAAGTTCATTAAAGACTGATAAATTTTATTCTGGACTCATATATGCTTCTTGATTGGGCTCCTGATTTGTCTCCTCCTTGGATAATGCATCCAAATCCACAAGTAACATGCAAGTTTGCATTTCATTTTGAGCCCAGCAGGCATACGGCAATGAGGTTACAAGACCTTTCCAAGTGAGTCTGGAGGGACTTGTTGGCTAGAGTTTGGATTTCTGGCAAGCAGCTTCCTCCAGCTCTCTTCTGTAATAAACTCAGGGTTCAGTCCCCGGCCTCTTACAGATACTGAGCACGGTTGCGTGTCTCTGGATAATCAGTCACTGGAAAGGCACAGATGTTTCAAGATGCTTAGCAATGGGTGCAGCATGTAAGAAAGGCAACATCGGGGTCATGCTACAGATGCAACCACATCTTGTATGTCTTCTTTCTTCACAGGAAAATTCTTGTAACATTTGCGGTTTTCTGGTTGCTAATACCATCAAACTAATAACACAAAAACTAATAATGCTCGTGACTTTTATTTGCTGGTCATTAAACCTTGTAATGCCATGGATGGCTGATGGCTCTACTGCAGGCAGGTTCAATAGAATAGCATTACACTAATGAACAGAGTGGTGTGCAGGATTGCCCAAGGCAGTGACTTAAATTAATTTGTGCAACAATTCTAACCAAGTCAGAAGGATTATAGATATATGTGACTACAAGATGTCCTAGTCCTTACCTAGTTGTGGAGATATTAAGAGATGGTTGAAGTAATTCCTGCTGGCTTTTTCTTTTCCTGTAAATGAAATACACTCCATCTTACACAACCGTAAAAGAGAAGAAAACAGACCCAGTGAGGATTTGGAATTTGATGTTTAATTTGTTTGTAAGTGATGACTTTCATAGCAGTAATGCCCAAAAAGTCTTTGGTGTATATCCACCATGGAAAGTACAGGGGCCTATATTGATTGCTAGGTGGTCCTTCATTTTAAAAACCTTGAAGAACGTTCATGGCAGATGGACTTTGAGTACTGCTTACAGCCAGTGACTAAGCCAAATGTGGCTCCCTAGATCAAGCGCTACAGGTTTCTGTTGAAGGTGTCAGGTCTTGTTCTCATGGAAAGAGAGTGTTTTCTACAGCACAAGTTGTAGAAACCGCTGCGGTACCACTGAGACGCGGATGGAAATTGTGAAGTATCTTGGTTAATTAGTTCTTCTGCAGTGGTCAATTTGGGTGATAGATACAAAACTATTGCTGTTGTCAGCCAGTGTTTTTTAGCTTCAGTGGTAGAGGCTTGTGCTTAGGTAACAAAGGTTCTGGTTTTCTCTTTACTGGTGGTTAGACTTGTTAAATCCATATGGCTCACAGTACTTGCGTAGTGATGGCTCCAAATGCTGCAGTTAGTTGTATTGCTGCAGGGCTTTGCACTGTAAAATATTATAGCCCATTAAAAAAGGGGAACAAGCTACTCCTAAACTTGGCTTATTTGATCTTTTCAAACTTAGCCTCAAGTGATTAAGCAAACGGTGGCTTTTCAAGCATTCTCCAGTTGTGTTATCTGCGAAACACATCTCCCAGTGTGATTTGCCAAATGTGTCTTGAATGCTGTCCTTCTGCTGTGTATTTGCTAGTCCTTGTGGAAACGTAAATAAGCAGTTGTTTCTATTGCATCTAGGCTGTCTGGGTGGGATGCAGAGGATGGGTATCAGTTCATGTTTAACATAAGCTTGAAGATTCTTGCTTTTGTCTTAATATTAGCACTCAGCAAGACAGCAGCTTTTTATTAGCTACACAGGAAAATAAACCATTCTCCTTGCTATGTGAGTAGTTCTAGTTTGTTTATAGTATGATGTGTCAGTACAAAGGTATCATTCTTGCCCTGCAATTGTGTTAGGGAAGCAGAATGACCACTAGCAGTGGTAATTAGGATGATAACCATAAAACTGTAAGCTCTTTACAGAACGGTGTAAGTAACAAGATCCTGCATACATTTAATGGGGAATGTGAATGAGCATTTAAATGGCTCTATTAATGTCTAGTGGCAGACTTTTCTAGAATGAATCTCCTTTGACACTCAGCACTGGTCTCCTAGACCTGGATGGTTGTGAATACTGTAAACTCTGGAGTATAAACCCTCACCTTGAAATCTTCTTTTGCTACAAGTTCAGCTGTGTTAAGCTTTGGTCTTTGATTTAAGGAGGAGAGATGGAGTAAAAGTAAGTTTCACTGTTCAGACTCATTAAACACTGGCAGGAGAAAAAGACAACCGTGTGCCTGAATGTATATCAAAAGCCGATTATTTATCGGTCCTTTGTCTTTGGAATTGTGATGATCCCAGAGTGAGGAGTATCCTTTTTCCATTCCACATGGTTTTGTACCTCATTTATATCTCAAATCAGCAGAAACTTTGATCTTGACCTGGCTTTTTATGGCAGATTGTAGAACTGTAGATGTGAATAGGCTCTGACAGCAAACCCTAAATCTACCTTTGGTCACTGCAAGCTGGAATGATTTGAAAACCTGTGTAACCTTTTGACCAAACCTGGGCTGATGTTCAACATCTTTAACAAGAACTGAAGCCAGAACAGCCCTGATGACTTCAGATTTTCATTATAAGCCAGCTGTAGACCCTAATGTGCATTCAGGTTGGGACAGAGGATATGACGGGTCAGCTGCACCATTTGGGCAGGAATGTGCTTGCTATCTTGGGATCCTGTGAGCAATGGTGTTCTCACTGCTGCTCTTTAATTATCTGGCACTGAAAAGCAGTGGCTGCTTTCTTCTCCTTTTCACCACCACTCATGAGCATCAAGCCATCTCAGGGCAGTCTTTGCCAGCATCTGTCATGGTTTTCCTTTGTTCTCCAGCTCTCAACATGGCACTGAACAATGTGACACTGTGGGCTGCTCCCTGTGAATAATCAGTGTAGCTCTGCACCAACCCTGCACTACAACAGTGTGCAGTGTTTGCCAGTCCAGGTTTGGGTCCCTGGTGTGCGTGTGATTTGAAAGGAGCCTGAACCATTGATTTGGAACTGGGGAGTTGTGTGTTACATTCCTTGTTCTGGCACAGATCCTTGTGTGACTTGATGATACATCGATGTAGATTGATCCAGGCAGGGATGTGATAGCTCTGCGTCTGCATTAACCAGCTGAATAGAAGCTAGCTTCAGTTTGGGTGCAATAATCAGCCTCTTATCTCACCCTGTTAGTGCAGTAGTGCGGGTCCTCTCCTGTTTGCCATTAGCTGAAATGGTTCCCTGTTTCTGAGTGGGTGTTGGAAGCGCTATGAAGTAATCATTTTTTTTTTTCTGGTCTAATGCAGATGACAGAGGAGAGTTGGACCACTTATGTTTATATATGTAGAAAAAAGTTAGTATAACAAAACTCTGTGGGACCTGTATGGAAGGGGAAGGTGATTTTATTTTAAAACACATAAATGTGTTGATTCTACCCACTCACATTCTTGTAATTGTGAGCACTTGTGTGGTCTGGATTGGATCACTTTTGTGACTTGGAGAAAAGGGGACGGTGGCTGTCAAGTCCTGTGTCTTTAGGGTCTTTCCTGACTGGTGATGACAGCTAGGTTTTGGACAGTCTTTTATGGCTTTTGGATGTCAACAATAGTTATGATGTATCCTTTTAACTTAGACTTTTGCTCACTTCATCATCTGTAACTCTTATCCAAGGTTGCTGCCCATTGTCTTTGACCTTATTTTGGATATCATCAGGGCTATAGTTTGTCTTCCCCTTGAGATAACAGGAAGAGGCATAATATGTGGGTAACCTTCCTGTGTATTTCATTCTTACCAATGTTAATGTTTCTGTCCAAAAAACAGTTGGACTAGTTGATTGTCGTAGGTCCCTTCCAATTGGGACTATTCTATTCTTAAAAACAAATAAATAAAAAATTCCATGTGTGTGATATACCTGTCCCTTTTGAGATGCACGTTATGGACTATGTGTTCCACCCAATGCACCTGTAGACCCAGGTTTCTCTTTAGGATCCTTGAACGTGACAGCACAGGAGTTTCTCTGTGCTTGCTGCCATAAAGACAGTTTTGATGTGCACTCAGGCATCCTCCTGCATGCTCTGATCCTAGCTCCTGCTCCTCCTTGGCTGACTCTGGCATCCTGCATGCCTGTGCTTCTAATGCCAGAAAAAAACCCCAAACAACAACAACAAAAAAAAACCCAAAACAAAAACAACATTTAGTGTTCAGGTTGCACAGTTATGGCTTCAGGTTTTTTGTCTCCCCCCCCTCCCCCCATTCCAATGTCTAAATTCCACTTCATTGACGAAATAGGATGCTTCAGGCCACACTCTCCAGGGCAGTGATTGCAACTCCTCATGTGATTAAAGTCACTTGGCCAGCAGCCCTTATCACCATGGGGTTCATTCCTCTAGTAAGAGTGGCTGGTGCACGTTAACTACACTGTGGTTCCAGCTTTTGTAGCCTCAGGATTTATGTCTCAATAGTGAGAATACGCTAGTATTTGTTGTTATCCCACCTGAGACCCAGTGAGGTGAGCCCACCTGAGGCTTATTTTTACTGTATTTGGACAACTGGTTTATCATATGGGCATACAGCAGGTTCTAGTGTGTCTGTAGCTGTCAATCTCTGTAGGCATACAGTAGATGTTTTTATTGCCCTTGCTTATCTGGCTGTCCTTCACTATTTTAATATGAACCATACCAAATAAAGCTGCCTGAGAATTGAAGATTATCTATGGTATTCGTCACTTTTAGGAAGGGGAGTTGGTTTAATGTTGGCTTTTAGCATTTGCTAGGCCTTGTCTCCTTGACAGAAAACAACAGACTAAAATGATTACCAAGAACAGCTGCTTAGAAGGGGCTTTGGATATTTTTTCCGCTTTTGCTGACCTGAACCACAGCAATTATAAGTTCTGGTTATTGTAAACTTACCACAGAACACAAGGCATACCTTAAAATGATGTCATGTCTAGACACACAATTCAGGTATAAATTATGGAGAGAAAGTAGCTTGTTCAGTGGTTAAACTGTAAAAATTTAACAAGATATTTCTGTGTCTCTAGCCTTCACTCTTGCATACGTATTTCTTTACCTCTTACCAGGAGAATTCTGTGACTGCCTCTTAATTTTTTTGTATTGGGAGATGGAATTTCCTCCCCGTTCTCCATTTCATTTCCTATTTCTGACTCTCTGGGTCTCGAGGGAAGCAGTGTAGCAATCTACTTAAAGCCCAGAACTAGAGAGGAAGACTCTTGGGTCCAGTCATGACTCAGGCAAGGTCACACAAGGGGTGATATACGGCAACATTTTCAAAAACTGGCTTGCTGTTTTGGGTTACTTTGTTTTATGGGGTGGTAGGGGAAAGAGAAGAACTCAGCTGTGGTGCCCAGATGTTTGATGTTCAGAAGTATTTGCTATTTACAGTCTCAGCAACATCCCTGGAGTCCCTATGGGGTTGCATGGGCCTTAGATTTAAGAGTAAGTTGGACCCTATTTACAGCAGGCTTGTCTGTTTGGTTATGGTAGTTGAATTTCTGTCTAGAGTCTCTGCTGCGGCTCTGTGTGTGAGTGGTGGAGTGTAGCTAAGCTGTTATGGGCAATCTCATACCTGGGGACTAAAACCTTGCAAGCTCAGAGGATGGCCCTTGCAGGTGCTGCACAGAACAGCACATGCAGAAGTCACTTGTGTCCTGTCCACCATCAGTTGTTTGGGCATAACTCCACTGCTTCATAAGGGGTGCTCCCCTGCTAACAAGGGCCTAGCTAGTCTGATGACTTTTAATAAAATACACAATTCCACACACTTGGCCTGGGCTTAATTTCGTGATGAGATCAGAATTGTTGGCTTACCACCTGGTGTAATCTATACCGTTCAGGTACCTGCTATGAAATACAGACTTTGGAGATGGAAGAGGCCTGATGGGTTAATAAGCCGGTACAGGACTATTCTCTACAGCATATTCTGTTGTGCTTTTCCTGGCCTAATTACGTGGTCCTCAAGTGAAGGAATTTGGCAAGTATATTCTTCCGTTTTAACTGGTATTTGTTCTCAAGTTCTCTTAGCTTTTTCAGTCATCTCCATTATAGCGTGCTGCCATCTAGAATTTCTTTTCTCTGTCTGTCTAGATACTTATTGCAGACTTTGCTACCAGGTCTAGATATGATGCCTTTTCTCATCTGAAGAGCACCTTGCTCTCCCCAGGTACCTGCTCTGCCTCTGTGTGTCCCCTTGAGGGCAAGACTTCTGCTTCAGGCCAGTAACTATGTCTGGATCTAACTCTTGCCATACCTGGGCCTCCCGTGATCTTTTTTTAACCCATAATCATATTAGTTTGTTTCCTGGAAGCTGTCTACACCGCAGGTCTCTGGAGACAACCTTTAATGCTCAGCAAGCAGAGATGGCAATCGATGGTATAGAGGTTGTTCTGCTCTTGTTGCTATAGAGACAGTTTTGAGATCCACTGAAGAACTGTTTCACTCTGTTTTCAGTGCATGCAGCAATGCTCTTGTTTCCAAAGACACGCATGTGTCTGGTCTCGTTAACCTGAAGCGTCCACGCTGGTGGTTAGTGTGCTGGGAACAGAAGAATTTTCTTTGGTATCCACAAACTTAGGCGGACAAGCCCTGTCACTCACATGTACCTGGCTTTTTGCTAATACAGCAATCAAGTTAACTTTCTTGTATGCAGTATAGATGTCAGGTCTGTTCTGGAACCATGACTTTCCTGTCCTGACCTGATGTTTGTGATCAGAAAGTCCCAATTTGCCCAGGCACTTTTTTCTGTCCCACTTTTCAGGATCATAGTCTTCATTTGGATGCATTCTTTGTCCCTATCAGCAGGGAATGACCTTTTAGCTGCATTGTTTCTCTGCATTTGCACCCTGCTATGCTGCTCTTTGCAAAGGGTTATAGGGGAGATGAACATGGCGTGCAACTTGCAAAGTGCCCGGTGTCCTTAGTGGTTAATGCACTGTGCAGAGTGTAGTTAGGTGACAAGCCTTGTGATACTTATGAATGAACTGCACCACAAATTGTTATAATCTCTTCAGAGATCAATAAATTACTGTGTGCAGCAAGGCCATGAAGTAGATGCTTCCACTGGAATACTTTGTTGTAGTAAGAGAACTTGAGCAATTAAAACCTCCACTGCACCCTTCCAATCCATTGCACAGGCTGAGGTGGCCTTAGGGCCCTTTTTCAGCTTTTGATTGAGAGATTGTTTTTGTACATAGCTATCGTCTTTTTTGATCTTAATGGCTATTAAACATAGGAGAGTGTTATTACAGCTCTAAATGCTCTGTCAGCCAAAGTTTGTCCTCACTCCTGCTCCTAGAATATCCACTTACACTGTCCCAGTTTTTCCCTGTTCATGGCTTTTTAGAGGTACTTTTTCTTTTGTGAGACTCTTGACCAGTTCAAGTACAAACAGATGGAAAGCAGCAAAGATCCAGCTCCATAGCAGCACCCTGGCCAGGGTCTTAACTCATCTGAAGTGTTTGGTGCTCAGAGACAGGGGCTACAGCCAGGAATTGTGTAGCCTGGGGCAGGATGTTGTAGATTCCTCCATGTGTTGTCCCTCACTATCCCTACATCTTTTCTCACCCCACCTCCCCTCTCATCCCATCTTTCCAAGTCTGCAGCCTGGTTTCATGTTCTTGTTTGCCCAGGTGGAGCTTGCTTGCTCTCCTGGAATATGGAGCTGTTTCTCTCCTGGGCTGGTCCAAGGACATGAAGCAATGAACTCAGCTGGCACTTGTCCCCTCCCTGGGCTGATAGGGACAGGGAATAGAGGGTGCTGGTGCACGGGAGCTGAAAGAGAGTTAGGGAGAAACAGTTGGTGTTTCTTGGCACCCTGTTCTGTTTTATGGCTTTTAGGAAATCCTCTGCAGTGGAGGAGTAGTTTCTCTGGGTAATGGATTCTGGTCCTGCTGCTATGTGTACCTTGTAAAGCCATCTTCTGTTGTTCCTGGAGTCTCTACTTAAAATGCCTTGCCTACAAGACAAAAGCAAACCTTTGTGAGCTCTAATTAGCACAGGACAGGCCCATTAGTGACAATCCTGCCTAGTGGGGCTGGTTTTGAGCCCTTGGGTCAATCCATTGCCTCAGGAATAAGGCTGCCAGAAGAGGCTTGCCATTGTCCTGACTATGTGCCAACAAGGAGGATCCTCCAAGGAGACAACATGTATTTCTCATGTAGAATTACTGTCACATAACTTTGTCAGGGTCAATGTGAGCCTCCTTCAAACAAGTGTCATATGGAAGCTTGCAAATCCTATTGTCCCAGGGAAAATTAATTTGCTCGAAGTGCTGAAGTGATGCAGAAAGCAAAACTTCAGACTGTTCTGGAATATTGAACCATGTGGAAGTTGGAGAGTTTTCCAACTTCTACTCCATGTGGAGTAACTTAGCTTTTTCAGCACCTTAAGGGCATTGACATACATCCAGGGAATGGAAAGTAGGAGAAATGCAAGAAATGAAAATGTGAACCAGAGCTGCTTAGGCAGAGACCATGGCCTGGATATGAGATTCCCTTTTGCTTCAGATTTTTATAGGATTTTTATGGGAAAGGGAAGGGATATGATCTCTGGGGAAAACACAGCTATTCTGCAGCTTTCTACTCAAAGATGTCCTTTAGCAAGTGTGTGTGTATAGATAATGTCTTAAAATTAGAACTTCTGCTTCATATTAAGTTCTTAACTATGTCTCTTTAAGCATCATCACTAGGAGTTCTGCAGTAAGGATTTTATTTAATTTTAGTAGAAATAGTATCTCTAGAAAGTTAAAAAAAAAAAAAACAAAACAAAACAAAAAAACAACAAAAAAACCCAAACAAACCCAAACCTAAAGGCTAAAACCAAAACAATAACCAAACTTGGGTAGCTATGGGACTAGCTGCTTCTTGCTCATACGTTGCAGTTGGGCCAAGGCTGGGTTGTGAACTAAACGTGTGGTGGAAGTAAAGCAGTGGATGGAGTGTAGTGTAAAACCTGCTGTGATGCTGATCTGGAATAGATGGTTGTGTTGCCTCACACAGAATAACAATTTCTCTTGATAAAGTTGTAAATATACATAGAAAAATATATGTGGCATCTGTGGATATGCTTCTTTTTCGTTGCATCTTTGCTCACGGATTTTCATGTTCCATGTCTGTGTGATGGCTGACAACCTACTTTGGCATTTTGTGTCATGTAATTGGATGACTCTATAGGGCTATCCTGCTGTTTTTCAAGTGTTGCTCTTAGCCATACCAATAAGTGAGGCTATGAACACTGTGAAGACAGACCATATCATATTTTTTTATAATCTCTGCTAGTTCCTGAAGTGGAGCTTTGAGTGACTGGTGACAGATCTGCACTAAGTTTGGAAGCAAATGCAAATTATTTCAGAGAAAATCTTTTTCACAGAGCAAGCCTCTGCAGGCTGGGGAGGAAGGATCAGATATATTCACCTAGGTTTTCTCATCTAGCCAGCTTCACATTCCTTTCCTTCTCTCTTGTGCTTCTGTTTCTTTTCTTTCTCTCTCCCCCACCTCCGACTCATTGTTCCTGTTCTTTTACAGTGGTTAAGGCACAGCCCGGGTCAGGAACAGGCAAAACATACCATTTTGGGGAGGCAGGCTGATGTGGGCTCCTAATTCCCAGCCTCAGTTGCTGTTCTACACCCAGTCTTTGGTGGCTCGCAGCACCTCCCACCAGTGCCATCATCCACAATGGCTTCTGGGTGCCAGTAAGACGTCCCTGTCCATAGGGTCAGGTATTCCAAGCTCCTCTGCTTGTACTCTGCACCTGTTTGCCCCCTTTTTCTGCATTGTTAACAGGGCATAATGGAATGGGATGTAATGGTTTCCTCTCATCTCCCCGGCACGTGACACCACAAACCTCAGATGTCTTGGTCAGACTTTTGTTCTGTATGTGCTATAGGAGAAGGTTCTCTGCCGCTGGCACTAATGTGAATTTCACCTATGCTGCCACCAAGATGGTTGATCCACCTTGTCTGCTACCTTCCTCCAGGCTTCCAGAATTACAAGACTGCTCTTCTGTGCTTGCCTCTTCAGGTTGAGGGAAGGTGAGCAAACTGTCGTAGCTATCAAACTGGGACTGTGCAGTGGTCTGGAGGCTCTGCCTCTAACTGTTCTCCAGCTGCTCGGTGTGGAAAGGAACTAGAGGGTAAATCTGGCAGTATCTTCTCTCCTATCCCTCAGCCACCTGAGGAAGGCATCTTCTGTGCATGCTTTCTGCAGCTGCCTTCCCTGGAGGGCTTTATGTAAATGCAGGAGGCCTGTTGGCCTGTGAGAAGGAAAGTGATACTTTAGAAATTGCTAGGCTCCAGGATTTAACCCTTTAGCGTCAGGAGTTCAAAAGCACTGACTGCTTCAACATGCTGAGTAGTCCTTACTTCCGCAGCTTAGTTGGTGAACACTTGGGGCTTCTGGGCTAGTGCAAGGCAACCCCTTTCCTTCCCTGGATCCTTAGGATCCCAGCTGTGCAGATGAGAAGTCAGCAGGAACAGCTCAGCAAGAAAAGGAGGTGAGAGCAAGGGCCCAAACACTGAAAAGGGAAACTCTGGGAGTGGCTCACCCCCTCCCCACCTTTCCTAAAGCTCAGCAGCACTCATGGAGCTGGAATGGGGACTGCATTTATCAAATTCCTGTCTGCAACAGCAATGCAGTTGTTTTAGATTAGTGTACAAATAGACATTAGTGTAATACATCTGTTGTTAATCCACATCTTGGTAGAAAAGAGATGCCAACACATCATTTATTAGCCACGCCGATCCTATAATGTCCTTTCTTTTGTCTTTTGAGTATGTAATAGGTTCCAGGATGTCTTTTATTTCACTGTATACCACATTTCCTCCTGCCTAACATAGCAGGACATAATGCATTCCAGGATGTAATTTATGCCATTTTGGAACTGGACACCACACAATGTATCCTGAACTTTTCTGAAAATCTTCAGTGTGTTAGTTGTGCTCTGCTCGCAGGTTAGTCTTCACAGAATTGATAGGTAGAAAGAGCAGGAAAACTAGTAGGAAGAAAAGCAATTTATTCTCAGTCCAAGGTGACCCAAAGGAACTCTGGAGGCTGGTATGGCAGGCTGTATCTCTTACGCCCTGGGTTTGTTTAGGAAGTTGGACAGGGAAGCGGTAGTCCACCTTAAGAGCCTATCCTTGACTGCTTGTGTAAGACAACCCTGATAGTCTCAGAGGAAGTTGGATTTGAAAAGGAACCAGTCTGTGATGGATACACATCTCCTTTTTTTGTGGAAATTGAGGGCTGCTGCTAGAGTCTGTTTATCTGATTGTATCAAAATTCTGTGCCAGCCCTAGGTGAAAGAATGAAAACCCCCTAACTGGCTTTTTCCCTGTTTAGTGATGTTAATGGGTTCTGAGAAGCAGATGACATTCACAGGTGATGAGGGAAGCAGGGACACAAGGCCTGCTGAAAGTTGGGGAGGTTGGCGGTAATTTGTGGTATGATCGTGTGGGGAGGAATTGGCAGTGGCCACTTGTGTGATAGCTTCCGCAGGAGTCTATTCCTTTTGCTTTTCTTTGTCTTAGTCATAAATGAAAATCCCACTCAGAATAATGGAAGACCAGTCTAACTTACCCTCACCACTGCTTTATCTACATGTCAGCTTTGGCCTGTGCCGGATGGTCATGGTGTGGTGGAGCAGGACACTGCAGCAACAGGCTGGTCATGGGGCAGCCTAGGGTTTCAAATTAGCTTCTGCAGGGAGGAAGAAACACCATGAGCAGGACCTCTGAGTTTTAGGTTAGACCAAGAGTCTAAACCCATGGAAAAGTTTTGAAGATACCATGTTATTTTGCCAAAATATTTTTTTTTTCTCTCCCTTTGTTGTTGTTGTTTTCTTTTTCACGGCAGGATCTCACAGGAGACAATTTACTGTGTGCTGTCCCAGCTTCCCTGTTTGTACCCCATTCTGTCTGGGATGTGTCTGGCTTCTGATGCATCAGTCTTGAGGCTTGAGGACCGCAGGGGAATAATGACAATGTTAGCTGCAGCCTTGAGTTCTTGCTTTATCAGAACTTTTTCTTTAGTATGTGCTGGTTTTAAATACATCAATAGTACAGGGAGTTTGGGAATGGGTTGCTAGGGGTAACCGAAACGTAAGACCAGAGGGAATAATGTTAATAAAATAAATTGCTGACTCGAAGCAGCCTGATAACTTGGACGGGTGAGTTCTTAGGCTTGACATCATGTTTTTCTCCTTTACTCCCTCTCTGCCCCACATCAGCTGCCTCTCACTCGCAGGCACTCTCATTCATAGGGCCATAGTTTAATTAAATCCAATACGGTGTCATGCCATTAGCAAACAAGTCTCCTGTGCCAGGATCTCTTGTTTCCAGGTCTCCAGAGAACTGAAAGTTAAAACTTTTAAAAAGTCAGATTGTTGTAGAAATGACAAGCTCTTATCCCTCTGCAAACAGCTCAGCACTGTTCTCCTGTAAGAGGAGATACAGCAGAATATGAAATAGTAAATAGCACAGACGCCAGTCAAACAATCAATTTTCTTGTCAAGGCATAGAAATAATGGAGGATAGGAAGGAGGGGAGAATGTAGAGTTATTTGTGTTGTGAATAACAGCCTTAGGTCTATATTGTGCTGTAAATACAGGACAGAGTCCCCAATCCAAAGACCTTACTGTCTGCTGTAATTAAAGATCATAAAATTAAGGCAGCTGTGAGATTATGTTTTTCAATATGAACAGTCTTGGGATCTCAGTGTCATAGGACATGAACACATCCAAAATTTCTATGTGATTCAAAAGATGTTTAGAACTTTTTACCACTACTGAGACCAGCTCTGGTTGCATCAGAGCAGATGAACCTATCAGAGCACAGCCCAGCAGGTAGATCATGGTACTTGAGAAGAACCTTATCTAAGAGTAAGTTTTTCGGTTACTGTCTGATGTATGGAGGTTTACACTTCCCTTTTGAACCATCTGATACCAGCCCTTTTCAAAAACGCATTCATCCTGGCACTTCCTAGTGGCAGTTATCTTGTTGGCTGGTACGTGAGGCAGGTAGTTGTTGTTGAGGGCATAGGTGGCCACACTTTGTCCTTCTATTATAAAATTTAAGAGATCCGTAGAGGGAACGGTGTGTGCCTGTACACAGAGGAGGTAGGAAATGTATGCTTTATATGCTGTACAGGTTGGGATACTGAGGGATACCATACCTCAAGTGACTTGCCTGTAGTTAACAAACAGGTGATATGTAGAAGATATCGGTACTTCTCAGCTCTGCGCTTCAATCCAGTTTGTATTTTCTTTTCTTGGAACAGTAATGGCAAATATCAGAGTGATGGAAGCTGCTTTGTTCACATAAAATTATCCCCGTTTTTCTCCTAGACCAAGGCAACTTTGTGTAGTACTGCAGATAGCCCAGTAAAATACCCCTGACCTGGAGTCATGTGCCCCTCAGCACTTGCATGGTGGGGCATGTGTTGCCCCAAACGCTTGGCCTCTGAGCTAATTGGCTTTCCTGAGGTCCTGGTAAAACTGGCTTATGGTTCATATCTAGTCCTTGGTCCATCAGTTGGCTGTCCTTGCTCTAAAATCATCTTTAGGGAAACATACTCTGTTTCAGTGGCTTGTGACTGCCAAGTGAGCTACTTCTAGGCTGTGAGTGCTCCTGCCTGCTCCCTGCAGCCAGAAGGTTGCAATTATTCCCTTGCCCTTTCAGAGAGTTCATTATGTTGTTCCACATGCCTTCATATGGTAAAGGATGCTGTAGTTCGAACAACCTTGGCTGGAATAATCATTCCTTCTTGGCAAGTACTTCCTCTGACTTGAAGCTGTGCAGGGAGACCAAGGAGTCATCTTTGTTTCTTGCTGTGACATGGCAGTGCTGGGTGCTGGTCACTCAACTCTGTCCCTCTGTGTCACTGCTGAAGCAGGTATCCATGCACATGTGCAGGGAAGGGAGAATAATACTTTTATTTTGGCTACGCAGCCAGTGTCCCCAGTTGAACAAGCACTAGGAATGTGCTGTTCCTGTGGTGATCTCTGGACCGATCAGTGCCTACGTGGCTGGTGATGTGACTTCCAAGATGACTGTAGGAGTGGGGGAACGGGTTAAGAAGAGCGTGTACAATTAAGCATAGCAAGCACCAGTTGGAACAGAGATATGTAGGCATATGCAGAGTGCAATGAGGGAGCAGGATGTGTCAGCAGGGAAGTGCAGGCAAAGCAGTTGAGCCTGGAGACTTTTAAAATGCCTTGAAGGTTGATTTTCCTCTTGTACTTTCTCTGGTACAAGAACCTGGTGTGCTTTCAGCTACTCTTTACTTGCACATCCCACAGTCCATCATGTTAAATTTGGTTCCTTCCTACCCCTGAAGCTCCTGGAACTGCTGTGAATTTATACTGGTAGAGCTGAGGTCAAGCTTAAAGTATATATGAAACTTGGTAAGCTGCACAGGCAGGAATTGGCTTTGTGGAGGTCGGGCACGACTGCGGATCTGTGTGCTTCTGCCATTCTGCATATCTAGTCAGCAGGGGAGGTTTAAAGGGGAGTTAGAGGGGAAAAAAAAAAAGTCATGGTGTGATGCAGCGTTTTGGCACCGCTGAGTTATTTTGCTTAATAGTTTGGAGATGATTTAATCTCTGAGATAATTAAATTGAAGGTGTCATTTCAAAAGATAACAATGTCTGTATGAACTCTGTTAGGTTTGGCATAAGCTTCAGCTTGTTTTGTAGGGATTGAGGGATTTTCTTGTGCGGAACATGAGGGAGGAAAGGCAGGGCTAGTTTGGTATTTATTTCCACCCTTTCTTGCTATAAAATAAACTGACATAATGCAGCGCAAGAAAGCAGCCCCTGTGACCTCAAGAGGGTGAGAGCAAAATACTCCCATGGACTTTAATGTAGCTTCTGACAATGAAACCTTTTATATCAAGTCCTATGTTCACGTGTCTGCTCCTGTGACCTGCCAAGGGAGAGAAAGTGGTCTGTGAAACGGCCCGGGGGGGTCAGGAGGAGGCATACAGAGCTCCCTACCAGCTCTGCAGGGACTGCTCTTACAGGTGTGAGGTCCCAGTGTCCAGCTGGACTCCCAGAAGGGTGCTCTCCTCTGCACTGCCACTGATTTCAGCTGGAAAGTCTTTGTACCTGTAGCCAATGTGGTTTGTGACTTGCTCTGTGCCTTTCCTGTAAGAGGAGGCACGGTCGTGTCTGACTGGCACCTCTCTGCTAACCCCAAAAGAGAAAGCTCCCTGCCCAGTGTCGGGCAAAACATGGTCTGACTTCTCTGTGGGGACATGCTGATCCTTGTGCTTTGGTACATGTCTCCTCCAGAGCTACGTGTGATGCGGTGGATTTGTCCAGCTGAAGTTTAACACTTAGCCTTCTGGTATGTGACCTACAGGTGACTGGAACACGTGTTCCAGAAATTAGGTACCAGCCTGCTCCTATAGACCCTGTGGCATGGTTAGAGGGAGCCAGCCTGCAATTTTCTCAGCCAAAATCTCTGTGAGTTGGAAGGGAGCCTGCAGTTACACGCATCGGTGCTCAGCTCCATCCCTGCTGTGCCCCAAAACTACCCTGTTACATGGGGTGTGGTGGTGGGGAAACTGGGCTGGCTGGGAGTGGATCCTGGCTGGCAGAGCAGCTGCCTTAGCCAAGATCTCCCCCAACCGTCCTTACGGATGCTCCCCCAGCCTGTGCCCTGCTCAGCAGTGGGCTTGTGCAGCAACAGCTTGGTAACAGATTTCCTTCTCTTTGAACACTGTATTGTTAGCAATGTTTTACCTACTTGCTGGATGCTGCATTTAGTTCTCTTGGCCTTGATGCTCTGCCACCACCAGTTTAACACCAGCTGTGTGACCCTCAAAGAAGAAAGTCTGTATGTAATATGTGTGTGTCTGCATTTTTTTACTTCAGCTCTGATGTGAAATGAAAAGCCATGTCTGGGCATTTGAGTGGGGTGGCTTGTGATATACACCAGTTTATGTAGAAGTTGGCAGGGAATTTTTTTCCCTTACTAGCAGGAGAAGCAAGGGGACTTGGGACCCCCTTCTGGTGAATTACTTAGAAAAACAGCCAACATTTAAAATTACAGGTTTGGAATTGAACTATAAATTCCAGTGAAGTAAAAAATCCATGAATAATATGTCTTTAGGCTGAAATATAATTTGTTTGTATGTTTTAAGCAGTAGAAAGGAAACAGGATATAATTCCTATTAGTAACATATATATTTTCCCCAAGCAAGGAACCAGCTGTCCAGTGGAAAGTTTTTGATTGTTCCATAATTATTTTTAACTGTTTGGTTGTTTTGGGTGGTTCTTCCAATGGTACAGGGAGCTTTAATTTCTCTTGGTTCAGCTAATTTGATATGTTGCTTTCAGTTTGGGATTGCATATCCTCTGCGGTCATCAGTTGCAACAAATTTAATGCAAGATGCAGAAATCAAATGCAAGTTTGTCTATTTGCTCTGATTACCATCTTGAGAATTATCAAATCGGACTTTAAAAAGAGCTTCTCCTGTCTTTTCTAACAGCTCGAATCTGACCAAACTGTTCTGTAATTTGGAAAAGTCTGATGAAACACAAGGAGCTACTTTTACAAGGGCCTTTTTGCATTTCTCATGTTGTGTTGGACCCAGTGTAATCAGAGAAGTTTTGTTGTTTGGTGTGTTGTTGTTTTTTTTTTATTGGGGGCCACGTGATTTTGCTTATGCCAACAGAAGTCTGAATGAACTGGATCAAAGTTGTTGGATTTGCTTCTGTTTGAGACAGAAATTGCCACAGATCTCTTCCATAGAAAAGTTTAAGGCGTTTGTGGTGCCCTTTGGTGTTTGCCCTTACAGCGAGGAGAGGTGGATGCCAGCTGAGGAACTGAGAGTTTATCAGATTTTTCTTTTATCGTCTGTGTCCTCACTGAGATAATGATGATATTGTGGCTGCACTTGCTTATCTCACAACAGGTAACCATGGAATGCGAAGTATTACAGAAAACTATTTTCTTTAGAATTACTCCAGTTTAGCATGTGTGGGGTCATATCTTGCATTTGAAGTCACTTTGTGTCTGGTTTTGGACATATACATATGCAACTTGATTTCAGAGGAGTTATGGTGGCTCCACACTGGTGCATCTCATGGTTGAATTGGGGCTCACTCATAAAGAGCTCTTGTGGAAACGGGTCCTGAAACAGCTTGGGCTTTCTGCAAATCTTCATGACCTTGCTAAGAATTTGGTTGCTCACTCTGAATTCAGCCTCAGAGAGATTTAGAGCTGAATGAAAAAGATGAGAGCTAGGGACTGACTGTAGTCATGTAAAGAAAAGCACCTTTCCAAGCACTGATATTTTTTTTTTTAGATATGTGTCCAAAAACGGAAGTGAAGCCTTGCATAGATCTTGTAGAAGGATAAGTTAGAAAGCAATTTGTTTTTCCTAATGGAGATAAGCAGTGCCAGTTTTAGATACCCTGGTGTATCCGAGACAGCTGTTGAGGGCTGATGGAGATGATTCTATGGCTGACGTACACAACCTAGGGGCATTGTGTCTTTCTGGAGCAGGCGGAGGCCAGATAGAGCGCTCAATGGTGGCATGAAATGCCTGCGTTTAGGTGGCTGGATAGCACCCTTAGGTGTGCATTTTGTGGTTGGTTATAAAAGCTGAAATAAAAGTGAACTCATGAACAATGTAGGTAATATAAGCTGAGTTGGTTTGGTGGAGTGTGATACCTTCCAGGTACCTTGTTTCCCACTCCGCAGACCATGTCTGCTGTACCTGGTGATAGAGGACAGGGTTGCCTTTGGGGACTGTGACCGCCAGTACCGTGTCTTCCCCTGCTCCACGCCTCAGAAGCACTGAGGTTAGACAGCGTGGTGAAGGCACAGTGCTGCCAGTCAGTGAGGGCCAGCAGTGAGCTGGAGACCGTGGTGTGATACCAAATGGTCAGGGTGAGAGGTGTGATGAAGCTGCCAGGCACCTCCACTAATCCTCTAGAAATGCATGCTGAGGGTGGAAGCACAAACAAGAGTGATTTAGCAGTGTTATTTTGGGAGTAGGACAGGGAGAGGATTAAAAGGAGATTTCAAACCATGCTAACAACGTTTGGAGTAGGGAAGAAAGCTCATTTTTGGTTTTGTACTTTTTTTTTTTTGGTGAAAACAGTTTATCTGGGTTAAAATCTCAATATAGACAACTTTTAATTTTAACTTGGATTTCAAGTTTAATCCCTTCATGCACACATGAGTTAAGGATTTTTACACGTGTTTGGGCCACTGATAGCCTTTTCTCTAGCCTGAAATCTTTTGAGTTAATGTGATTTCACACCCCACTCCCCCAGGACTAAAAATAACAATATTGATGTATTTAAAATTCTAACTAATCAATCTTGTATGAAGCCTTGTCTAGATAATCTGCATTAATTAAAGATATTAATTTGAAGAGAATTAATTAAACTGCATTAGATCATTGTGTAAACATTCTTTCTCAGAACTGAAGCAACTTTAATTTGATGCTGTTTGGAAATAACTAAAACTGAATGATGGCCACTTACAATGAAAAAAGGAAAGTCTACATAGAGTTAAGTGTGGTTTACCTAATTCTTTTTAAGGTCAGACTTCATAGATAACACAGCTTTTCTGAGTTTTGGCAGATGAGCATTTTCCTTTTAAATATAGCATTAATTTATTTCTTCTGAGTCAGATGAAGTTGTTCAAACATGCTCTGTATTGACACCGGGCACTGCATAAAATATGAAGGTACAGTATCTGTCCAACAGAGAGGCATGTACAGTAAATATCTAAATGTAGGAGGTTCTGGTGTGTCTTCACTGCTCTGAATTAGAAGCAACTTGGCTGAAGGCAGTGGGAGAGCATCAGCATGAAGCTGACATGGATGGAAACGTGGTGGAGACCCATAGCACCCCTGTGAATCCTGGGCTAAGGAAGAGTTAAAGAGCTCCTGTCCAGCCGAGTAAGCGCAGGAGCTGCCATTTGGTGCTGACAGACAGGGAGTCACTTGCTGCTTGCAGCTTCTATCAATTTCCACTCTGTTGTCAGCAGGTTGTAAATAAACTAGCTGCTGCGCTGCTCCTTCTGCTGGCTCTGGGACTGCGGCTGTCTCGGAACGAGTGTACAGGTCTGATTGATAATGAGGGGGCCTGATTGCACCTCCAGCTCCATCGGTCAGGGAAAGCAGACATCCGGCTCTCGCCCAGCGGCAGCCTGCATGGCTTTGAGAGGCAGGAGAAGGCAGAGGGTAGGAAGTGTTTCGGTTGGGTTGCTGGTTCACCCCAAGGAAATAAACTGCAGTCTGATGTGAACCGGGTTTGATTTTTTGGCAGCTCCAAAAGAGAAATAGGATTAAAAATAAATGGAGGAATTCATCTTTTCAAAAAGAAAAATGGAAGAAGAGGGAAAGGGTCCAGCTAGACATTAAAACTTGAAATCAAGCTTAAAGTTGCTGCCTGCTCTCAGAGTTCCTCAGAAGACATCCAAAGAGCTAGATTATATATTTTTGAATATACCGTGGCTCAACGCTGCTAGCAAGCTATGAAATTGAGGCCCCTGAGTTCTGCTTTGTGGCTCTGCAACCAACTCCTGCATGCGATGTGGACCAAATTACTCCAGCCAGCTCTTCAAAACCAGTCAGTAATTTTTGAGATGTCTGGTTTGGGAGTTGCCAAATCCAGGCAGCTTCCACTAGCTGCCATTGGTGGTTCAGGGTAGGGAGAGCCTTAAACAAGTAACCGTCGTCCCCCCCCACCTCCCCGCTGCTCAGACATCTCCAATGAAGACACCCAAAGTCTGCAGTTCCCAAGCTCATTTTCCACACTAAGAACTGTTGACTTTCATGTTTGTCTGTTTCTTCCTCTGTACAATAGCAACATTACCACCAATTGCTTATCCCTGATACTCACTGTAAGGATAAATGATGTTTGCAAAGTTGGTTTCCTCAGAGGAAACTTAGTTGTGAAGCAGACTTATAAATCTGGCACCAAGGCTTTCATGATGGCCTTTTCTCAATGGGAGGTGAAGATGCTGTGTAACTGTTTTGAACTTAGAGCATTTCTTGTCAGGCTCCTGCAAGTCTTGTCCTCTCTGAACATGGGTGTTCCCATTCTCCAGTTTGTTTTTCACATCTGTGCAGTCATCTGGAACAGCCTTGTTCCCCAGGGGAGGCTGTATAGGGAGTATTGAATTTGAGTGGTATGGTGTTCATCCCACGGAAATGGTAATTTGAGGTTACTCCAAAGCAATAACCCCAGGAGGACACTGACAAAGCTACAGCAGGGACTATGGGTTTGAATGGCAACAGTGAACCCCAGTCTCTGAAGCAAGGCAGAAAGCTTTAGCTATGTTGAATGGGCATTTTTATTTGCATGTGCTGCTGTGATAAATGCATGGGCTGGTCTTGTCTCCTCCTGCCTAGAGGACAGAGTATTTGGTTCTGTAACTTTAGCTGTTGAGCGTCTGGTTTGTTACGCCCGTGCTCAAGAAGGGAACTCAGCAGTAAACTTTCCAGGTCTGTCTGCAGTTGATCTGCTTCAGTCCTACTGGCATTTTTGATGGGAATTTTACGACTTCTTTCTTGTAAGTTTGGTACGCGTTTTGTTTTCTTTGGAGCCAGTATTGGCTCCTCTTGCCTTTCTTTTGGAAGCTCCGGTGATCAATGCCTTTGGTTGTGGGAACTCTTGCAGCGAAGAGAGTTCTGTCATCATTTATGGGGGTACAGGAAAAACAGATGAAGCAGTGTAATATATGCCAAATATTATCCTCAGAACTGCTCTTATCTGATATCTACAGCTGTACTTGCTTAATGTTAATATTATTTTGCTTAGCTTGACCTTTCTTTAGAGAAAATTTATTAAAAAAAAAGTGGAGTCCTCTGCAATCAGGCATCTTTGTTCAGCAAACAGAATTATCTGTGTTGATATCTGTATGTATGATTCACTTTTATTGCATCAGGATTGGATCTTTAATACTCGTCTGTGTCTTCCATCTGGTGAAAGCCATCAGATGGAAAGGAGCTGTTTTGGTTTCAGAGGTTAATCAGATGCTCTTTGCTGGTCAGCTTTGTAAGGTACACCACCTTTATTTTTAATCTGACACTGTTCTGCCACCTAGACTGGCAGCTTAGGTAGGCTCTTGAGAAACATAGTAACTGCTGGATAGTATGAACCAGAGGGACAGATTCTCCATTTGTGTAATTGTCACACCTTTCATGACATTTGTGCTGACTTAAGCTAGGTGACCATCTGCTCCTGAGTCCGTTAAGTCATCTGAGCAATTAGTCTAAGGCTCATTCATCAACCATTGAATATGTATGCTTATTTTTGGATCTTTTTTGTAATAGTGCCTGGACCTTGTGAAGGGAGTGCAATATAAATGCCAAGGCAGGTAAATGAAATAAGCACCAGTAAAAGGTTTTTTCCTCCCCCCCAGTAACTTCTGTAATCAAACAAGCTTATTTTAGAGACCATGTATGTGCACTTAGCCTTTTAAGGGAATCTGTTGTTCTGTCTGGTAATGCAGACTAACACTTCATCTTTAATTTCTACTGCAGCACTGTTATGACCCAAGGCAAGACATCCATCCCTCTTGCAAAAGAATTGTAATCCAAGCCCTGACCATGATGATAATACCGGAGCTATTAGAGAGTACTGCATGAAGCCAACAGTTGCAACAATGTTTTTAATAGGTGTAAAAGTGCCTCGTTATATTACCTACCTGCACAAATAAGTTTAAATCAGAGTAAAGAGCAGAGTCTCTTAAACACACCAGCCTAGGATTCAAAAAACATTTTCTTTTTTCAAGTGAAAAGCTTAAATAATTTCCCCAGAAAGCCAGTTTGTAACATAAGCCTTCCCAGGGAATGATCCAACGTGCAGTCTAATCACTTTATGTGACTATTTAATCTACTGTTTAACAAACAAAAATACTTGCAGTACCATAGCAACTACTGCACAGTTTGGTGCCCTTGGGACAGAGATCAGCTTCTTGATCCAAAGCAAACCTGCCTACTCTGTACTTTAGGATATACTTCAAGGCAACCTTGTGGAATCATAAGGAAGACTTTCCAAATTCAGGCGACAAATGGTTTCTTTTTTGGTGTGGATGTTTCATTCACTGGTCCAAATAGGCTCCCTGGTTTTGGATAAATAGGCATTCATAATTCTGCAAGTCTTCAAGGACATGAATTGTTCTAGTCCCTTTCCAGGATGCAGATGTATTCTAGATAGAAATCACTTTATTTGTGCATAAAACCTGCGTGTATTGAGTTTCAGAGGAATGCCCAGCTATTAATTCCATATTTAAGGTGTTAAAGTATATTGTCAGCAGGGAAATATATAGTAGGCTTACCGTTCCATGCCGTAAAAGATGTCCTTGTAGAGAATAGTTTCTTTTGGTGTTGAAACAGAAAGGAACTTCTCCTACTCTGATTATAGCTGAAAAGCTTTAAAAAAGTGCAGAAATAATCTTTTTGATAAAAGGCTAAATACCAATGCTCTTGATTCCCCTCCTGTCTTCTGAATGGTTATTCCACATCTTGATCTCTGCAGCTGGCAGTTTTCTGCCCCAACCTCTCCTACCCTTTGCTCTGATGCTGTCGGATCCGCACCACGCAGAGGAAATTGTCCTGAACCACAGCACAACTCAAAAATGCAACTTAATCGTGGCCACATTTCACTCCATTGCATCAGTGCCACCTGACAAATGTGCCCTGGATTTATGGCTGTCATAGTGAATAGCATCTGGTCTTTTTTTCTGGAGAGTATAGATTTATCCTTAGGTTAGAAAAACTTCTGAGCCTTCCGTAATTTGTCTTGCATCTAGAGCTGGTCAGGATTTTCTGAACAGAACTGTTTCTGTAAGAAAATGCTGACTCCATGTGATCATCTTTTTGTTGTTGTTGTGGGAGACCTGTGAAAACCGTTGACAGGAGGAACCAGACAGGCAAGAGGGGTGCTGGTGACCAGCCTTCCAGCTGCCTGAGCTCTTGGTGGGCTCTGTGGCCATCTGGTTAATGGGTGGTAAGGGATCAAACCAGGGGTGAGCTGGAAAGGTGCCGGTTGCCTGGATGCAGCCCTGCAGATCTGTGGGGCAGGCAAGGCCAGGCAGGCTGGAGAGCATCCCTCTGGATGCATCCACGTAACTGGGAACGCAGCAATATCCATGTTTTCCTTTCTCCTGTGGCACAACCAACCGAATAGTGGCAATTTGGAATTGTCTTTGAAACCCAAATCATTCTCTGGTGTTATTAGCAAGGGAGGTCTCAGTAAGATGAATGAGTTAATTATTGCCACTACTTGCTACTTACTGCATGAGACTGTTCTGGTGATGTGTTTCTCATTCTCTGGTTGGGCGCCTGAATCTTTCTATGGCATTACAGCATGGTTTGTGGGCCGAAGAAAAGGGAGATGTTTTGAGATTTATGGCAACTCTCATTTATGAAAGTATTAACAAAAGTTTTTGGGTAGTGATGGCATGATCTTCTGTATGGTAAATGTCCCGTGTCTCCCCCCCTCCCTGCCTTCTGCTTGTCTTTTCTCCTCCTGTTAGTCTTCTGTGAACTTTTGTTTCTGCTCTCTCTTGTTCTGAGTTCACCGACCCAAAGAAAGCTGTTGGTAAACTTGCCTAAGAGAAGGGTATTTCTCACATATGTACGTGCGTAAAGTTTGGGAACCTTTCTGGTTTAAAAACATAAGTAAAATGTTAAGTTCCCACAATCCTAAAACAATATACTGTACTTCATCTAAAAAGAATCTGTTCCACATTGCAAGATCTCTGGGCACTCTATGTAAAATGATACCCTACTAAGAAATATAACTTATTAATGAAACTTTTGACAGAGAAGATTTAATTTTAAAAATAATGTTCCCTAAAGTTTTGATAATAAGTTTGAAACAAGACCGTGCAGACACAATAATTTCCAGGCTGGGTGATCAGATATAACTCTCTTCATTCTATCTATCTATCTATCTATCTATCTATCTATCTATCTATCTATCTATCTTTTTTAACCAATTTTTATTATTTCTCTCCTCCTATAAGCCCCCCTCACAATTGGACCTGCTCTAGGTATTATACTGGAAAGTCCCAATATGGTATAACGGAGGTAAAAAAGGAAGGAAAAAGCAGGAGAAAGTTTCCTCCAAGCTTCCTCTGACTTCTCAAATTATCCTTTTATGTAAGCCAATTTAAATCAAAATTGTACTTTCCTTTGCAATCCCAATAAACTAAGATTGAGGCTTTTCTCTGTGCAGCTCTGTCTTACCCTTCTGCTTAATCTGTGCCTTTACAATGCACATAGCTTGGTAATACCTGAATTATGTCAATGCCCTGCCTAGCCTTTTTAACTGCTGTAATTTAAAAAAAAAAAAATAATAAAAAAAAAATTCTTTAATTGCATACTTTTGGACTGCATTTGTGTCTTGTACTTAGAATTATCTTCATTGGACTAATTACTCTGACCAGGCTGTGAATCGATGTTTTCCTGTTTATCCCTTATGATGTGATGGGAAAGGTTGATTTTTTATTTATTTTTTTTTTATTTTATTTTTTTTTTTGGTGATGAGCTGTGGTGTTTCAGTGGACTGGCCCTTCTGTCTGCAGCAGGTCCCCATCTTTTGCTGTAGCAAAGCTGCAGGGCAGCTCTTAAAGCTAATGGGGGTAAAGCAAGTGAAATCTTAAAACAGTAGAGATCTGGGTTAGATCCTTTGGCCTCTGAGTTCAGATTGTGTGTTGACGTCTAGTGTCACAGTGGTGTATCCAGGTATGTACCAGTTTACCTAACCTAGTTTAATGTCACTGGACCTGTTTTTTCTCTTATGCCTTGATCAGACAACAGTTCTTTCCTTGCTTATACTGTTTTGGTGGATGTGGCTGTTAATGCCACTTAGATTCCAGAAGAAATTGTCTTAGAAATCTAATGATTGATACAAGTTAACTTTGCCAGTTTTGGTGCTTGGGCAAACCAGCTTATGATGGTTAACAGCATCGTTCTAGCAGGAGGAAGGAGCTGCTTTCCCCTCCCAGATTTAAATATTATCCATATGCAGATACTGAACTTGAAATGACTTTAATAGTCTCTTCAATTAAATAGTGTAAATCCCATGTAGACATGCTTATTTTGGGTTATATTAAGAGTATGGATGGATATCTGTTATTCTCACTTCAGCTTAATGAGTTACAGGTCATTGGATTAGCAGGCTATCTGACATTTTGTACCCTCTCTGCTTGTTGTGAACACAAAGTACAATCTACTGGATAAAACAAACACAAGAGAGTGCTGACAAATGGTTCGCCTAACTTCAGGTGCTAAGCAATTTATTAAAATGTTATAAATTAATCTTTTGCCATTTTCCACGCAGACCCCCAGTCAATTATTGGCCTAAATTGCAATGGGGACTTCCGCACGGTTTTCATACCCACTTTAAATTTTGGCATGTACTAGCTTCTTTTGGAGATAATACCAACGCTGACATAGCTGGATGCTGTCCTGCTGGAAAGGTGGGTCTGTGCCCATGGGATCTGGCAGTGACATCCTGAAGAAAGATGGATGTGGTGCCATTGGTGTGGGAAAGCTCTGCATGGGTGTATTGCAGTTAATGCAGTTACGTGCCTTCCAGGTGAATTAGTTGTAGATATACCGAAGGCCGTCTCATTTTTAAAATGGCTTACTGGCATAGTACTTTCTCTTCAGATTCTTGAAATTAGGATTTATCCCATACCTTGATATGGAGTAGCATTATCGTAATTGTTCTTGGCACAGTCCAAGATAGATGCAGCATTTCAGACTTTGGGCGGGAGGAGTGAGAGCCTCTGGGGAGAACAGGGGTGTTTTTCTGTTGTCTGGCTAGTTGATTTAATTGCCTGGAGTTCAGCTGCCTGAGCGGCTGAGTTTTATTGCATGATTTGTGTTTTGAGGTTTGTCAAGAGGCCTAGATCCTTGAATCAGCGTGCTTTCTTTTCTTTTCTTTTTTTTTTTCCCTTTTTCTTTTAAATTTTGAATAAATCAAACTGAATTGTATTGAAAAATTCTGGTATTTTGTCACTCTCAAAGCTTCTCCGAATACTAAGCCTGCTAACATCCCAGACAGCTAGGTGAAGAACATGAGTTTCAATATGTCTATCTTTTCAACAAGTAAGACAGATAAGAGACTTTTTTTTTTAATGGTCTACCAAAGATACTGGTTACAAAGTTGGGAATAAAATCTGAGACCTTTCTGTAGTCATCAGACCACCCTTCCAACCATATACTTATGTTTCACTGCTCAGCCTCTTTGCAAGCACTCCCAATTAGTGATCTGTGCTGTGCTGTTCATGCTATCAAAGACATCTCAGTTTAATTTATTATCCTGCAAAAGATCTAAGCTTTTACATAGTTATACCCTGGCTGTGTTCCTCTGTGAATTATTTACGGTAGTGTTTTTGGTCTTCAGTCATCCAACTTTGGCTAAAAGTATTCTTCCTCCAGTTTCCTGCCATTTATCCTTCATGTACTAGGCCAAACTTAGAGATTGTCCGATTACCACATTTCAGACATTGTCGTTAACCTCTACCTTGGAAGGGGCAGCTTTATCAAGCAGACATTACGGATGGTCTGTAGTTAAACAAAAACCAAACACCACCACCAAAACACCTCTGATTTTAATAATCCAAAGTCATTTTGTAATGTAGGGAGGAGACTTATTTTTTTAAACAATTGGATTTCGCTATCCATTTTATTTGCTGCCACTTGAGTTTCTCAGATGTACAATGAAAAATATTCCTATTTTAGCCAGATCTTACAGTAAGCAATACTTTTTGCTTCTATCAAGGAAAGTTTTGTGTGGGAAGGCTGCACGATATCAGGTATTTGCTTTATTTACATTATTTCTTTTTCAGTTCTAATGCTCAGGGACAGTCCTATGATCTTTGCATTGGCAAGCAAATATTGCTGATTTCGTAAAACCCAGCAGAACGCTTCACCAGGAGTTACAGTAGTTCAGAACAACAACAAAAGTTTGCCTGTGGAAAACTTGTATTTAAAGACAACCTGTACTGTCTCTCCCCTAATTATAATGGTGACTGAAGAGTTGCTAGAGACATAAGACTAATGCATTGCCTGTAGCTGCTTTACAACCAATGCAGCTGTAGAAAACAAACTGGTTTCTTATTAAAGAGGGAAAGAATTAACTCTTCTGATACCTGAGAGATGCTCTGTAAGTGCAAAGGATAGTCCTCGCTAATAGGGATTTTCTGAGTACTTTTGACTCTAAATGTAGATATGATTATGTAGGCAGGATATTAGTAAGTACATAATAGTTTAATTTAGGAAAAAAAGGAATTAGACACCAGAGGGTCTGTTTTATGGCAGAAGGGCACGAGAGGGGGAGAATAAGAAGAGATCTGCATATATGTGTGCCTGTGTCTTCCTTTACTTTTGCCTAATACTGTACAAATTAAACTGATTTAACTCTCATTCCACCATTTCACAAGTTGTGGATGGGTTCACATATTACCTCTAGTGTGTCTTTGGCATAGTAGTGTTACAGGTGATGGACTGTCATACATGTCTTCATTCATTTTAAGAGAGAACGAGAACCTTCTTCCTGCAGCTTAGTTCTCTTCCTGCTTTCTCTGTTGCTAAGGCAGAAGCTGGTGTCTGGCAACAAGATCTTTGTTTCATAGGAGTTTATCTGCTCATGCTCTTTATTCTGCACCTGGAGTCAAGATATGTGATTTGTGAACATTGTTTAATCCCATTCAGAGCGACCCACTGGGACAGCTTGAACAGTGTGGTGGAGCTCCAGGTGGGAAGGATACAGAGCAGGGAGGATCTTTGAAAAACTGGAGAATCCGCTCCTGCAAAATAGAGAAATGTGGAGATGGCCCCATGGCATCAGTCCTGTGGGTTTGGCTCTGAAGTTTTTCATCAGCACTACCTGGAATAATAGTGAAGGATGTGTTTTGAGAAAACATTTGACAACCTTTAAATGCCCAGTGTTGTCTGGAGTTTCTCTTTGTACTATGGCTTTACCTTGAACTATCCTTTTGGAAATAACTCTTCTCCGCTCCCCAGCTGTTTAGCTCCTTATCTCTTCCATGCAAAACTGTAGGGCTTGGTTACATTAAAGGAACAGTGGAGATTATGAAGAAGCCAGAACAAAAAAGATCTCTTTAGTGAAGTGGCTGTGGTTCCTTGATGACTTCTGTTCTGTTTTGTCTTTGGGCTGTGTATTTTTGCTTTCTTGGGTTATATGTTTTATGGATATTAGCATCAATTTTCATCTTAGAGACTTGAATATTTTGGTACCAAATAGCGCTAAACTTCCGTTCACATCAAAACAAGTTTTGCTAGGCTAATGACCAAGGAAATCTGGCTCAGTTGCCCTTTGTAATATTTGCAGGTTACTTTGCAGTTTGCTTTGTCTTTCTCAGTTTTTATTGCCCTAGGTGTCATTTGCAAACTTGTTCATGGTTGAGTTTATACTAATGGTACACCCAAAAAAGGAAGAGGCTTTTTAAAACTTGACGTGCAATAATCCAGCTAACCAGATGTGTGGAGGGAAGCTCAGCCCTTAAAATGACACTCAAAACTTTCAAGGTCAGAGGAATAAAAACTATTGTTTAAATAGTGCGTTCTTTGCTGCTTTAGCAGCAAAGCAGAAACAGCTCTGTGGACCTCTAGTGGTCTAAGAATCAGACTTAACCACTGCTTTTATGGAGGATATAGGCTTTACAAATTTCAGAAGTTGTTGGAAATTAGTAAACCTGGTCGCTATACATAGAACTTAACTGAGGAATTGCTGGATGCTGCTATTGCGTTTAAGTGTCAAAAGCTGAGCAATGTTTGGAAAGTCAACTAAAAAAAGTGCTACCCAGCAAAATGGGAAAACTAGTTCACCCAGTCAAAATAAAGTGCAGACAAAAAGGAACAATCTAAGGTCAGATTTCACCCCAAATTTTAGGGCCTGTATTCTCAAAAAAACATCACGCAACATTTCTCTCAAACTTGGATTTCATAGAACATTTTTTTTCTGAAAAATGTTCTACCAAGAGAAATGTTTTTCCTCTACCAAGACGTGTGTGTGTAATACAAAACATGGTATCCTTTACATCCCAAGCGCTCCCACATTTTGCTAGTACATTAAGAACCAGTTCAGTGAAGCAGACTGGGAGCTGTCAACTAGAACGAGCCACCTTTTAGAGGGAAGCAAAATCTGAAACCATACAGTGTAAAAAACATAGGAAAAAGAACACTTTCTCAAATTCTCCATTTTAATAATGTGAGTGGTTCCAAATTATTGCTTGAAGCGTTACTTTTTCGTTGTTGAAATGATGTTATCTTTGCTACAAGACAGTTTGCAAGTGCAGCCGGGTGGTGTGCAGGATGGGGGGAGTGTGGAGGCTGCCTGCCATGCAGATTGCACCTGGTCTCCTGGTCTCTGCTTTAATACAGACCTGATGCTACGAAGACGCTAGGGAAAAGGGGAGCCAGTCCTAGTTTATGGTACGCTGTCCCAAGCAGTTCATAAAACAGTGTTTTGTTTTGGTTTTTTTTTTTAAATTGCAAGTTAGTCCTCACAAAAGAGCATTGTATGACCACTTAGTTGTATGTATTCTTTCCTGCATTCAGTTGTCTGCTTTTTCTAAAACCAGATTTTATTGTAGCAGTAACTACGGAATACTCAGAGCATCAGAAATTGGATATCTGAAAGGACAATTTCTTTTTTTTTAATATGTGATTCGGCTGTGACGATCCCCATAAACTAGAAGAGGAAAAATTTGGGTCATAGTTTGCTTACCCAGCTGCAGCAGATAGAGACAGCAAATAGAGAAAATGTAGCAGAAACACACACTGGCTGCACCATTCCTAATGTGCAGTCATGGCAAAGGAGAGGACTGTGAAACTGGCCCGAGACCATCATTTCATTTGGGAATGTGTTCATAGTAGCTATTGTAATTTTTCATAGACCTGATCATGAATTTTCCAGCAGCTCTTTAAAATGAAGCTGCTGTTGGAAATAAAGGTACAAGTTGTTCAATGTCAAGTCATGCTTCAGAGGACTTGGAAGCAGCACTTGAATTCAGGTTGTCAGCGTTATTTCTTACAGGTACCAGTTGCTCCACAGAAAATCTTATTTAATAAATGGAAATGGGAGAGGAAGGGTGAAGGCACTGAACTCAGCATCAGGATCTCTTGCAAATTTTTTAACATTGTCAAAGTGTTTATGTGGGTTTTTTTCTTTCTAATTTCAAGTTTTCTAATGGATTAAATTATTTTTTAAATTGCTTGGAATTGATGGGAGGTGTTTGAAATAAAGGTAGGGGTAGCCTCCCTGATGCCCGTGGGCATGGCTGTGTTTGCAGCTCTTTCCTTTCTGTGTTTTTTGGGCTCAGCTATTGGGACAGGGAGAGCCAAGGAAAAGCAATGCTGCCTGAGAATCATTTCAGCACTTTGCTCTAGATCACTGCTTGCATGAAGAGCCCCAGACTCCAAGTTTCTCTAATGCTCCTATGTCATTCTGGCGAGGGCGGCTGCTGACTTCCATAAAGCCAGCTGTGATGATTGTCTTGCTCTTGAATTTTGCCTGGCAATTAGAAGAATTCACCCTCAACTTTAGATATAGTGGCTGGTCCTTTTTCATCCTGAATTGCCCAAATTTCCTGCGTAGCCATGACCAACGCTTTTGGATATGGAGCTTGGATCTTGGCCCGTTTCTAGCTGACTAATTCAGTGTTTGATGTGAGGAGGTGAGAGATTGGTGTTGGCATGAAGAAGATAAGGCAGCTGAAGGATAGGATGCCACTCTTCAATGTCTAGAATGGAAGACAGAGATCTGGTGTGCTAGCTGCAGCCTTTTCCAACAGGAAAGTGGGCCTTTGTCTTATGGGACAATGTTGCGGCACAAAGCCATCCTATATGCTTTGAGCAGGGAGCTTAATAAATGAGCTCATTTCTACTGAAACTCTAGCACTCTGAGCATATTACTACTATGGATTAATGTAATTTATTTTTGTCACTGACTGATTCATAGGGTGTTCTCTTGCAATTTGCAAAAGCACCTCGTGAATCATTTAAGCAGGATTTATAAAATTAAATGCTTCTTTCCTTTTCTGACGCTAGCCCTTGGAGCCAGGCTATCTGGGGGAGGTGTGAGGGAAGGGTGTGTGACTCTGCACAGAGAGTCATGTCAGCCATTTCTCCTCTGTCTGCTTATTTCTGATCAGAGCTTGGGGGACATTAGGATGTCAAGGAACCCACTAGTTCTGCTTAGTACACTCAGGCTGCAGAGGGGGTTGACTCTCACTCCACGGCTTTGGGTTGGTTGTAGTGGATACAGCACTACACGCATTTTATGTGACTGTCTTTTGTGTTTGTGATCCATTGCTACTCACTGGGTTACAGTGCTCCCCTATCAAACTGAAGACAGCTTGCAGCCAAATTTCCCAAACAGGCACCGGCTTTGCACTGTCAGTTTTGGGTGTCAGGCTTAGCGGATTACCCAAAGCACAGTAACCCCTTTCTGTGGACAGTGGAAACAGGCTGTGGGCACCTCAGCCTGCCCAAACCACCCAGCCTACAGACAGACAAGTGTTATCTGTTCCTCACATGGGTCTGTCTTCAAAACTCCCTGTTGATTGCCACTGTGTTATCATGTTAAGATCAGGTAACTGCTCCTCTGTGAGCTGTTCTTCTTCTTTCACATTTGGAGCCAGTATTTCAGGAACTGTTGGCTCTCATCCTTCCTTCCCCCGCCTCTGGCCTGCCTCCTCTTGTGGTCGAGTGGCAGACTGTCTGTGCCCCAAAGTATTTCAACCAGTTGATAATTTTTCCCTTTGGCATGGTCTTTTGGGGCTGAGTTAGGAGATGTGCTGAGTATCCCCAGGTACTACTGGACAGATCATCCAAACCCCGAAGAGTACGTCTACTGTCCTTGCTTTTGAAAAGTAGATATTTTATTGAAATAACTGAGACCTAAAAGGATGGATACCTATTAGCAGGTGGGCAAATAAACATTGCTAACTTGTAAGAGAGCCAGAACACTTCTGAAATGTGATGTCAAAAATACAATGTCTGAGAGAACCTGATTTACCGGACAGAAACTATTTTACCTTTAGTGTACTTTTTGTAAAGGGGCTAGGGGAGGGTGAAAACATCAGCTGTTGTTTAATTACAGTGTTCTTCAATTTGCAGGGTTTTCTCTTTTTTTAAAATGACTATACTGTAGCTTTAAAACCCCAGAATATTATAAACATATTGCAAGCATATGCTTTCCATGCAGAAAACCACAAAACAATAAACCTAATGTTGAAAACCACATTAAAACAAGGAAAAATCACTTCACTAATGTTTTGTTTCATACAATTTTTTAAGACTTGGAATGGAATTAAGTCCATTTTCTTGGCTGCTAATCAAAGAGCTGGCATGCTTCACATAGAAAAAATGTAAACTTTGGACGGCCAAGGTTTTTACTTTCAATGCCCCTTTCAGACAGTGGTTTTTATGGGTTAACAAATGTTAGCCAATACTTCTCTGACAGGGACAATCAGTATGTGGGTATCTGAGAGTAGCTGATTTCCCTTTGGGGGACCTGGAATCATTTAGATCTTGTTAGCCCAGTGATTAGGGTTGTTGAGTTTTCAGTGTGTCACCATTTTTGTAACCTGTTAAGGAAATAAACAATATTTACAAAGGGAAATAAATGAATGTGGATTCCTCAGTTAATTGCATTCATGTCTTCCTAAATCAAGATGCTTTATTTGGATTTGCTGGAGGGCTACAATTCTTGTCAAAGGCTGATTGATTTGGACTTTTCCGTGCCTTCATCTGGATCTGATTCGCTCTTGGAAAGTCAACTAACAACAAAAACTTTTGATAAAAGGGCTTTTCACTTGGAGCCCTTTATAACTGTAATTGCAAATTATCAGCCTGAATTAAGATAGGGGAAAATTATTAGTAAAAAGGTACTTGGCTGAATAAGCTCCATACATTTTAATTTTATCTCAGAATCTTCCGACTGCTTTCACATTACATCCTCTGATTATTCAGAAGCATGCCTGTTGGTCTCAAACTCAATTATATGATTTCCTTTGTCCATGTGAACACCTCTGGTTTTAGCATTTATAAAAACCTTTTGAAGGTTTATAAAACCAGGGTGCAACGCTGATCACACATGCTATGGGCTGGTCTCTCCTCACTGCCTGGATTATCTGCAGTGAGGAGAACTTGCTCGAGGAGAGTGCACAGGGGACTAGGAAAGGCCACGGGTGAGTTGGCTGCACAGTCATTACAAGACAAGGATATTACAAATGCCACACTGGAACAAACCAGCGGTCTCTTTGGTATTTCTCAGTGCCCGATGGAGAATTGCCTGCCTACCCAGAAATGTGAGAATATGAAGTGGGGACTCGTAGTGTTGTACGCAGTCCCTGATCAAGAAGCCACTTGCTTCTTGCCTGGGAATAGAATAAGAAAGCAAGTCAGAGTCATGCTGCTGAAGGCATTACCGAAGGGTGCTCTGATGCCAGGGGATGTGTGCGGTGTGAGAGTAGAGGCTGGTTTAGCTCTTCAGTTTTTTGTGTTAAGAGTTTTCATGGGGACCAGGCACTTGATTCTAGCTGCACTGCTGGATTTCTGTATAAAGGATCCTTCCTTGAAGGTGTCAAGTCATTTGCTTCATGTGGGATGTGATCCAGAGACTGAGAGAACCTTGAACTGAGCAGTCAGTAGATGTCAGTAGAAACTGAGCTACCTCTCACCCTGTGGGACTGGGCTCTTCCTGTGAATTCACCAGAGCTGGTAGTATGTTTGCCAGCATTGAGTGTGTTTCACTTGTTTTCTTAACTACTTGGCGATTCTTCTCCTGCTTGATGTTTTCTTGTGTGCGCACTCCTAAGCAAACCATACAAGCATAGATTCTTCAGTTTCCTTGGCTTTATTTCATGGGCACCAAACCTCTGTCTAGTTCTGCAGCTGAGCTCTGACGCTGTTGTTGACTGGCTTGTCTCTGTAGGGTTGGCTGCAGCAACACTCAAAGTAAAGCTGTTCAGCGCTCTCACTTTTGTTCTCGGGTATTGCTGTCCTTCTCTCAGATCTCCCATTTGCGCCTACGATGAGCCTAAATGTAGATACCCTTAAGGTGAGTATGTGTAATCTTTCTGAACACGTACTATTCTTCTGCAGCCATGTTGGTCTGGTGGAGTTCTGCCTTCCTGTTTTGGTTACTAAACCTGCCTGGGTTTCAGTTTTAGTCATTTTAGCTGTTACTTAAGTATTTCCCACTTTTCTGTGGTTAATATCCAAGACATGCTATGGAGTCCTCTTTGATATTCTCCAGGGCACTTCAAATCTAGCTGCTCTAAAGGAGAAAAAAATCTGTATACTCCTTTCTCAAATGCATATCATCTCCTCAAGAGCTCCTCAGATCTACTGATAAGATCAGAATGTTTCTAAACATCTGATGTATGTAATAATGCCTAGCATGATTTTGAAGATTAGGAACACCACACTATTTGCTCATGTTGGCTGCTCAGCAAGTCACACTAGGGAGTTCCTCTTCTCCTGACACGTGTTGACCCTTGCCTTGCTGTGCCATTAGTGTCATCTCAACCAGTGTCAGAGTCATTGGAATTTTGGAATGATCAGACTCCTGGCATCTGCCTTTGTTTTGCTTTGGTTTTTTAAAAAGATGTATAGCAACATCCCAAATCTAGTATCCTGAATATCTGCCCAAAAATTTGTCAGATGAAAAATCTTTAAACCATTTCCTTTCCTCTGTAGGTTCTATTCTCCCATCTGTGTCTCCAGCAATAGCCATTTGCTGTCCCTCCTTTAGGGAGTCTCTGCAGTTGTAAGGTGGGACTGCAGGAGGGGGTGGCACGTTGTTGTCACCTTTTTAGAGGCCGGAGCCAGGCACCTGGCATGCTGGTGCTTCTCATCTGCTATCTCACTCTGCAAGCATTCATTTTTCATTAAAAATTCCAGAAGATGTTTAGTTGCTTTGATTGAAAGTACTGTCAAACAGTGAATGAAGTGTTACCAATGCAGAAGAATCCACTTGCTGCTTCAGGGAACCGTGAGCAGGTGCTTGGGTGGGAGGACGGGCTGAGCTGTGTCACTGAGCACAGTCCACTGAACCACAAACCAGCCACTGGAGACTGGGAGGGTTTCCGTGCTTGTCCTCTTCTTACACACTTCCACAGGCAGCGGCTGTTGGCTGCTGTTGAAATTGGGATCCTAGGAAAGCTGCAGCATGGGTCTAACCATATTCTTAGGGTGATATTCTATATGTTAAGTTCCTTGTGTGGAAGAGAGAGGTGATTCTGTTATTTACTGTGACTGGCATCTCCGTTAGCAGGCGGCAGTCTGAGCTGTTGCTTGATCCCTCTGATCCACTCACAGTCCATCCAAGCAGCCATAGCACAATTCCTAGGGTTTATTGAACCCTTCCTTTCTTCGTGAGGGAAACCAAACCAAAGGGTTGCTGGCACTCAGTTATCTCCTCCTGAATACATTGTTCTTTCAATTTTCAGGCAGGACTGCAGGGCTTCTTTGTGGCTGATACTTTCACAATGTTTGCCTCCTTTTCTGCATTTCAACTCTTTCTCTTCACCATGAACTGGTTTCTTTACTTAACCCATTATAACAAGATTGTCATATTCTTATGCAGAGGGATAATTTGTATAACCTTAGGTAACTCAAGGTCCTAAATTTTGGGCCTTGCTTGTATACTTTTATTCAAAATAGTGCTGGCTTAGGTGTTCTGTGATGAAAGACAGCAATTATGCATTGGAGGAGCCATTGAGTGGCAGCTGCCTGCTGAAAATGTCACAATTCCTGAGTGTATTGGTTGTGATTTGAGGTAGACCCAGATCATATTTACCAAGCCAACTCAAGTACCTTGAATTATGAGGGGATTCAAAGCTTAATCCAGAAGATGTAGTTCAGGTCCGTCTCAAAGTGTATCTTGTGCACCAGATATATAGAGTGTGGTGGATTTTTTTCCATGCGGTAAACTTTCCCTACTATCACAAGTTTAGGTTGGATCTGTGGTCTTTTTTGAGCACCTTGCTTTCCAAACTGCCCTTGACCTGTGTCCAAATGTACATCCCACAATCCAGATGTCTGAAACAAATACAGCCTATGTGCAAATTGGGCAAGAAGGCTGTGTTCTGCCAGTTCCCCCCACTGCTTGCCCAAGGACAAGGAAATCCCTTGTGCAAGTCTGGACAGTATATTGCTCCTTTTTCCTATTCCACATTGACTCAGCAGGTTTCAGAGGAAGCTTAGATTTTCATCTGGCATGGAAGGAAAAACAGTTACCTTCCCATCACAGTTCTTTGTAGAAAGAATCTAAATTACCATCACAGCTGTCTATAATGTCCGCAGAAGAACAGGATACATCCTGCCACTGTGCCAGCTCCCCTGCCGGCTGCCCTCCATTCCTGTGCAGATGAATAGGAAGTAAGTGACAGCCTGTTGCATGCCATCACAAATGCTGGAAGCCGCTGTAAGTGCAATACACCATGTAACTGTATTACGTGGAAGAACAGCCATCACTTATTCCCTTTTGTATAGCTGCTTGGGTCACTGTTTGATGTGCAGTACCTCTTTCATCTGAGACTTGGCAGTCTGTGGTTTCCTGGTTCATTTAGCTCTTTCAGAGATAGACACAAAGATTTTTTTTTTTTTTTTTTTCTTCAAGGGGATGTGGAGGAGAAGTCATTTGCAGTCCATAATTTGGTTCTCAATTGAGAGCAGCAAAATTTTCCAGGAAAGGATGAGTCCCCCTTTGGCATGAAAAACAGAGGATTTCATTGTTTCTGGTTTGTTCGCTGACTTTTTCAGAGATTGCTGAGCATATGCAGCTCTTACCAAATTCACTGGGATACAGAGAGACTGAGGACTTCTGAAAATTACACCTTCTTTGTCTAACTTAAGCTCATCTTACTGGATCGCTGGAGGAGCTAAACTTTAAGTGGCAGATCTATGTCATCCTTACACTGCACCTCATGCTACATTTCCTTTTGATTAAAATCAATGTTTTAAACAACACTTTTAGTAACAAGCACGTTTCTTTCCTGGCTGGAAGTTGTAAATTAGAAATCTCTATGAAAGGATGTAAATAGAAGCCTACAGAACTAAATTGTCAGCCAAGAGGTTCTAGTTTGTCACAACTGTTACTCTACCATAAGAATGTGTTTTTACAATTAGAAAGAAAAGCTTACTCCAAATGGTATATTACATTAAATAGAAAAAAGATGCTGTCAGATTGGAACTCAACCTGGGGTTATGGTGGAAGTAACTAAAAAAACCAATGAAGGAGAAACTAAAAAAAGGATTTTTCTGTGTAAATCAATTCAACAGAAGTGTTACCCAAAATATACTGCATGTGTAAGTGAATATAAACCAAATACAAGGTAAACCAAATAACAGCAAAACAAAACCATAATCAAAGTTGTAAGGAATAATATTAAATTGCTGAATATATTGAGAATATGGAAGAAAAAAACCCCAAACAGCTGGTGAAAAGCACTTTCTAAGGGGTGCTTACAACTTCTGATACGGTGAGTCTGGCAGTGCTTCCCATAATTTCATAATTTTTTGTGTTGCTTTTGATTATGTGCTCTTTGTTTTGACCAAATACATGAAACAAAGAAAACTATAAAATGGGAAGGAAATCAATTAAATTAAAGAGATTGACAGTAAGAAAGAATTTGAGTTAGATAGAAACAATAGCTAATAAATTATCTGGAGAAAAATTAGCAAACCCAGATACTGGTGTAACCCTCTTGTAAAAAAAAAGACGTTATAGCAGCTCAGACCAGAGGTGGAAGGGCTCAGAGTCCAGAGGTCTCCGCAAAGCTTGCTGGAGATGGGAGCTGCTGGTGGGCAAGCCAGCACAGAGATGTGCTGAGCCACATGGACTGAACCAAAGTGATCAAAAGAAAGAACTGTAAGAAGTAAAAGAAGCCGTTGCCTTGTCAGTGACCTGATTCAGTTAAGTGCTCGATAACTGGAAACAGTGGAGAAAACTAACTGGTGAACCATGTGGGTAAAGTAATTGCACGTTTTTAAGGAACTGGTTAAACAGATGTATGAATCCCAGTGTAAAGCAAGCAAATAAAATCTTTGCAAGATCCCAGCTCAAACTGCAGAGTGTAACTTGTTTCCAGTGTGGTATAAATGTGAGCATTTATGTGGAATGAGCTAAAACCTTGGGGAAAAGTTGGGATCCCCCAAAATTTTTTTGGTCCTCAGTGCAGTAGGCTTCTCTGCTGAGGGGAAATTGCTGTATAATTGTAGCTTTGAGTGAGTAAACCTCTGAATGGTTTGTAACTATTAACCTAAACGTGCTTTCAATAAACCTGTGTATCTGCCCAAGTCTGCAAACTTTTCAGGGTCCTTTGGCTCGGTTCGTTGGTTTGCAACAGTGGGTGCAAACGTGTGTGCATTCCTGGGGTGTGCTGAGAACTGCTGCTGGGAGCACCGCAGCGTAGGCGGCGGGCACTTAGGTACATGTGCTCTCCAATCTTTTAACATTAGCATGCATGTTTTAAACATTTTTTTTGGACGTAAGTGAGCAAAATTAAATGTAGCATTCAATTTAAGATGAGCCGCTGATTTATATAAAACACACACAGATTGCCTGAAGTGGTTGTGGAGCCTCCAGTGTTGGAAATCTTTAAGAACCACTTAGGCAAACATGTCAGGAATGATAAGAGCAGAGCTGATCCTGCTTTGGGACAAGAGGCTGGGCAGATGGCCTCCTGAGGTCCTGGCCCCGCGGCTGGAGGTCAAGGAGGCATTTCAGAATGAAATAAAAACCAAAAATCAGACGACTGCAGAACGGTTCTGGCCAAGAAACACGCCCATTATTAGCAAGTACAAAAGAGGAATTTGAGCCACTTGCACTTCATGAGCCTTAAAAAAAAAAAAAAAAAAGTCCTGAAATAGCATCCAGTTAAGTGACTCAGATTTTTGCTTTGACAGTGTGCTTGGTAAGCTACATTGTTTTGAATGATTTGCTGCTCAGCTCTGTGACATTTATTGCTTTTTGGATGAAAAGGAGAAAACTCCCCTAGGTCTGTTTAGAATTTGTTCATCTGTAATTTCCACGTATGTTTCCTTATTTAGTGGTTGGAGTTGGAAGTGTGTGTTGGCATTCCCTCCCTTCAAATTTATTGAGTTACACTCAGAAGAGCCTCTATTCCTCTCTGTTGGGCAATGTGTACAAAAAGGCTTATTCAGCAGTTGCTAACTAGGTGATAGGTATGTGTGGTTTCTTTCCCTTTAGTTCTGTCTTGTCCCCAGCCTTGCTTACAGTTGCATTTTGGAGTCACGTCACTGCATGTAGGGAATGGAGACCTTGCTTTGAGGAGTTGCCCCAGAAGGATGGTGCCAAGGTGCAGCCGACTCATGGTGTTCGAACTGCATGTGACACAACTGCTGTGAAAGTGGCTGGCGGAGCTGTGGGACTGGCAGCGGGTGTGTCGGGGAGGGAAGGGAGCTGCTGGCCAGCCCGAGCTCCCAGCTGTGGGGGAATGGAGCCAGCAGGGGCTGGGGAAGAAGTTGATGTCATTGGGTTGACCTGGGACCCACCCACACACATGCCCAGCCCCACCGTGGACACGTGGGAGATGGCGGTCATCTCCCACTTGTGCACCACTCCTGGATCACCTCCTCCCTTTTGCTCTTGGAGGTATTGCGGCCAGTGACTTGCTGCTTTCAGCCGTGGGAAGGACTTGGGATGAGGCTCGTAGGTTCAGGAAGGTCAATATAGCGATCCCAGTCCTGTTGCTGTTTTTCCTTAGTATTTCTTTGTCTAATCAATCCTCTTTAACACATTTGTCTCAATATTGAGGGCTTGTTTGTGTCTCGTGGTGCCTGCACTGGCAGCAGGACAAGCAGCATACTCAGGCTGATTCCCGGTGATGTCTGGAGTGACACCTTCCTTGCAGTGAGGCTTTTCTACAGGTGTTTTCAGTCCATTTTGATTTCTAGCTTTGGCTATAGGTGGACTACATCACTGTCGCACTGCAAAAGTGAAGCTATGTGTGGCTTCTCAGGTACAGAGGTTTTTTTTATTTTTATTAGTGGATTTTTTCCCCCCATAGTTAAAGATCCTTATAAAGGAAGAGTTCAGAAGTCAGTTCAATGTTAACACAGGAGGGATGTTGATTAGATCTTAGTTCAGCCACTCGTGTCCACTGTAATTGCTTTGTCCCATCGATAAGAAGTAAGAGCAGCGGAAACTATACAAATCCCTATAACAAGACTTGCTCTTGCAGGGAGAGGAACTTAGGCAAATAATTCAACAGGAAGGTACGGTCACTTCAGATTAAGAGAGTGGGTGTATGTGCCCAACTTCCAGCTGGCTTGCTGATTGAGGAAGCATCAAAGACCACATAAGCAATAAGTTCCAGACAGAGCCCACGGGCTCCAAAAAACTCTACCAGAATCGTGAGCAGAGGTATAAAAGTGCCAACATTCAAGTAATTCTTTCCAAAATGCTGCTAGAAATGATTTAATAATGTTCCACTCCTAGCAGTTCTTCCTCATTGCTGTTTATTTCTGGAGAAAGTCCTAGTGGTGTTTGCTGGACTATACGTACATCGACTGAGATCAGGCTTGAATTTCAGCTCTTTCTTCATGCATTATTCCAGTCCATTGCGAATCCTAATTCCCCACCCTCCACAGGCTAGTGAAAATTTCCATTCTGACCACAGTGGCCTTAGCAACTTGGGTGTTAGTAACTCATTTAAGCTTTTGTAATTTCCTCTGACCACTGTCTGGCAGAGCAAAAAGCAGCAGCAGGAGGCTGTGGACCTTTTTCCATGCAATTTGTCATGTGGGTTTTTTCCTCCTAGGTGAGGCCACTGTATAGGTGAGCCAGGAGACTCTAGTGTTGCTGGAGGTTGCATGAGATTTTAAGCTACTTTATGCCTATGTACTAGTATTACTTGTGTATAGGTAGATCGCTTCTGACTCTGCAGAGGTTATTTAAACAAATCCACTGTATAGCTTAACCTTTGTGGTTAAGCTGCTAGATGGTGACTCTGAAGAGCTGGTGTTTAGTCTCAGGCTTTCCTGCGTGCCTCCTGAATGACCCTCCGTGACATACTCCGGTCTGTATTGATGATGATGGGAGAGATCCCGCATCTTGTGTGACTCTGATATTTCTCTACTCTGTTTAGATGCGCAGTTCCCGGTTTTGTGTGACTATGTAGGTATTGCACATGGCAAGTTAGTAGAGCTAGCTGTTCAGTGAGGGGCAGACACTTACTATAAATTAACAGAAAAACACTTAAGTAAGAAAATACATTTGATGTATAGGAGTACAGCTTCGCTGCAGTAGTTTGAAGCCACTGTAATTCTGTTATCCTCAAGATCCTACCTAGATTATGGTAGGCTACCTGCAAACTTTTGAAATAGAAGTTTAAGAAGTTTAGTCCAGTGGCCCTGATGTGCGTGTGTTTGGGGACAATGTCATTGCATACACACCAGCTTAGGTTTCTCTCTTTTCTTTTAGTCTAGCTCATAAAATGAGAATAATAGTGATTTTAGCTTATGGGAATTCAAACCCTAAAAATGTACAACAAACAAGAAAAAATGCCTTGACTTCCCTGTGTGAAGTGTACAGGACACTGTAGGAGTGGAGATCCAGGAAGGATCCTTGTCTGCAGGTTCACGGCAGGGATCCTTGCTTTCAGGGGAGCGTTGCCCTGATGAAAGGATCAAGGAGCTCAAAACTCTCAGCAGTCTCAAGTGTGCTGAACCCCAGGAATTACGGACATTTGCTGCGAGCGAGCACTGACAACACACACGTGGATGGCAGCAATTGCCAACTTCATGCTCACCTTTCTGACACTGGTGCTCTGGGGGTCCTCTGATCGAAGACTGAACAAAACCCCCAGTAGACAAAAGGCTTGTGGACAAATGCTGACTTGTGGAAGCGGGCAGGCTGTCTGCCCCAGCCTTTCAGCCTCTGTGCGTGAGGGACTCACGGCCCCTTTCTTCAGGAGTGTCAGCAGGATTCGTGAGAGCGGAGGCTTGTCCAGAAAGGCTCCCTTTCTAATCTGAGCAGGAGGAAAGCTTTCCCCAAGGGTCTGTTCAGAACAGGAGCTGATAGAGATCCAGAAGGTGATTTCACTTGTCTGTCCATTGATCACAGGCAACCTAGGGAGACCAGACCAAACATAGACATGTAGGCTGTGTCCCAAGGTTATGTGATACAAATACTCTTGCTTAGGAGGTGGGTTTTTTTTTTTTTTAAATTCCTCTTGATTATGTGGTCAATGTGTTTAATTCCTTTCTCTACTGCATTATGAAGCGGGATAAAATCTCAGTCTCCCTTGCTTTCAAGGGTATTTCCTGCGTCTCCCTCCCAAATGCCTCATTTCTTCTTGCCTTATGGTTTGAATATGTTGGAATAGCACTGGGGTGGTGTGTGAAACCACTAATACGCAGCAGCGTTTAGGAGGATCAGGGATCCGTGGTCCAGAATGCGAATATATGCTTTAAAAATGTTCCACTGAGTAGGAAAGTAGAGAGGATTAAAGCTTCACTTCCTTTTTATTTTTATGAGCCTAAGTTATTTGTCAGTTGGAAACATGATAAATTAGACAAACATTATTCTTTCCCTCCTTCAGGTTGGATGTTCTGCTTTGTGTTTTACAGTGCAATGAATAAGTAAGCTTCATTATCACCGAGCTGTCAGCGCTGAAAAGCTATTGCAAAGCTCTTTGCCTGGTTAATTGAATTGAGTGTGCTGTGCACCTAATTCATCCTTCTCTGCATTTGTCACTCACTGTGTGAATGGCAACTAAAGATCACTCTGGTTGGAATGTTGCTGTCACCTGGTGTTCACCGTTTTCTTTTCAAAGCTTTACCAGCACTTGGTGTATGTGTTGTACAGTCTTGATAATGGTGTCATGAACTAAGTACACCAGGGACCATTTCATCATCTCAATTACGTGATTGAAAGATGTGGGGAGATGCAAAGCCACTGAGGTTAAGAATGCCATGATGTATAAAGACCCTTGGATAAGTGTAAGCATCAAATTGAATGCAGATGGGTTTGTGGACTTTGCAAGCGGCTTGCTTAAGAATGTCTACACCATACATGCAATCATGCATCTATCATGGTAAAACTTCAGTGTTTGTCAGCAGGTCTGAACTGTAATAAAAATTTGTACATAATATTTTGCATGTATCGCTGAAGTGCTTTACTGTAAAGGATGGCACAGTTATTTCTGTCTTACATCTAGAAAAACTGTGGCGTAGGAAGCCCTGGTGGTAAAGCAGGTCAGATGGGAGATGAGGAGGCAGCTCTGCTCCCGTGCAAGTGCAAGGGTGAAGGTGCTCAGCTTTCTATGGAGCGTTCCTTATGGAGCCTCTCCCTACTGTAGCCAGTAGTAAAAAGTAAGCCTTCGGACAGAGGCAGTGAGATCTGCTCAGGGACTCTTTGCTTTTTGGGAACTGGCACAGGGTCCTTCTCTGCTGCCTCCTCTCTGAAGTGAGGTGTGGAAGCTCTCCCTGGCATTTCTGCATGTTTGAAGACTACCTGGAGCTGCTGCTTCACGCCTCTGCATTTGCCATTACCGGGCTCACTGAGTTACGGGTCTGCACGTGAAGGCTGGGGGGTGTAAAGGCACGGCAACGCCTGGCCCTCCGCCTGGCGCAAGTGTTCCCAGCCTTGTGACAGGGTAACGTTCCCATCAGCCACACCAGGGAGAAATGGGCCGGGGTGGAGACAACTTTTCAGTGTAAGTCCGGATCACTGACTTGTGCCGTGCTGCGGTTTCATTTCTCACCTCAAGATTAAATCTGAGATTTAATCTTTATTTTTGCAGTGACTTAGTCTTCCCAGTGCTTTTGGCAAAATGGTTAGCTTTGATGTTGGTCTGAGCCAGACGCTCTCATGAGATGAAATGCTGCCCATCCCAAACTTCCCCTGCGGTTCCATTTAGCAAAGGAGTTTTTGAGTAGGGTCTTTGAGTTGCCACTTTCAAGTGGTGAGTGTAACCCTGAATTTATAAAGCCCCTAAGTCACCATCACTCATGCGTTCTTTTAGTACCTGGCCGCCTTTTCCCAGACTGGAGAAACAAATCGGGGGAGGACGGAGACAGCCTTTGAAATCTCTATAAATAGGCCATGGCCGTCTGCAACGTAACTTTGGGATGAGAGTCATGGCCGTAGAGGGATAGGTTTGAATTAGACTTTACCAAGAGATGCTGCTTTGAGACTAAAGCCTGCAAGGATGTATTCCTTCTGCAGTCTTGTTTTCAAAGACATTGAGGCAACACAGCAAGAAGGAGGCCTTTTCACTGGGGCTTCAATCCATCTGACCAGCAACAAAATTGCTCTTGCTGGTGTTTTAATTTGACTTGTGAAGAAAGGGATGTGCTCCAGCAGCTGGGGTTGAATATAGAAGCATGTGAAACTTAGTTGCAGCTCTGAAGATTTAGGGTAATAACTGATGCTTCTCTAAACTGTGTTATTTTTAAGTGTCGATAGCAAGAAATGATCTGAGCAAAAGAACTTGTTGATACATACACAGTATAGACTGCATAGACAGGAAACACTATATGACAGCAGAGGGACAAAAAAAAAAAGGTGAAAATGGAAATGATAGGAAACCAGTATAGTAGCACTTGGTGAGTGGTTTTTCAATAGTTTAGGGAAGGTTATACCTGTTCTAACTCAGCATTAAAATAAAAATCGTGGGGTAAGTTCTGAGTTGTAACATTCCCCTGTGGTTAGTAGCAAAGCTTATTCCAAGAAGCTAATGGGTTTTTTTTAAAGATATCTTTGGTCTCCTAAAGTCTAACTCGTGGCTAGTTTAAAGTTTTATGGCTGGCTGAGGTACCAATTTTCATTTTCAGTATATTTCCATGCTGTGTAATTTTTATGGCTACGCTAGAATTACTGATGTTTGTGCATACTTACCAAGTTATTTAAATATCCTGGTGACTCTTAGCCCAAACACACACACACACACTCTCCTGGGAAGTGCCTGCTACTCACACACGGTTGACTCGTGGTGTATATATTGCAGAACAGATTTGCAGTACAAGCTGAGAACAGAGGCCCTATGCTGAGTGACCAAGATAAATTACGAAAGTTATGTTATTTCTTAGCCTACATACAGGAAACTCTGAAGTCAGTGAACCTTAGGAAAGAGCAACAAATGCAAGATGCTCTTAGAAATTTTCTTTGTGCATTGTTTTCAGTGTTTTGTTTCCTTATTTCTTCTGGGTTTGGTTTTTTGCTTTGTGTCCTCACTCCGTGTTATAGTCCCAGGCCACCACCAAGCTACCTTGGTGAAAGACAGGGGGAGAAGATAAAAGTTTGGGACACTTGTTGTCCCTCATCTGTATCTTACTGTGCAGAAGAGCCCAAACTTTTGTTTGGGAGCAGGATAAATTTTCATGCTCATTTCCAAGAAAAAGTTTACTTCCTGTACAAATGTCTGAATCTGGACTTTTCCAAAGAAATGCAGTTATTAATAGCTCAATGAAAGAAATGAACTGATGTCTAACTAATGACCTTTCAATGCTGCTGGGAACATAGTTCATAGTTTTAATTTTATATGATGTCAGCAACCACTTTGTGGGCTGGCAATGACCGATACCTGCCATGTACTGTGGGTGAGCCCACAAACCCTTCAGAGACCAGCTAGGATTTTCAAAACAGCCATATGAGTTTTGAGTCCTGGGCACTAAGGAAAAAAATGTGCTTTATGAACTAAACCCATCCACAGTGCTTGTTTCCCAGGCTGCCTCATTTGTTCAATAATTTGAGACAGCATTGGATTAAATTTCATCTTCCAAGCCCTGTCTGCTGAAGCTGTTTGCCAGCACTGTCATTTATCAATGGTGCTACATGATATTCTCATTTTGATTGCTGCTTCTCTGAAAACCACTAACAAAGGGTGAGAGCATAAAGAAACAAACAAGTAAAGCACTAAAAAAAAAAAAAAAAGGAAAAGAAAAAAAGGAAAGAAAGAAAGAAAACAGAAAATAATCTGTTTCTTCTTGGAGACAAGGAGTCCCTGGCTAATCTGCTGAGCCCTTCGGTCCCCAGAAGCTAACCCCTAACCAGAGTCCTGTCAAAAGCGAGTTCTTTCTTAATGAAATACTGAAGGAGGAGTAAATTTACAGCCTGCTCAGGGAGAAAAAGAAGCTTTTCTGTGCTGGTCTACATTGGACCCATGCTCTCCCTCTGTTTCTGATTTTTTTTGTTTTGGATGCATCTCCAAACAATCATTTAAGATAAACAACATGAGCAGGAAAGCCTTGCCAAGTGCCTGAAATTACTGAACCTTTGAAGACCGATTCTGCGTGTGTTTAATCTCCCCTGTAGCTGTAGCCTTTCCTACTGAAACTGGAGCATTTCTTGCTGCTACAGTAAAGTTTTCTGGAAATCCTACAAGGCCTCCCTGAAAGACTGATAATCCCTTACCTGCAGCAAACCAACGTGTTTTCCCTTGAACAAACTTTCAAGCTTTCCTTATTGGGCTGCATTTCTTTTTCTTACCGGTTTAGGAAAGGGTATGGATTAGCCTAATAACTCCTGGGGTCATCCAGAATTGGTTAAAGCTACTGCTGCCTTTGAAAGCTTTGTTGTCTGAAGCAGCCATAGTTTGTGTCTAGCTCTGCTGTTACTACCAGTAGCTTGAGTAATTGCACGAGGAGTCTTCCTTTAGTAACCTTCATCTGCATTTGCTGAAATAATTTTCAAATTCATAACTAAACTCTTTTTAGCCAGGTCACATACGTATGTTTGCCAGCCTCTTTACACCTGGTTTGGGAAGTGTTGCTGCTGTGGCACACGTGTAGTTACAGTAATGGCATGGGAAGAGCTGAGCATTTATTTTCAGTGTTGCTTTTGTACAGAGGATTTGCTGTCACACTCCATGGTGGCTCCTGAGATACTGTGCAGTGATGGTCATAAATCAGCATGTTACTAATGACTGAAACTGAGAAACTGAGCTGAACTGGGTGCTGATGTCACCTGGTAAGGTGGGAGGTCTAGCAGGGAAAGCAGGCATGGGAGGTAGAAGCACCAGGTGTTTAACCCTGCACGGCTGCTGGTGTGCGGCCACAAGCAACCTGCTTCAGATCCTTCTGCTCCACTTCCCCTCATGGCATGTTTTAGGTGGAGGGTGCCTCCAGTATCCAAAATAATTGTGACTGCAACTTCAGTCAGCAAAGTCCTTGGCTGTCCTTTGCTGGGAATGCTGCAATACCACTGTTGCTGCCTCGGTTTCCTCTTCTGAGACAATTTGAGAAGCAGCAAGTCTCCACTATAGTGCCGTATTGCAGCCCGGAAACTAGAATCAGAGGTTATGTTAGTGGTGTCTTCCTTTAAGTGCCACATGTGTTCAAACTCATATTAAAAAGCATATTTATCTATTAGGTGAACCTACATATGTTCATCCATCCTGATTCTGCAGTTGGTGACGTTTCCCTGGCTGTATTAGGAGTTGTTGCAGTGTGTGTGTGCTTGTGTGTGCTTCTGGCCATTCACAAACCCTGTTTTATTCAGCGGAACTGCAGTTTTCTTACTCTCAGCACTATTCAGCATTACTGTGCTTAACATTGACTGTCTGCAGCAGCTAAAAGATTCCAACCAGCTGTGTCTCACCTGTACTGGTCAGATAGGTGTTGGTCTGACCCTCCTCCCCGTAGTTGCTCTTCCTTTGCTCCGGAGATACTGTCCGTATTCACTGAGTGCAGCCTCTGCCTCTTGAGGCACCGTTCTCCCTCCGGCAACTTACATCTGTGGTGTTTTCACATTTCCTTCCTGAGCAGGTTCATTCCTCAGCCTTACAGCAAGTTTTTTTGTTGGATGCTAAATCCTGGGTGTCTCCCCCTCAGTCTGAATCGCTACAGAATGTATGTATAAATTTTGAGATTTGGTCACTTTGTGCACAGGCGGAGAGAGGTCTGTTCCAGGTATCATTTGCTGTCTAGAAAGCACTGTCTAAACAGATCAAAGGAAGCATTGCAATGTTAAGACTTGGCTACAGTCCCAGTCCCTTTGGTCTTCAAGCCCATCCTCCTGGAGCAGCTGCTTGTGGAGCTTCCACCAGGTGCCTACAACGAGGACTTGACACGGTGCCACTTGGCACTCAGCCCCCAGCATTAGGGGCTAGAGAAAGCAGCAGAGGCTTACTCTTGCTAGAGCAGACACTTTCCAGGTACTCTTTCCTTGATCCCTCTGTCTGTCTTCTTTATCCCAAAGAGCAGGAAAATCATGGTAGAATTAAAATGAGATTTGCTTGCTGCAAAATCCTTAGCAGCTGTCTCCTCAAAAGCTGCATGTTTTAGCAACCCTCCTATGAGGGTCCAAGAGGCCGGTGGTGAAGTGCAATGGTTGCTTTTTGATGAGATAAGGACTCACCATGTTCTCCTCTCCTTTGTCTTTATGCTGGCAACTTCCATACTCTGATTTCCATAAGAAAATCCTAGGTGGGTTAAACAAGAACCATGCCAAGCATTTCTGTTCTTCATAAGTTTGCAATAAAGAACAGAAATGCCTTATCAATTATCCTTATCTTGGAAGCTAAGGATAGCTGATGAAGAATGAAGACACAGGAATCATACTGGTCACATTGGATCAGATGAAATATCCGTCTAGCCCCAGTTCTTTGCTCTCACAGTGGCCAGGAGCTGATGCCTATGGAAATATGCAAGTTAAACAGCAAGTACTTCTGACTGCTCTGCCAACCTGCATCCAGCAAGCTGTGTCTCAGGCATGTCCTTAGCTGTGGGCTGATTTCTTTCCATTTTGTAGCTCTCAATGGATTTTTCGATGACTTGGTCCAACCCTTTTTGAATCTGTGAAAAACTTGGTCAAGTGCAACATTGGTGGCAAGCTGTTACACAGCTTAACTACACACTGTATGAAAGAGCAGTTTTCTGCCACAGACTCAGACACTTGGTCAAGGTGTTTTGTTTCCCAGTATATAAAATGGGGATTACATGTTCCTGTTTCACAGGGAATTGGGAGGATAATTTTTATAGGTTGTTCAGATACTAGGGATGCGAGATTCATAGAAATATATATAATAAATTTGTTCTTAATCTGATTCCTTTCTGGCTTCTAACAGATCAAGTCATAAAACCATGCTGTGTTTTAATTCTTTGTAATCGAGTTTATCACCAAGAAAAGAAAAAAGCATAGGCAGATCTCTCTTGTCTTTATCATACCTAGTACAGTACCAGTGCTGAACCCTCTTTTAGCGTGGGTTTTCCTGTGTTTGACTCTGAGATACAGGATGCTGTTGTACCTTTACATGGGATATTGTTAATAAGAACTGCAGTGGAATGCTAAACGTCAGCTTTGTGAGCAGGGTGCGTGACAGCTGCTAACTAACCCAGCAGACGATACTTCAGTTGAGGTCATCTTCAAGTAATGCGAGCTTTTAGCTCTGAGTCAAAGAGTACTGAGGCTCTGTAGTGAAAGGCACAGGCCACTGGAGAGCTCCTGGGTTCAGCAAGAATATGCAGTCGTTGTCACATTCAAACGTGAGACTCCTCCAGAACAGAGTTTAAAAAAAAAAAAAAAAAGAGTCTGATATTTTACTGATTAAGGAGTCTGAATGTGTCTCCTTCCCGTGGCTGGCTCAGGCTGTAATGCTTATCTCCAGAAAGAAGAAAAGAAAGAGAAGGAGAGAAAGAAATGCCTTCTTGGTGTCGGGTCTGTCCTGGTAGATGGAACATTCTTCAGGGTGGGTGACACTCGGTGAAATGGTTTCAAAATGATTGAGTGCGTTCCTGTATTTCAGTGGGGGTTTTAATTAGTTAAAAAAAAGCTACAAGTATTCATGTGATGAAACGTGAAGCTGTTGCCGTGCCTGCTCTGTTCATGCAGAGCAGAAACTCTGAAAGGGCTGATTTATCCATGCCTTCCACTTTCTGTAAAAATGAGAAGGCATTCCTGCACCTTTTCATTTGTAACTTTATGGCATTCTGTTTGTAGCAGAAATTAGATCATGTAATTGATTTATAGTCAATCAGTGACTGTAAATCCCTTGCATTCCTCACGAGCAATTTATAGAGGTCTGAGAGTTCACCCCGAGCTGTGGTGTAGGCTTCAGCCTGGCCCAGAGACTCTGTGGCCACAATGTGGGATTAAAACTGGTTAAAGCCGCTGGACTTGCTATCCTGTAATGTTTCAGATTGCAGGAAGGTGTTAGCTCTTTAGGGGGAATGGGTGACTGATGAGAGCGGTTTCCAAACAGACGTGAATGCCTGCAGACTGTGAAATCTGAAATGGACAGCTCTGATATTGCAGGGGATGGACCAGTTCTGGTCAGGGCTGGGAGCTGCATTGATGGGAGGCATCGGTCTACAAGTGATAGTAATGCTTCATTTTAGCTCTACGTTGCTGTAGCAGGAGGTGGAAGTTTCACCCTGGTGGTTCTTGTTCCTGTTTGAGATGAAGATTTGGGAGTGTGGATATAAAGGTGATATGAATTGATTATGTTAGTTTCTGTTAGGGCATGTAACTGTTATTTGAAGCCCTTATTATTGCTTCAGTTTTGATCACTTGAACAACTAACAGTTTGTTTAGAATTAGGAGTACTCACTGCTTCTTCTCAGAAAATACTGGAAGAAGCAAACTACACCCACAGCCCCCAAACAACCTCGGACTTGTCTCTTTCTGGAAAAAGAAACAGGGAAAAGGAATACATACACACTGGTGTACCAGCAAGCATCAGTTTTGGATCCAGCCACACAGATGGGTTTGGCTGCTTCATGTTCATCCCCTGTTACCAGTTATATCTTGTGAATGTCCAAGTGAAGCCCAGTTATCGTCATCCCTGCACAAAACCCCATAACCCTTAGTTATTAATTCTCTCTTCCCACTTACCTGGCTCTCCATAAATCTTAGGCCTGGAATCTTTCTTCCTTTCTGCTCCCACCTCTTTCTCTCTTTTTCTCTTTTAAATTAAACACATTCCAGAGAGAGGCCAGGAGCTGTCAGGAAGCTCTGCATTGGTGGGGCTTCCTTTGGGATGCACAGGCTGATAAGACGCCTGCCCGTGCTTCTCCAGCCTGGGGACACACCATCCTGCAGCATCTAGCACTCCCCGTTCTGCTCCAGAACCACTTTTGCATTCCTAGTTCACTAGCAGAAAGGCCGTAAGTAGTTGAGGGTCCACACAGACAACAGTCAAGAACAGGATTGCTGGAGATCTGAGGGACAAATATATCAGTAGGCTTCAGAGTAAGCTCCACAACACTGCTGGGATCCCTGGGCTGTGATCAGACAACTTGCCTTTACCATGCTTGGTGTCACTGCAGTGGTATCTCTCTAGGCAGACACTGAATTGAATTATTTTCTGGCTCACGCAGAACTAAAGGGGATCGATTTTACACAGAGTGTAAATATCTGAAGCTGTGTATAGCTGAGGCTTTATCCATGCTGAGGACAGCAGAGCCCTTATTTCTGTTGTCTGCCTGCCCATCGTCCAGCCCTGTGTGGAGCTCACCTGGGTCACAATAGTGTGATATTGGTTCTAAAGTTCAACTTCTTGAGGACCTTTCCTTCAGAATCAGTGCTTATCTAGGCTTTCTTCATCCTGTGAAGATGCAGTTGGTCTAACTTGTGATTCTTGCTCATTTTGAAAGTCATTCTCTTTATTCAGACAACTTCTCTGATTTAAAAATCTGAAATTTGCCTCAGATTGTGCTATGGATTATTTCTTACTGTATTGTTTTTAATTAATGTTTGCTCATTAGCATACTATTAATTATTATATTTGTATAAGTTTTCCATTTTGTATTAGAGTTTGTTCTTTATTTTCACTGTTCCTAAAACACAGACCAGAACCTGAATTGAGGTGAGCCCTGTGGAGCCTCATTCAGTATGTCTTTTCACCCTGACAGAGAAACTTTGATAGCTGCTGCGTGATTCTGTGACCAGTTTGCCAACGTCCCCCGTAGCAGACTCAGGCAGACTCTGCATCCCTAGTTGCCTTACAAAAATGTTGTAAAATACCTAGGACTAAAGCCATGCCAAAATCAAGATATGTGCAAACTACTATTTTGACTCTGTTCTCAAGGGGCCGGGTATTTCATCATAGAAGGAAATCAGATTAGTTTGACATGATTTGTTTTCAGCAGATGTATGTTGGCTGTTAAGTGTTTTGATTGTTATCTTTCCGGTGCTTATAAATAGACTGATTACTTACTGCTGCATTTTTCTGGGTATTGATACAAAAATGGCTGGTTTCTGTTTTCCCTTTTTAAAGATAAGCATCATACTTCCCTCTGCCCAGACTCCTGGTCTCACATTGTCCTCCAAAACATGCTTGAACATGTTCACCAGTGGCTCTCTAAGTGCCCTCAAGATACTGTGGCTCAGGTAATCAAAAACTTAGAAATCACCTTGATAAGTGAGTAATTAACAAGATTTTGTCCTTTGGATATTATGTTTGTGAGTGACACATCATAAAATCTCTCTGAAAACAGGGAAACCTTTTCATTTTTTAATTTATACCACTACCTTTATCATCTGCAGAAACTCAGCCTCCCAGCTGCATGAGTCTGTACTAATGTGGCTTCCCCCCCCCACCCCCCAGAAGAAAGTATAAAAGAAGCTGGGAAACTGGAAAAAAGGATCTTAAGGACACTGATTGAAGTCAACCCAAGAATGGCAAGAGAAAGCCCCAGGGTTATATGTACTGGAGGCCCAGCTAAGAAATAATGTAGTGAATCAGCGGATATCCTACCTATTAATTTTGCACTTTGTGTTTGAGTTTACTGGATTCTTTTTACTGCAGTGCTTTAACACAATAACTAGTGTAAAACATTTTAACTTTCTCAAAGAAGTCCAAATACTTTTAACAGATGACTTGATCTTTCGTGCCAACGAGCATGTGCTGTAGTCTCTGTGCAATTTCCCTTTGAAAGAGTGCCCAGTCCTGCATGATAACAGCTGACAGCACAAAGTAATTTGATCAAAATTTTCAGACATCTTGAGGGATCTAAGGTTTGTTCCACCAAGAAGAACCACTTTTCACCTTTCCCTCACTTCTGCCTCTTAAAACTCTGTAAGGAAGAAGAAAAAAAACCAAACCCTAACCCTTAATTTATATTTAGAAGCTGAATTTTCTCTTTGAATCCTTTTCTGACTCGGCCAAACTCAAGCCCAGGCTGACAGCTGTGAGTTTGTACCATCGATTTCCATGTAAATGTTCCTCAGATAATTACCTGAGGGACCACGTTTGAAACTGCAACGTGTGGCCCGTAGCCAAGGCGATAGAGATCTGGCATTGTGTGGGAAGAAGGGTCAGTGCAAATCAAACATGAGCCCCATTCCCACATGAAAAGGAAATAAAACCTCCACGTGCAGGCATGTGGAGAAGCTTCTCGTTAGCTCCTTAACTAAACATAACCAAGCAGGAAAAATAATGCTGGCAAGAAAATGCAACTATGTTTATTAGCCATTCGGTGCCCAGCAGGTCTCAAACTCTTCTGCATTGCATTTTTCATTAATGCTGTGTGGGAAACCCTAGCTGCCTGTTCATTTTAAGAGCTGAAAATCTTTTACATGCTGGAGGCATGAATAAAAAGTTGGTAGCAAAGAACGTAAAAACCAAAGGTTAATGTATATCATGTATGGCTGTGAGCTCCTTGGGTGGAAACCTGAAAGCTGGAGTTATGCTACGCTCCCCACACAGTCAATGCAGAAAAAATCATTTCCTCCAAACTGTCTGAACTAGCTTGGAGGCCTGTCACGGGGTGACGTGAGGCACCTGCTCTTTGCCTTTGAGCATGAAGAGCGGCCGGGGTGAATAGCTTGGACTTAAATGTCTAACTTTCAGGTGCCTAAATTAGGGCAGGTAAATCCTACGCTCGCGATGTAGGCAGGGATTGATGTCTTGCAGATCACAAGAGGCAGTAAGTCTGTCTGTGGGGAACAGGATGTCGGTATATGCCATCATGTCCTGCCAAGCTGGTAAAATCAAAACTGACACGAACAGCTCTAAAGGCCCTGGGTTTAGTCTGGAGAAGAGAAGACTGAGAGGGCATCTTATCAATGCTTATAAATATCTAAAGGGTGGATGTCTAGAGGAAGGGACCAGACTCTTCTCAGTGGTGCTCAGTGACAGGACAAGGGGCAACGGGCACAAACTGGAACACAGGCAGTTCCATCTCAACATGAGGAAAAACTTAACTCTGAGGGTGACTGAGCACTGGAACAGGCTGCCCAGAGAGGTTGTGGAGTCTCCTTCTCTGGAGATATTCAAAACCTGCCTGGACACAACCCCAAGCAACCTACTCTGGGTGATCCTGCTTTAGCAGGGGGCTTGGACTAGATGATCTCCAGAGGTCCCTTCCAACCCCTACCAATCTGTGAATCTGTTGCTGGGCATGTTCTCTTTGTCCAGGACATAAAAAACATCATCTGGTTTCTTTTCTACCAACAAGAGCAAAGGGGTAAACCCAGTTTTCATGATCCCATTGTTTCGGTAGCTCGTTCAACAAATGACTGCCATGGTCTCAGCTGTAATCTTCCTCAGTGTCACTCTGTCAAGAAATTGTTGATTTTCTGTGTGTATGGAATGGCTCTTCAATATAATGGAAACCTGCAGGTGTGCTCAGCTTGTGGTCAGTGGGCTGCAGGATTAAAGAAGCTCAAGAAGCACGGTGTTACCTGACCTAGCTCTCGAGTTTCCTCACCATGCGGTATCGCTTGTTCCACTCAGGAAAGTCACAGACCCCGAACTCGGTGAGATGTCCTGTGAGTCAGCTGTGAATCTGCTCGGGGGGTGGAAGGCAGGAATTCTTCCCATACACAAATTCTAGTCAGTGTAATCTAAATGGCTATATTTAGGCATTTAAACCACAACTATCTGAGTGCCCCCAGTGTAACGGAGCAAAAGGAGTGTGAGGAAGTAGCAAAGTATTTGTCCCACATAAAGACTAAATATCCATTATCAGCAATCTTTTTGGCCCGATTCCTCTGTTGTTTCTTTCCCTCTGGAGATTTGACAATTGGATTGATTTGCTGCCTGACTCACTGTCTTAGATTGAGATACTGAGAATTGCTGACAGTATTAATAAAATTAGCGTTAGGGAGGACATTTGAACATTTGCCTTTGACATTTTAAGGGAGAGAGCTGACATTTAGTCTAAATTAAAAAGTTACTGAATTGCTTTCCCCCCCACCCCCAGCCAAAGTCTTGATAGTTTTCATATGAAATCTTAGTCCAGAATTAGAATTTTGGGTTGCAAGTTTTGGTCTTTTTTTGCTGAGAAGCTCTGGTTAGTTAAGAAAGCACTAGATATTTAACAGAGTTCTTGAGAGAAATATTTTCACAAAACTGTAAGATAAATGTAATACAAGTGTCTGTAGCAGTATTGTTTTATGATAGCGAGGATTATTTTTTTCTGTCTTAGGTGACATAGAGGTCAAACTGAAATAATGGTCTTAATGTCAAAATCTAAGTACAGGCAAAGATCTAGTTTTTATTTTTCAAGAATGGTTTGCATCATTTCTTTTAAATGCAGTTGTCTGGTCTTTACGTTATGTGATTAACTTTTGCTCCCTGTGGGAAATGACTGAATTCAGGAGACATTTGTTTCATGTCATAACTGCTCTTTGTCTATACATCCTGCACTCCGTTATCATGTGGTATGGTTTATCCCTAGGTAAGTTAAGCAGCAGGCTTAACTTTGGTTTTGCACTGGTCTGCAGGAAGATAGCTTTCCAATAGTCTTATTAAAAGCAATTTTCAGTAGCCCTTAAAGTTTTTGTTCAGGTGTTTGTTGCTTTGAGATCTTTGCATAATGATTGTCGCTGCCTAATATTGCTGCAAGACTTCTTTAATGTAGCGTTGGAGCCACTGCTACCAGTCGATGTCCACGTAAAATGTGAAAGCATTTGAATCTTCCAGGCATTAACGCTTGTTTGAAAGTTGCATCTTTTCAAAAGACTGGGCAAACGACTGCAGTTTAGGAAGTCCAGCTCTGCCACAAAGCAAGTGCACTGCTGAAGTCGCCTCCCTGTCCAGCCTATTCCCTTGCCTGGTGGGAATATGAGCTTTTGGAGCTGGAAATGGTATTACTTTGTGCTTGTATCATTTTGAGACCATATACGCAGGCTATGCACTGTTGTTAGCAGAACTAGTTACTCTTCAGTGGATTTTTATGTAGGGGAATCACTGGTTGTGCTCCAACAGAAAGCCTGTGCCAGTCACAGCTGTACATGTATGCGGTTGAATTCCTGCTACCTTTAATGAAGGGTGAGTGCCAGAATGTAAAGAACTTTTCCTGCTCCCCTACAGACAGCACTGCTTGTTCTGTCCGACAAAAGGTTGCTATTCTTTTATTCATTTTTTCCCTTTCTCTGACTGCAAAAAGTATAAATTATTTTAGTGCAGAATTTTTGGAAGGTTTTCTCCCCCTCCCCCATTTCCTGAAAAGCTTGCATGTGGAGCGAGACACTCATAAGCTTTTCCGAGATAAGAATTTAATTTATTTATGCTTCGTTGTTCCAGGCATGGCTACAGACTGGTTTGGAAATTTGCTGTTCCAACTTTAACAGGTCACCGCATGGAAAGGAGCAGCTGGATTTTCCTCCAGAGCAGCCGTCAGCTGTTGGAAATCTCTTGATACTTCCCTGGCTTCTCCAGATTCAGCATTAACTTCTCCTTCCTGTAACAGGAATTATGCTACGTGCTGTAGACTCTTTAGCTAGCAAAAGGAGTAAAGCATAGGAAAGGAATACGGCATCAATAGCAGTTTCTGGTGGGGCTGGCAGATGCCACACCTTTGCTCTGACTCCTTTTCACCTTCATAAGGACAAAGTGTAAAAAGAAACCACTCTCCAGCGTGTCACAATGTTTGTGAAGTAATTTCTGTGGCTCTAGCAAGTAGGCAATGAGTTCAAAGTCAAGAATTGCGAACTCTTCTGCATGCTATTACATTGCTTTTCCTTCTCACCTCTTCCCCTCTTAAAAAGAGCCTCCTCCATTACGTAGTCCAATGTTCCAGTCAGATAGCTGAAGTATGAAGGCAGCAGCCCCATTTCTCATCTCACTGACTATATGGCAGCATAATTCTGTTGGCTTCAATGAAGTTAGTCCCAGTTTACACAGTTAGAATGACCCATGTGTTAAATCTGCATGATGACGTGTAGGGTATGTAATATAGCCAAGTTAACTTTGCCATGAGAACAGTATTTCAGTGTTGCTTGACTGTCTTTAGAATACAATGGTGAAAACATCATACTGCATTTAGTAGTACTTAATGTAAGCCATGAGAGAGAGAAATTCAACTTGCTCTTTTGATCTGGAAGTTTTACTGAGAACTACATCGAGTGGCGTAACTAGTGACTTTTTTTCAGAAGTTGAGCTGTTGGTTGCTTCTCTTCTAGGTTCGATGGTGCTTACTGAGATTTATCCTTCAACACCAGCTATAAAAAATTGAAAGCAGGTTTTCTGCTTGGTCTTTCACATTCTTTTAATAAGAGCCTTCATCCGAGTGCTTCTTGCAATGGACTTTGCACTGTCTTGAATGTCTCAAAAGGCTGTGGGCAAAGCTGTGGTAGAGAAACTACTGGAATGTTCCCAGGCGAACAGTGCTATAGGCTACTCTCAGCATACAGTTTTTAAAATTTGCAGAGATTTGATTGATGGACATTTTGCATACAGTCACAATCAGTCTAATTTTTTCATATAACTAAAACTTGTTATGGGAAGAGAATAAAGTGAGAAGGGAAAAGAAAAGGAAAAAACCCCATACAGTTACCACTGCTGGCCAGCAGAACTTGCAGTTTATGACCTGTGAAAAACATGGAGAAATAACTGAAAGTCAGGAGGGAAGAGTTACTAGCCATGACATCATTAAATCAGTTAATATAAAACTTTACATTTATATGCTCACAATGGGAGACTTGTCTGTTGAGTTGATGGTAAAAGGGGGTGGATCCTGCCTTGGTGTAAATTGGTATGGTTCCACCTTGGATGTGTCAAAATACTCACTGGCATTTTGTGTGGTTTCATCCGGACGGGGAGAGCCTCAGTTCTGCAAGGTAAGCATCACCTTGCAGGTTAAGATAAGAGAGAAAGGATATAAAATTTGTTGCTAGCCATATAGGTAGCAAATAGGTTGAAGAAACTCAAGAGATGGAGTTTCCAGATTCTTTTTGATGCATTCTTGACTGTTCTCAGGCACTTTGTCTCTTTCCTGTATTCTGAACTCTGAGCTGTTCATTAAAAGGGAAGAAAGAAAAAGCAGTTTCCTCTAGTTAAGGTACTTAATCATATTTCTAAGATCCACAGATGGAACCCCCTGAATGGCCTGTTGAATTCGAGACTCTTAGCTCTCCCCAGAGGATATTAAGGGATCATCGTTCACACATCTAGCTTCTGTAATGATGAATGGGATTATTAGAGAAAATCCCCTTGTGCATCAGTGAATCTAAAATCATGTGGATCTTTTGCCTATGCGTTTAGACTCCACAAAACAAAACAGCTGGACTAGTATAGGCAAGGCCAAGTTATCTGGGGGAGGGGAACGTTATAATTTGCTAGCAAAATGGTCATAGCTTGGGCAGCATTTTGTGGTTTGTCTGAATCTGAGGTCATCTTCATTTATGTGGGGTAAGGTGGTCACAAAAAATATTCTGAATAACGATTGTTTTTAAAGTTCAGGTCAATGTTGTCATATGACGTGTGACTTTTTGGTACAACTTTCTTTCTGAAAATTTTCAGAACGCCCCATCTCCTGGCTAATGCTAAACATAATCACATGTTAATTGAAAAATTATGAGGGAAATTGGTAGCCCTCTATAGAATGAAATATTCCATGGACATCTGGTGTTAGATGCGTGTATCCAAGGACTGTGAAATAAGAAAGCAATTGTCTGTGTCCCCGGGGATCTGTAACCCTGTCAGTAGTAATTTTGGTGCAGGGAAGTGTGCCTTCACTTTTGAAAAGTACGGACAGTGTTAGTATTGAGGTAGGGGATTCTTCTACCTACACTGTGAGTGAGCGAGAGTTGAGGACACATTGTCTTATGCAAAGGCTGATGTAAACGGAGCAATGTGTCCCATCCAAACGTAACAGGAGGTGGCTGGGCAGATATTTCAACCACTGACTAACTGAAACATCAACCAAGCTTCAGAGATTAAAAAAAAAAATTTAATTTATCCTCCTTTAAGCAGAATGAGAATCACATATGCATTCCCATCCCATGATTTTGAGTTAATCTTCCACTGACTTGTGATTTCTGAGGAGCTATAGATTGAATCCAGGCACGCTAGCTAGCTAACTCTAATTTCCAAGTTGGGGGTATTTTTTTGCTTGTGGGTTTTAGGTTTTTTTTTTTCAAATATTTTTTTCCTTTCAAATTCCTTCAATACCAAAGGACGAATGGATTCTCAGGCACTAATTTAAAATACTGCTACTAATAATAACAACCTAACATGTGTGCTATTTGCCTAGAAGTTGAGAATCAGCAATGATGAAAGATGAAACTGCCCCAAGTTTCTTGGCAAAAGTGATGTAGGCAAGTATTTCAAAGGTCATTTCAGTTTTGAAATTTGCTTCCTTGGAGATTGTGCTGTGGTAACGTTTGCCTTCTAGATGTTATCAGAGAAGCACTGGAATTTCATAGTAACTGAAATTAAAGAATTTTAGGATGTAGAGTCTGGCTGTTAAAGATATCCCCTGTCCTGCTGTTCTCATTAGCCTTACTAGTCTTACAGGCATTTGCTGATGAGTCCAGTTCTAGCATTTCTCAGTCAATATGTTATATTGCAAGCTCAAAATGATTTGGTTGTCCCTATTCACTGATAACACACTTGACTCTTGTCCTATTTGTCATGTGTTTGCCATTTAATAAGCTTTTGTGATTTTAATTTTTTCAAAAAAGCAAACCTAAACCCCACTTTGCTTGTGTACTAATTGACTTTGCAAGTTAAATAGTGCTCTGTTATTTAACAGCAATGCTTCAGTAGCACCAAGAGACCACTCAGACCAGGGCCCTGTGTAAGCAGTGAACAAACTCTCAGATACAGCAGGACTGCCAGATGGCAGCTTCTGCAGCCATAAACATTCCTTTTTTTGCCTGGGAATAATGGAGACCTTGAAGAAGTGCTGTGTTGATAGAATTGGCAATAAGTGTCTTATGTTAGGAACAGTTACTAACAGCTGAAAACTTTTCTCTCCCAGTCTTATTTCTTCTCTCTGTAGCAGGGCTACCCAACTGGTGTTTTCTGAGATTGGCTGAGTATCTGCCTTGAGGTCTGCTTATTTTTACCACGCTTCATTGGGTAAGCCTCCTGCCAAATGTGCTTGCCCCGGCACTGTGTGCCACCTTCACTGATGGCCTGGGAACTGCTGTCCCAAAAGACTGGAAGAGCAGGCTGTGATGTGGAAAGAGAGATTTGTGATGTCATCAAAGCTGGTGTTGCTGTTCCAGACTTTGATTGTCCTGCTCTGGTTGGGACTGGAGAGGACTTGCTTGTTTGAATGCAGTGCTGGGTTTTGGAGAGCTTGGTTAACAGGAGGTTGTACACTGCCTGATTGCTTGCCCCGGTTCTGTGCAATGTATTTCTGTTTCATGCTGAAACTGGCTCGTAAAGCCTTCAAGTCTGCTATAGCTCAAGGGTGGCAATGTAGGAAAACAAAACCTTTTAAGTTTTCAGTGCACCTTTTGATGCTATCCTAATTTTAATGCTGCATAATATATTTGCAGAGCATAAAACTCTTGCAGCTTTTGGCTATTAGATGAGTTCAGCAATTCCAACTTTATCCACTATTTCTAGTCTTGAATTCTGACCTGTAGCTTACTGGGTGAGCAGGAAGGCTGTAACCCAAGCACTAGTAGAAAATCTATTTGTGCTTTTTCACGTGCAGCTGTCCTGAATCTCACTGCCATTCTCAGGAACAGCATCGTGAGAGCAGCTTTTGGTGTGTTATGCTCTTGTGGTTGGCTGCCTCTCCTTGCAGTATCTTGGACCTCAGTGAGGAGGAAGTGAAATCTCTTTCCATTGGAAAAGGAGGGCTTGTGCAAAAGCTTTAACTCAGAGAATGGCCTTTTGTGAAAGACACTGAAAGGCGAGTGCTGCAAGTGTTGACCTGTTCTCCTAGAAGTCATCAAGTGGCTACTCTGATCTCCAAATCAGAAATGGAGCGTCTGTTTCTCTGAGCAGATGAAAATACCCCAGGGTATGGTCAGATTTCTAAGAAGTTTCAACACCTACTTACCATGTTTCTTTCCTTATCTCCCTCCAGCAATCAGAGGTCATGCGAAACACCTTTTTTTCATGGAGTCAAGCTGCATATTGAAAAACTCACTACAGTAGATTGTGAGCAGGTTTCTGTTTTGACTTTTCAGTTTATATTGCTGAAGACTAACTTTATTAGTAAAACCTTGGGCAACTCAGCAGTGGATTTTTAGGTTCTGACTGGGTGCCTGGAGCTGCATTTCTTTGAACTGTCTTTTAGAGGAACTGCAGCTGTATAAATGGATGAAGACTGTGGAAAGAAACTATAAATATGACTTTATTAAGGTGGGTTTTTAAATCAAAGTGACTTTTTGAAATATTTTAATGAACCTTAAAAACTATTTTCCAGTTCTTTCCAACAGCTATGTTACTTTTCAGCAATGATGGAGAAGGAGGGGGGTGTTATTGAGGGAACTGTGGCCATTGCATATATGGCAGTGCCTTTTCCATGAGACTCTTTAACCTTGACTAGACAGACAACTTAAAATGACTGGGGGCTAGCATGCCTCTTCTGCTACTAATTTTCATGGTGTAAAGTGTAGCTAGGTTTTACAGGGCTAGACACATACTACTGGGATGGTGTTGGGGGTTGAGGACTGAGGAATTTGTGGGCATTTGGAGACATTTCCTGTTGCCCTGCAGCTTTTTTCAGTGGGCAGTGGTGGATTGTGCCTTACCAGGAACTTGACAAACTCATTCAATGTATGTCTTCTTGCTAGAAGTTAATTGAAAACAATGATTTAGCACATAAAAAAAGTGCTAACATAGCTCGATGATGGTTTAGTGCCTTATATTCCCCTCGTGTTCTTGTCACAGATGGTTTAGACACTCTTTGCTTGAGTACATGTGGCAGGTATCTGAAGTCCCCAAGCCAACTGGTACTTTGAGTTGACTGTCCTGGGAGTTAAACATGGGATCAGTAAGCACCACTGAGCTCTTGTTTCCTTAGCAGCTGGGAGCTAATGAAACTGTGGAAGAAGCTAGGGCTTTGCATCAGAAAAGACACCCATTCCAGCTTAAACATAGCTCCATCTCTCCATGTCTCAATGACTCCAACGTTGGCTTCAGTGGAAACAAGAGAGTAAGACTGAAATAGGGCAGCCAAGAGAGTGGTGCAAGGGGTAGATGGAGGGCTATGGGTGGTCACTGGAAAGTCAGGGCTAAACCACTGGCAGTTCTGTCTGGCTTATTCTTTTTCATAAGGGCATGTCTTTGAGGAGAACACTGGACAAGATTCTTCACTGAAGCCCAAAGCCATAGCACGAAGGAAATCATTCAGAAAGCGCCTCAGTAGTAGTCCAAAGAGTAAAAATAGCTGTGATGGAAGCAGTCTTCCTCTCGGCACAGACACAAGGATATGTGCACGTGTATATGCATCTGTGTAAATGAACGTGTGAAAGTAAAGGCACTGGAGTGCATCATCCAGAGGTGGTCTGAGCTGGGATTTCCATTCAGCAGAGCCTGACATGAGGAGGCAGGAGGCAGAGGTGTTCCAGATACACTGTACCATCATGGTAGAAATGCCTTTGTTTTTGGCACAAAGGTAACTACCCCTTTTTTAATTCAAGTGTCACATTTTACCCGCTTGCAGTTTCCTGCGTGTATGTTTTGGCTTTTGACCAGGACCTCGGGCTATGTGTGCTCATCTGGTTTTGATAAAACATTGAACTTAGACAATACATCTTGTTGGACATTTCTCCCTGTTAGATTCAAGTGTGATACAAAGCAACCAGTGCTTGATCAGTAGCAGACACTGTTTTTATCAAGGATTTTTGGATGCTCATTGGCCGTGAAAGGACTGTAGAGAAAACTTCCCACAGCACAGACCAGTACAGGTGGGTGCTTCCTGTTCTGAGCCCTTCTTTTAGCCACTTTTAGCCACTTAGCAAAGCCTAAGGCTATAGAGTATGGTGCCCTTTTGAAATCTATATTCACGTACTAGGCTACATCATCTAAGTTATTTGTGTGTTTATCGTGCTTTCACAGTCTTGTTAGTCCGCTAAGAGAGATAAAATGCTCATGAGATATCGAACAGTGGCAGATGAATGGCAGTAGCAACCTTATCCTGACATTTAGGTACATTTAATGAACACGAGAATTTGCAATGCAGTAATATATTGGGGAAAAAGTTGAGTAAAAATAGCATTTGTCATGGTTTGCCCAAGGAGCATATGTGACCTCTGTTACTATAGTGAGTCTGTCAACCTCAGCAATACACTTAATATCCCTAATATAAGAAAGAAGAGGATGTACCACGTCCACATTTAGTAGACAATGATCTAAAACATGAAGAAGGGTATTAATCTTACTGAAGTTCACCTGTCTGCCTCTCCACCTCTAGCGCTCATTTACACCAGTCATCTAGGCTTCCTCTTGGAGGAGGGGGAGGTGGAGTAGGAAGAGGGAGAATGAGGGATCTCTCCAGAACGGTGAGGATCCCTGCCTGATTTGCATGCCTGGCTTGGACTATGGCATACTTCCACTGTCACCGCATGGTGCAGCACTGCGTTAGTGATGCTGAGTGATCTTGGGATGGCTGCGATGTCTGTGTGTTAGCACCATCCTGCATAGAGAAATTGCCTTAATTCCAGGTACTGGTGTAGTTCTGCCTGCCAGCACAGCACTGCATGTGCCTAGTCTGTCAACGTGAGCACAAGAAACTGCTGGTATGGTTACCTGCTTGTTATCTCAGGATAACAGCTTGCCCACAGCCGTTCCTGTCATGCTGTATTTTCAGTGCCGCCATACCGGTAGGCATACGGCATCCAACTCACAGCTGTCTTATAGCAGGAGCAGTTTGTATACAGGAGCATGTGAATGAAACGAGTGATGGGTGAAACTCCATGGAAGCTATCCAATTAAGTTGTTTCTTGTGCTATTGGAAAGCCTGCATTCAACAGGAAGATGGAAGATACTCAGACTTACAGACCGCCATTGTCAGAGGTTTTAGCCTGTCCTCAGGATCTGACAGATATGTTTATTCAGCGTGAGAGAGGCTGGGAGGCACCGTGTGGACCTCTTTGTTCCTAGCTTTATTATCTCTTTATGTCTCATCTCCCTTCCTTCATCCGGTGGACTGAGATGAAAGTTGCATGCACCTCTCTGCAAGCTTCCTGACAGATCCAATTAAAATACCTTACTCTTGTAGCATATGTGAGAGTTGAGCCATTGAACCTATTCAGCTGGATGGTTACAATCCTGCAGCCTTTTTTCCTGTCCTGGCTCTGGGATTATGGGTATTCAAAACTGAGATTGAATACTTAAACTTTTATGGGAAAGGCTGGTAGAACTTTACATGCTATTCAGTCTTCAGCAAATTTTGGTCAACGTGGAATTGAATCTTGCTATCTTAAATACTATATGCCAGTAAATAAATGTGGTAGAATCCCATTTAATTTGTATGAGTTGCACCCCCTAAACTCCTCTAGGCTATTTGAACACATTACAAGCCAAAAACCAGAGCTTTTTTCCTAATTTTCCAGCTGTGCAAATCCACCCTTGGATATTAAAAAGACTAAGTCTTGTTACACATTTTTGTCTCCTTTATCTTGACCAATTTGCTAGAATTTTCAAAGATCTGGTTCTCAGTGTGTTGTAACTAACAGGTGGTTTTTTCATGATACCTTAATCCTCAAAGGCAAGAGATAACTCACAAAGGAAGAGTTGACTACAGTTTTCTCACGTGATATAGTCCCATTAGATCTGTCTCCAGGTCCTGAGATTAGAAGACAGCTGATAATGTTCATTAATGATACACAGGGTGAGGGAGGGATCCTGCTTATATTTCCTGTATTGATTGTTCCGCTGATTATAATGAGATTTTATTTTTGCTGGTACCATAGGTATATGGAAGAAGAAATACACAACAGAGGTTCCATCTTTTTGTAGTGTCACTCATCTAAGCCATCTCTGATTTTAAAAAAGAAGTTACTTTTACAGAAACCATACAAAACCATTGTCAAGACTTATATGAAATACTGTTGTGTCCTAATAATAACTTCTAGCTGAAAAATCTTGGCATCCTGCAGTTTAGGAAAGGGTTTTAAAATTCACCTTCAGTTTTTGGGCAACAGGCAAAACATGTGGCTCTGTTTAGGAGCTATTTTCGTTAAAGCTTGACAATACAGGATGATAAAATACAGCTGCATTGTTTAAACTTTCAATTTAATTTCTGGTTTGTATCCAAGTTGTTTCATCAATATGGCGCCATTCATTTCAAAACAAAGCTCTTGGAAGGGTCTCCATTACCCCACCATTGATCAAGAGGGTGTTAAAATGTAGAGCCTAATTATGTTCCTGGCCTGTTTGGAATTCTAAAATTGGATTTTTATAACTGTCAAATTTGCAATCAGAGTAACTTTCCATGACAATTAGTCAGAATTACTAGAGCTTTTGTTGCCAGGGAGTTATAACTAATGGTGGTGGTTCACTTTTCAAGGCTCTGTAAGAGTCAAAGGCAACATATATCATATAGAATAGCCATTTGACTACAACATTGTCTATACTTAACTGCACCCACATGTCTACTACTGTTACAGTCATTTTTATCCATCCTCCAGGGCTGAGTTGTTGCTACAGCCTCTACTGCAAGCTCTGCAGATATAATTAACTAATGGGTTCTGCCTTGTTGCAAAATGGGACTTGTGAAATTGTGACATGCAAAAGTTCATCCTTGAATGTTTCACTCAAGCTTAGCTTGGTAACAGCTGGTACTCAAAAGGCTGTTAATGCTGCTGATCTTGGTCAATTATTGCTTTAAATCTTTAAAATGAGCCAAACATAAATATCTACACAACCAGCCTGGATGAATGCTGTCTCTTCTCAGTCTGATACCTCACAGTTAAAGCACCTACCTGTGTGTGTCATGTTGAGGATGTGCTGAACTGGAGATGTTTGCCCAGTCAGGACTTCCTTCTTGGTATAGCCCTAAAAAGATAGAAATATAAGGATTAAAGGTGTGAGGGAGAAGAAAAGTTACAACAAACAGAAACAAATCCAAAGACATATCAAAGCTAACTGAGATATCTACCCTATGCTATCTTTTTTACTGTAGACCAATCTGCAGACACGTGGTACCTGAACCCGAATGCTGCTGCAGGAGCGTATGTGCTCACAGAAGAGCAAACACTTATGGAAAAGCTCTCTGTGCCTACTGTCCAACATCTGTTTTAGAGGCATCAGTTCAAGATGCAGATGACTTGCTGTTGGCCTGTTGATGTCAACAGATTTTTGTCATCAACTTCAAGCTTTAGATCAAGTACTAACTCTGATAGTGGGGGACAATGGCCGTGTGTTCATCTTTGCATTTAGCTAAATGAACTACTTTCCAGTGGCGATTAAAATTTACCCGCTTTGCCATACCTGCTGTTCCTCCCACCCTGCACCCAATGCTGCACTGCCCCAAGCATCTCTGCAGCCACATGGTTTAAGGAATTGAAAAATAATAAATTAGTTTTTTTCAGATTGGGTTATTTTTCAGCTGTCCCTTTCCTATCTGGTGTACTGTCCATCTGTGAGGCGCAGACACACTCAGTCTAAAAACAAAGGTGGCAACATCTTAAACCAGTTAAGCTTAAGTAGTAGTGCTCCTTGGTGTCAAACTACCACCTTTGTTTTTATCCAGGAAGCTAGAGCCTGCCTTTTTCTTTTTAAGACATGTCTAGAACATCTCTTTGTCCACTGATGCGTATTTACCTGAATTGTCGTGTGATAGTTTTTGACAAAAAGATCTGGAATATAGCTTTATTGATACAGGGTCCAAGTTGTCCAAGCCCCTGGTCCTGCAGAAAGTTTGCCCTGGAAGAAAGAAGGATTGTAATCAATTTTGTTTAATTAAATCAACCTAAACTAATTGTCAGCTAATAAAATAGTGTTGGTCAGCTCATAAAACAGAAATGAAGATTAAAAGAGTAGTTGCCATGAACAGGTGGTAACTCTGTTTCCAAGTTAGACCACATTACTCTCTGGCACAGGATCTCTGGGAATACCTCATATTCTAGTTTTTTTGAAAAAAATGTTTATGAAACTTATAAAATATAGGGCTCATTTTATAACCAATTTTCTATCTCACCTGCCAAGAGCAGTGGGGGTTGAGCCAGCACAAGGCGGATGCAGAGTTTTAGGCAGCTCGCCAGAAATGGATTCCCTGCACAGGGCTGTGGAATACATTTCTACCTTTGACTGGCCTTTCTGTTGCAATTCTTGTGATTTAGTTTTTTCTTTCTTGTTGCTGTTACAGAAAAGACCTTGTAAACATTTTTTTTTATGTCATTGATCTTGACCTGGCACTGTTGTGCAAAGGGAGAAATTTCCTATGATGCTGTTTAACTCTAGATAGATCTTGAGTTAGTAACAGGATCCTTCTGGATTTGGCCCTTGGTATTTCTGTTGACTCTGCAGTTCTTGCAGAAGGCATAAAACATTTATCTAATTTTAGCTGGAAAGGACTAAACTGGAATCTTTATCTGCTTCTCAAAGTAGAAGCAGAACTCGCTTGTTTGTAGTTGCTGTTAATGGTGAATTAATGAAAGAAAAATTGTTGCATAGTGGTGGTTATATTATTCAGTTAATAGTGCAAAACTACGTGGTTCTGAGAATTTTGTTATGGCTTGCAGTTGGTTTGAATGCTCTGTAGCGATGCAAGGCTTTCGGAACGACCACAACTTGTTGTGCTATCTGTGACTTGTATCTCATACCCGTTTTCTGTGACCAGCGATTCCCAGAAATCTCATGCAGGACGCACTTAGTTGATCTTATGTTAAGTCCTCAAACCTGGTAAAGCATTGAAAGACTAGTTTAATTCTCTCTCTCATCAGTCCTCCTCTTTCAGAGAGTACAATCACAAAACAGTGTGCTGCATTGATACAGCTCTTTGGGGTTCTGGCTGCAATGACAATCTCATTTAAGAGGGGATGCTTCAGGAGAACTCCCCACCTGAGTGTTTCAGAGTGCACAAGACAAACACTGTGCAGCCTTGTAGTCTCCAGCATCTTGTTTTGGGGCTTAAATTTTCTGTCACATATGCTTTGGGACCTCAGGTTGGCCAGACTTGGCCTTCAGGTTTTAAAAAGCAAAGCGAAGCTCTTGCTTCTCTGCACTCCTCTTGCATCAGATGTGCCCTTTGCTGACATGGAGGGCAGCCGCTGTGGTCCGAGATAACCAATTTCTAGGCTCTTTGAGACTTGCCTGTGATTCTTTCTTTGGGCTAGTAGCTGACGTGGATAACTGAGCTTTGCTCTGCCTCCTCTCAGAAGGTGAAGGATAGGAGTTCCCCTAGCTGGCTGTCTTGGGGAGATGGGAAGGTGCTAGAGCTGCATCCCAGTCCTCACTTGAAATCATGTGTCTGCTGTAGCAAAGACAGGGAGCAGAGTGTTTTTTGACTTGTGTTCTGTGACGCAGAGTACTTAAGACAGGCCTGCAGTAAGAGGTACAAGAGTTAGAAAGCCATTACATTTGAAAGGGTCAGGAACTGGAGTGTCTGGAGAGAGGTTTCTGTGCGAGGCCAGGACTCCCCTGTGTGGCTCCCGCTGAGTTTGCTTGGGAGGCTGCAACTGCTGCTCGCGTAGAAGCAAAACTGGTCCTGTCCACGCAACAGGAAAGTCTCACTTAGTAAGTACGGTGTTTTCTATCTTTGCTCTTACAGTAACACTTTGATCCAGCCAGGTTGCTGCCCTGGCTTAGGATGTCTCCCAGATCCCCACTTGCCTGCTCTCTCCTCCGCAGCCAGAGAGGAGGTTGCAGTAGCTTGGAGCCAGCTGGCACTGGTAATGCCTGCAGGAAAGGCTGTGGCATGGCCATCACCTTCTCCACAGGGGATTTTCTAGTGGCAAGCATTGTTGCCCAGCTCCCCGTGCTTGAGTTGGTGGGACTAGAAGTGGTGTGAGTGGTGCAGCACATGCTGTGGTTGCTCATCTGAGCAAAGCTATGGTGGGACTTTATGGGAACATCCCCTTGGGTTCCTGATCTGATTTACCATGTCCTTGCCAAATTAGAGCGTCACTTGCACCCCAAATCTTGGATTAAACCAGCTGAAGTTTCCTCACATTGGCAATCCTGTGAGGGGCTTGTCCCTCTGAGACAGAATTCCTTTAAGAAAAAGGGAATAAGATATGGTTAGTGTCCCTTTGGGGCTGTTCTCTGTTCATCCACATGTCCTATGCTTGTCCAACATTATGGAAACAGCTGCTGGGAGTCACACCAGCAGCCAAGTCTGTATTTACTTCTCTCAAAGGATAGGTTTAGGAGGAATGTAACACTGTGACTGTGGGACTAGACTTGGCCCGTTATCACTGCTTGTGTGCTTTAAAGCTTGAGGTGACACAGAAGAGCTGGAGGAATATTAAAGCATCAGATCTCCAAAGAAATCTGCGTGGGTTTTAGTGAGTGTTTGAGGGTTTTAAGAGACTCCAGGCCTTGTCCAGATTTGCACTGGTGTAACTGCACCAACATCTCCCGTTCTTCCCAGTGAAGATGAGTAGGAGGACAGTAAGCAAGCCTGCTGCTCAGCTTTCTAAGCATATGTGCAAAACCATCTAGGACCCCAGACTAACAAAAACCATATTCAAAGCAATTATCTGATCTTGTTTGTTTGTTTTTAATGTGATGTTTCTAGACACTGGTACAACAAACACACTCTTGTAAAATCTTGTAACAGTTGTTTGTAGTTAGTATCTTCAGAATGAATTTATGTGTGCTGATCATGACTAATATACATCACTTCACTGTGACCGTAATCCTCCAGTGCTGTGGGAAGTTTTTGGTACTAAGACAATTATTTCCTCAGCTTGGTTTAGTATTTTTCTTTTTCCTTTTTTTACCTTTCTGTGCAAGAAAACACAGATACTGATTTGCTCATATATTGTGTGTTCCAGATGAAAGCGCTTTGGGGTTCACAAACCTCAGACTGGTTTACAAAGGCAGTTGGGGTCATCATCTCTGGTTTTACACTTGGAGATAGAAATATCTCTAGGGACAAGGTAACCGGCCCAGCTCCCAAGCTGGCCCTGGCAGAGCAAGGGGTAGACACCCCCTCTGAAGCGTGCTCTGGTTTTCTAAACATTAGGAGATGCTGCTCTGCCCATACTGCTACAGGCCTTTCCCCCGACTTGATTCCTTCGTCACAAACTTGTTTTTTAGCATATGCACCAGCCGCTGGGAAGGTGCTGAGTTGTTCTTCCCGTGGCTCAGCCAGGACAACAGCAGCTGCTCTCCCTTCTTGAACCTGGGACCATTTTTTCCCCATAGCGTGCAATTGAAGCAATGACTGCTGTTATCTAAAAAAAAAAAAAAACAAAAACCCCAAACCAAAAAGACCGAAAACCAGCCCCAAGCCCCTTTTACATTCAACCAGAATGGATTGCTGCAGCCTGTTTCATTCAGTAGGTTTTTCTGTGGTTGTATTTCTTGGAAGCATCATCTCCAATAGAGGCATGGGGCTCTTTTACAGGCTTGTTTCAGCACTCTGAGAGCATGAGTGTGTGCGTCTGTGCATGCATGTCTTGCTGTGGGTGGGAAGGGGGAAGTGCTGGCAGGAGCGCAAACGAGCTGAGCAGGGAGAGCGAAGGCACTTTCATTCCTTACCAAGTTTTGCTCCGCAAGCTGAGTAAACTTTTTCTCTGCTGAACCAATGCTGTGCAGGGCCAGGGTTTGACACGTTCCCAGTGATAATTGCCTTGTCTCCCCCCCGCAGGTTCATCTGGCCGTCAGCATGGTTACTTTTTCCACCAGGACCGTAAGTGGGCAACATGAACATCACTGAAGAGCAGAGCCTAAGAGCAAAGTGGGGTGCAGGCCTGGGTGGGGGGCTGTGGCAGCCAGGGATGCCCTTTGCTAGTGAGGGGGAGGTCTCCGGGAGGGGGGTGTCTGTGAGTCTCTGCCTGCTTTTTGCCTCAGTTTCCCTCAAGTATCTGGAGGAAAAGGAAAAAGGGAGCTGGAAACGCGCCGCTACTCTCATGTTCAGGGAGTTGCCCAGGCAGCACCCGATCAGCACCTGGGAAGGGCCATCCTGCCTGCGCTTTTCTCATTGTTCCTTGGGCCAGTGTCTGAGAGGGGACACCAGGCTCCACTGACCCCGAGTCTGTCCCAGGGTGCCTGTTATGCTCTCCTCCTCGCAACTAAAATCCACCCCCCTGTTTTCCCTGACCTGTTCATGCTCCTAATCAATCTTTGGGGGGGGTGGGGGGGTATGTTGAGAAGAGCCAGAAAGGGGGTCAGCTTGATGAGGCGAGTGCTGCAGAGCGCTCAGATGGAAGGTGGCTGTGACCTGGTTTGCAATTGCAGGCTCTCCTGTGAGGAGAGAGGTTTGCCAGCCGTTGGCATCGAGCAGCCTGGTGTCTCCTCATGTCCGAGTGTTTCTGTGACACTCATGTTGGTGTCTCTGAACAGCTTCCCCTGAGAAAACCAAAATGGTTTTAAAGGTTGAAAGTGAACAAGAGCTTATTTGTTGCTTGCCAGTGCATGAGCTGTATGTCTCCAAACTGATGGTAAGAGTGACTTGAAAGTGTTCTGGTGCATGTGCAAAAGCCCAACTAAGGTTTTAAATTTGACCATATATCTCCGATGATGGTTAATCAGTAAGAAGCAGGAATTTACATGGGAGTCTTTGTACCTGATGGCCATGGGCAGGTTTTGTGGCAGGCAAAAATTGTCTTTGGGACCTTTGAAGCAGCACATATGCTGAGCAGACAAGTTAGTCCCAAAGGGCTGGTTTTGTGAAAGCAGCGGTATGCAAGGCCATGAAGAGCTCACGCTGATCTGCCTCTCTGCTCTCCTTGCTGTACACACACTCGGGAGAAAAATGCACATCCCATAGCCCGAAAGCTCCTGTAAAGCCTTAAATAGAAAGAGCATCTGTCTTTCTGTCCCTACCTCTTTTGGAGATGCGCTTCATGCTCTAGCTGCAGTTTATCTCTCTTTGTATGCTCTGCCCACGCATGTTACAGAACATGCCTCTGATTCCTCATTAACCGTGGTTATTCAGCATAAAATTGGCCATTTGTCCCAGGCGCAGCTGGAGTGGGCAGTAGCCAAGCAGGGCAGAAATGGCAGCCTGGGAAGGATCTGCCTCAAATCTGCGGTGCTGCATCCCTTGGGTGGGACCCTGGAACTGAAGATGCCCAACACCTATTCCCAGTGCTCACTGTGGAGACCAGAGGGCATCTGGAGTATGTAATGACTTCAGGTCCTTCCTTGAAATTCTTAGTTCTTATTGTATCAGGAAAAAAAATCAATATCCAAATAGAGAAGTGTCATGGTTTAAGTTCCATGGTTTAAGACAGCTAAGCACCACACAGCCACTTGCTCACTGCCCCCATCCCCGGTGGCGTGGGGAGGAGAATCGGAAGAAAAAGGTACAACTCATAGTTGGGATAAGGACAGATTACTAGGACAGCAAAGAAAGAGGAGAATAGCAACAGTACTAATAAGAGATACACAAGGCAGGTGATACACAATGCAATTTGCTCACCACCAACCCGATGCCCAACCCATCCCCGAGCACTGGCCTCTCCTCCCTGGCCAGCTCCCTTTATATACTGAGCATGACGTCATATGGTATGGAATACTGCCTTGGCCTCTCTCCACTTTGTGCTTCAGTTTCTCCCTTGGTGGCTGTGCCCTTTTCAACATCTGCCCTGTTCTGTGTCCGTAGAGGGCAGGAATAGTCCTACCCCCCTGCACATTATGGCCCTCTGAGGAGATAAAATATTAAATTATTTTAAAATGTGGCTTACTTCATTGTCCACTTCTGCACACCTTTAAGGTTTCATCCAGGGGAAATCTAACTGATGCTATTATTCTTCTGCTAACCTGACGATGGGGGTTAGAAGATGTTGGGTGGGTTTTTATAGTTTGGTTTGTTGGGGTTTTTTTTTGACTGTGCAAGGAATCCTCCGTATCAGCAATTTGGCCTAGGATTCCTCTAGTTGTCCTTCGTCTCCTTCTATGGTTTGCTCTTAGTCATTTGACTTCCAAATGATACGCTGATTTTTAGGATGTAGGCTAAACTCTTTGGAAGTACGGGGCCAGACAGCAAAGCAGAGATGTATTGCCCCTAGTGTGGTTGGGACTTGCTCTCTGAGGTCCGGGGAGGGGAGATGACTTTTCTGAAATGAACAGCGAAACATGCAGGAGGGATTTCACAACTTCCCTGGAGACTAGATAACAAAATTTGTACAGTGTAGGATGTGCGTGGCACAACATGACATGAGGATTTGCTCTTCTCCTTTTTAGAAGAAACATGCCAGATAAGTAGAGAAGAGGTAGACTGAGGGCAGGAGCACTGTAAAATCAGCTCCTTCCAACTGCAACATTCATTACTTTGATATGGGCAGGACCAAGAGGGAATAATGGAGAACTAAGAATTATGTCTGGTTTCAGTGCAGTTAGAGATCTGGCTGCAGATGCTTTTCTAACATTTCAAGCTAAAGAAGTTGGAAATTTTCTGACACAAGTGCCTGGATTGCTTGAATTTTGTCATGAGCTTTTTCTACCCCTTGGCGATCTGGATCCCAATACCTCAGGAGCGTCATTCCCGGCATCTGGCCTTCTGTCTTGGGCAAGGTGGGAAGGTAATAGCGGTATGCTTACATACTGGAAGTGCTTCAGACGTGTGAGTTGCTGCTGTATTTCTAGAAGGTATAGAAAAGGCTGTCTGTTTTCTGTAACACTGTGACGTTCCTCATAGGCTCCTAAGCACCACAGTATAGAGAGATCTGCAGATGCTTCTGGCCGCACTCAGGCACTTTCAGCCCTACCCAAGGTGGGTGTCTCTGCCTGGTGTTTCCTATTGGCTGTTTCTAAGCATTCAGCCCATCAAAAACTTCGGTTTCGGGGACTAAAGTGGAATTTAAACTATCTGAATATAGTCCTTTGTGTCAAATCAAATGATTTGTTAAAGCGAGGCCAGATTTGCGGGGAGAATCAATCTTTTTTATTAGATCAACTGATGTGGAAAAAGCAGACAAACTTTCAGGCATATTAACCCTTCTTCTGGCCTGCATTTGTATTACAAGAACGGAGGGACCTGTCTTCCAGAGGAGGCTGTGCTTTAGGATATGCATTCACGCTGACTGTTCCTCAACAGTCTTGGTCTGAACGCAGACATGGGTGGCATTTTGGGGCATGTTTGTACACTTTTTTTGGGGAAAGACTTGTTTCCCTCTGTGTTTGGACACTAGATGTTACTACACAACAAATAATGGGCTCCGCTCTGCAGCTGACTCATTGTGCAAGTCTGGGGCTAATTATTGAATCCCTCCGTGCCTCAATTTCCATCTGTAAAATGTCACAGATGCCCACCATTCATAAATCGCTTTCAGATTTCCAGATGAGGTGCTGGGTAAGTGTAGAATAGTGTTAGTTTATACATATTGTGCTAGAGTATAATATAAAACACGTGCAACAGAAGAGCCTCGCAGATGTGTCTCTTTCAACTGCAAAAGGCAAGGCCCAGGCTGATGATTTAGCACAGCACTAATTGGGCTAAAATAGGAGATTGCTTTTGTACTGATGCAATTGTCACCATTAGAGTCCTCATTTACCAACAGCTTTTGGAGATAGCCCAGTTATTTCCTATTGAGGAAAACTGTAGCGTCTTGGGTCTTGAAGCACAGCAATTTATAGCAAATGTCAACGTTTTTATAGCATCCCCCACGCTGGCTGTCCTCACACTTCTGGAAGGGGACTGTTCCATTGTTTATTTTGAATGTGCATCTTGCTTGGCCTGTAGCTGCACTTAGCACTTTTTTGCTGCCTGCAACCTTTTGGGCATATCCTAATCTCAAAGCAGAGGCATTTGACCGAGTCATTTCCATTGCCATTACTGGGGGTTGTGTACACGCAAATCCCCATTTATTGATAAGAAAGCTGTTCCTGGGGCTGCGAGTGAACGAGTGCCTGGCAGCTGTTCAGCATTAAGTCAGTTCTCAAAGTTTAAAGGATTTGTGGGCTGTGATGGTTTGGGTTCGGGCAATTAACTTTGGTTAAGTGCTTGAGAGTGTCTTCCAGACACATTTCATGGAGAAAGATGAACTTAAACAGTTAAGAGATTTGATTTAGGTGCCCTCAAGTTTCCTAATTGTGCTGTTGGACCTAAACACTCAGTGTGTATGAAACCTAGGAGCTCCTTTGACTGCAGGAGAGTTGTGGTTGTTCCTTCCAGTTGCAATCTGGCCCTGTGCGTGTTTGAAAGTGTCGACATTGTCCCTATTGCCAGCGGCATCATGTGGCAGCAGGTACCGGTGACTGTGCATTGAGCCTCTGAAGCTATCCTCTAGCTGTTTAATTTTAAAGCCCTGGTCTGAGCTTATTTGCCAGTGTATTGTTGCCTGGTGCTCAGAAGTGATTATTGATGCTGAGCTGTTGTGAGAAGAAGGTGTGGAGTTGGGGGGAATGAAGGTGTCTCTGGAGATATCCAGTTCCTTCTTGGTGTATTGCAGACAAACTGCGCCATTCTGCATTTGTCGGTTTGGACTCACTGGCTGCTCTCCCCATTCCTCATCAGTGCTCAGAGGGAGGGTCAAAATTCATTGTCAAATCCTCCACAGCTGTAAGAGTAATGTAATATAGGGGCTGAGTGTGTGGGGTGACAGGCGTGGGAGAGAAGCTTGGCTGACGCCCAGCCTTACCCAATGCTTGCCATGTGCCAGGAGAAATCTCCCTGGATGCTGGGCCTTCAGTTGTGGGTCTAAACTTGTTACTTAAGGCATTTTTTTTTAGAAAAGTTTCAAGGTGGAGGCAGCTAGAACCTCAGAATGAAGCTCCTCAAACTACCAATACCATGATGTCTTACTATTGTTGTGTAGTTTCATAAATCAAAGGAAGCACAAGTAGGCAAATTGTGAATAAGGGCTTGGTCCCACCAGAAAGTGAATGGCTCCTCAGATTTGGAAGCATTTGGTGAGTTTGGGGTTAAACTAACAGGATGCAGGAATTCAGGAAAACATTTTGATTATGGATATCCTCTGGTTTTTCATTCTAAAACGAGTTAGGGAAGTAGCCTGGTGTAGCTATTTTGAAGAGTTAAAAATCTGAAACTGAAAATGAAACGTGCCTGGCAAACCCCAAGTGGATATTTCTTTTACTATTTTTTTCTTCATCCAGAGGTTAACAGGGCAATTAAAAACAAACAAACAAAAAGAAGTCCTTTGCAGAGATGATACAAGGGATGTGCCAGGTCTCCTGACTCCCCGGTGTCCCTTGTCTCAGAGAACAAAATCACAGGTGCAAAGAAATGTGGAAGGGATTCCTCTTTCTGCTGCTCAGATCTCTAAGGACCATTGCAAGGCTCAGAGGGATTTGGATAAAGGCCAGCAAAGGGTAATTAGCAGAATTAGGCCCGAGTAATGATCCTCAAGAGACTATCTTATAGCCTTGGACCATTTTGCTCCAGCTGTTACGTGCCGAGTGACAGCCTTGTGCAGAGCAAGGCTGTGTTGCACAAGGGCTGTGGGGTGCCATGCAGAGCCCAGGAGGACTGAAGTCTGGGAGAACAGGCAAACCGCGGGGAGTAGAACCCGAAACTGAAATGTTGGCCTGGGAAATCAAAGCTTTGCAAAAGTGCCCCTGGCACCAATAATAATAATAATTATACATAGTACTTTGATGTTCAGGGAGGCAAATTCTTCTGGATTCAGACCACGCTTTTCAGTTGCTTAAACTATTGTTTTTGTGATTAGTCTTTCAGCTAACTTTTTTTTCTTGGCTAAAGGAAGCCGATGCTAAATGTTCGGGATGAGGAACTATTAGTGCTTGACTGAACATCCTAAATGTAACATGTTTATAGGTTACAGGGACTTTGTGGAGAGACGTCTAACCCTAGAAGGTGTCTTTAGTCTTTGCAGTCTGAAGTGTAATAAAACTCAAAGCAGGGATAGAATTTAATGTCAGAAATCCAAACTGGAAACAAGATGCATATTTTTTTATACAATGGTTAACTTTGGATGCAGTTCACTAAAGAAACCTTAGTTGTCTGGCTCTAGAGTGTCTTTCTGAAAGACATACTCCAGTTAAGCACACGTTGTTTGGCTCAAGACTGTGAGAGATTCTCTGACCTGTGATACGCAGGTGCAGAACCAATATTGTAAGAGTCTCTCTAGACTTTATGGTGAACCTTGATTCAAATGTTTCCTTTTGTCCTGTCTGCTTCCTTATTTCATGTTACATTATGCCATATTTTGACTGCATTTTTCCTCTGATTGCTTCTCCCAGCAGGGAAAAGCAGTCTTTTCTGTAAAGGATGCGAGACCATCTCAATTTGAGATGAACTTTCAAGCGTGGTGGGGTTCCCATGCGTGCTTGGACTGGGGTTGAAAGAGTTAGCCAGGTCCCATCAAGTATCACTCCCTGTCATAGATCAGGGAGTGACAGAGATATGAGTCTGGTTCAGTGATGGTGGGTATCGGATGCTGGAATTCGGCACAGTGAGGACTGTAGAAGCTATAGGAGGAGAATGTTTTCCCCCAGGAGGGAGCTTCAGCCCCTGTGGGCTCTGTGCCCTTGTCTTGGCAGGAAGGCGTGTGGGCTCCCTCCTTTTAGTCTGGGGCCTCTTAATCTAGCTCCTATATAGCCCTGTCTTGCTGTGGGAGGTTTGTATATACATCTTGTTCATTCTACCTATGTGTCTTTATTTTCTGGCTTTTTATTTGCTTTGGCGTGCTTTACAGCCATGCAGTAGTGAAGCAGGGGAGTCAAGGGCTCACAGGAGTGTTGTGTCGTGCGATGTCAGAAGTACTGAGCACCCGCAGCACCACCAGCATCGCTTGGGAGCACGAGCACCATGTGCAGCAGCTCCGTAGACAGCAAGGCTTTAACAAACTCGTGCTGGCTAGGTAAAATCTTTATCAGCAGGCTTATTTCAGTCTTCAGGCAACTAGGCTGGGCTACATTAGTAAAATGTTCTTGGTGTTTCTAAAAATAATAGATAATGCATTTCTAGCAAAACGTGTTGCATCAAAATCCAGCCATTCCCTGCTAAACCTTACTCTGACAGATGAAGATGGATTAAACACGGATCTTGCAGCTTGTGGTTGCCTGTGAATAAATGATCATGATCTAATTCCATATGCTAACAGAGCACAGCCCTAACCAGCAAAATAGATCTCTGGCACTGTGAAAGAGCACAAATCCCCAGGCTGAGACCAATTATATATAAAATTAGTGGTGTGGGAGTGTGCATGTGTGAAATTTTAAATAAAATTATGTGAGTGATGTGAGCTGTTTAAGAATAGACCTGGGTGAATAATGGAGGTTTTCTGGGTCCATTTGCCAAACCAAAAAATTGGAAAGAAAAATGATTTGGGAGAAACTGAAATGGAAATTTTTAAGGTTTTGACACAACATAATGACTAAAATATGGTTTTGGGTCAACCCAAATTATTTCATTTGACCCGAAGTGAACCATTTAGTTTCACTTAAGACTATTTAATTAGTTAATTTCATTTTTAATTTAAGTGAGTTTTGAAATAAATGCTATTTCTAAACTTGACTGAAACATGTCATTAAGAAACCATGAAAACAATTCTAAAAAATCTAGAAAAAATATTAAAAAAATTTTTAAAATTGCACCCATTTTTTTCACTTGAAACTAGGTACCGAATATTATGTGTGTTCTTGAAAAGTAGTTGTTACTCTGAAAGTGCATTTTGTGGTAAACTTTCTTTTCACTCAGTTTTGCTCAGGGTTTTTTTTTTTTTTAACAGACACTTCAAAATCACAGAGTATCACGATAATGAAAAACTATTTATTGCTGTTTAAGAAGGTAAAAAAAAAGTAGACATGAAAATGAAGGATGAATGTTTTACAAGCAGAAAAAGATCATATAGCAGTTCTTGTAAGAAATGAAATTTGAGCTGCTTTTTAAAGATAGCCAGTAAAGTTAAGGGTAAGGATTATTATAATAGAGATATAAAAGAAAGATATTACAAATGGAGAAATTTTGGCAGTGATTGGGGTCTCCTAGCAGAGATGGTGAATTATCTGTAATGATGGTAAAAAGGCAAAAAGATTCTATAGGTGTTCTGTTTCATATTGAGAGGCAGCCTAATAACTCACTATTTACAGGTGAAAATAAAACTTTCCATCCTATAAAATCCTGATGTGAAAACTGTGGGAGAGAATAAACCGTCTTTGGTCAATGAGACCATCTTTAAATTTCTCTGAGCCTCCAGTTCCTTGTCTGTGAGATACTTTAATTATGCTCATGGTCACGCTGAGCGGAAATGGTGTGGGGCTTTGTCAGTGCTGGTTTTGAGCTTGGGATTAGAGGAACTGTGTGTTGAAAGCAAGTAGCCTACGGTTTTCCGTAGTTATTGGATTCGGAAAGGGGGTAAAAAGAAAGATGCTCTCTCTCCTTCCTTCCTTCCATGTTTGCCGGTGGGCAAGACCCGGCCTCATTCAGCCATCTCTGTGCTGCCGAAACAGAAGGGATGCTGTAAGGTGGTGGTGTGTTCTGTGCACATCCAGTCTGACCGCACTTAGGTCAGAGCATGCAATGTTTGCCATTCAGCAAGAAAACAGATTTCCCCTGCAGCTGAACGTGCTGACGTGTTGGGGAGGGGAGGGACCTAATGAGCTCTTCTTTTCCTGGTCGGGTGCCTTGGACTGTCTGTCCCAGCATCGCTGCTGTGAGAGACCCCGGCTATCTGGGCCTCCTCCCTCACCGCTGTCTTTGCCCAAAGGTGAACATTTGCAATGCACGCAACAAGTAAATACTGTGGTAGCAAACTGAGAGACTCTTGCAGCTAAGCGTTAATGATCCCACACTAAACAAAACCCAGAGAGCTTCCCCTTACAGAGAAACAGCTCTTGCTCCAGCATACTGGGTCCTGAGCCGTGGCCAGGGCGTACGATGTGCTAGTAGGAGCCCTTCTCTCCCGCAGCTCTCCAGACCTTTGATTCCTGTTTGCTCTTCAGACCCGAGGCTACTGGGCTACATAAGCGTTCCTTCTCTCCACGGTTGCTGTCAGCCCTTTGCCTTTCACATGCTCAAACCCCGTTACAGAGCTACAGACATGACTGGTTCTAAACAAGTACAATTAATAAAGCCTATCTAGCCAACATCTGACTCTCATTAGATGAAACGTGTTGAAAAAACAGATCCCAGGTTGGCTGTGATTTATGGCTTGGGTCTGCTATCCTTCACAAGCACTGGCGAAAGCTTTTGCAAAGGGCCAGAACATAAACTACTTAGGGAAACTCAGTATCCATGTAAAAAGGCTGGAAGGGTCAAATCAGACAAATTAAAGAGGGGTGGAGATGCAAGCCCAGGCTAGCTGTCCCCTGCTGAGGGCCACCTAGGTAGGCACAGGAGATCTGTGTTCATATTTCTGTTGTGGAGTTTGACTTGAAATTTCTTCTGTGCTGGAGTCTAAAAGTGTCACTGTTTGGGGGGGAGGGTTGGTGGTGGTTATTTTGAGGTTTTTGTTTTGTTTTCTGGCTAAACTGTGTCTATGTGTGTGGCAACGACTGGATGGAGGGGTTAGTGGTCTGGTGGTTTATCTCACGAGTGTCCAAACATAACATCTCTGGTGCATAACACCTCAGGTGCTCACCGAGTTGACAGTAGAAGTTAGCTGTGCTTCCTATTTCCCTCAGGAGTTTTGACCTTCATCCTTTTCTCCTTGCAAAAAACAGGGTTGCCTGTACTAATTGAGCTGACTTCCCTCACGCTCTTCCAGATTTGTTCAGACACTACTCTGAACTTGTCCTGGAGAAAGGTGTCTACTAACTGAGAAAAGCCAGTCTCCTGTTTCCTTTGAAAGACAAAACTTTCTTCAATCTGGACCTACTCAAGTTGTGCGTTACTGATTTGTAAGACAGTGCACCCCGCACTGTAACAGCGTGGTGCTTGGAGACCTGCTCTGGGTAGTTCTGACTGCGCAGCTGCTGGTGCGGAGGTAAAGCTGTTGTGTCGTGTTGCGTGGAGCTGCTGTCGTGTTCCCGGTGCTGCAGCTGTGGGCTGTTGGCGTGGCCTTGACGCAGCGCTGGTTTGCCCCCCGCTACCCTGAGGATAACTGAGTTTGTCCTCTTTGTGCACGTCTGTTTCTGAAAAGTGCAATGGAAGTGGTGGACTTTATTAGATGGAAAGAGAAGAGCTCGCAGGCAGGTTTTATCACAGAAATCAAATATACTCATTTATTTCTCTGTGTGTATGTAACAGTCATTTTTCATCCTCTGACCTCGGGTCCTTTACAGAAGAAACATTACACTAAAAATGGATGAAAAGAAAGTAAGACTCAGAGGAGGAAAGTGCATTGTTTAGAGTCCCGAGCAGGTTGAAGCATGAGCTGCAAATGCGATTCTTATGTCCTGAAACTTGACTGTGCGCTACGCCCCATTGCATTGCAAGGTTGAAGTTTCTTGTAATGGCAAAATATGGTCTTGAAAAAACTGGCCGCAAAGATTTTATTTGTTTAAACAAAGGCTTTGTGATTCCAGAATTCTCTCCCCTTTCATATGCTATAAACCACCTCCTCCACCTCCCCTCTGAAATATGAATTTTGGAGTAATCCATCAAGAAAAAAAAGAGACAGAGCCTTGATCCCTTGACTTCAGTTGAGCTGTGCAATTTATATCTACTGAGCATCTGGCTGTAGGGAAACCAAAAGCCCTTTTAATATTCTGCAGAGACTCTGGGTATACAAATGAGCATGGGCTGTCAGAGCTGAGAAATAGGGCAGAGATGCCAAGAGGTTTCTTTGCCATTTTGCACAAAACTCTGACCTGCAGCCCTGTGGTGAAAGTTGGCCTGGTTTTTTCATCTCTCCTTAGTGCCACTGTGATAATTGTGCTGAAATCATTAGAGCCCCATTGGTATAAAGCCATTATCACGCCTTTTTTGTTTCAAGTGAGGAGTTTGAAGACTTGTGGGGCTTTCAGCCTTTAGCAGCTGAATCGTACAACTGTTTAATCACGAAATTATGCAAACGCTGCTCAAGCCCTGCGAAGCGGGAATGCTGGGTTAGCAAAGCACCCGAAGTCATTCATTCACCGCTATAAGCTGCTTGTCAAAGGAGCGTATCTGGAGTAGAAGCCACAGGCTTACAGCCTGGTGCCTGTTTGCAAAGCTGCAGTACTGGAGGTGCTGGCTCAGCCTTTAATCGGAGATCGGTCAAATGCAGCAACCATTGGATCAGGGTTAAGTGGGTCCTGCTGGCACAGGGAACATGACTTGTTATTTTCCAGCAAGCTGAGTCTACCACTTCTCTGATACGTTAGACTTTTCCCCCAGTTGCATTTCTTTACCCACATGGCCGGAGAGGGGGAATAAGAGGGTGGGAAGGGAGAGGTGTGCTAGGACAGTAACAGAGAGACATTATGGAGACAGACTGGGTGTCACACGATATGCTGGTACAGTCTCATGTTCATTATCTCAATTATTTATCCTCCCTGCTGGAACACTTCTAAAACAAATTCAACCATGTGTTTTGAGGTTGGGCTTCATAGAGTGAAATCACAACTCCTTTCTCAGAGTTTAGCTGGAAAAACACAAATCTGCCAACTAGGAATATGAGGGAAATAAACTGTGGTTCTGTGTAGCAGCACGTGATGGATTTCTGCAGATATGGAAAGCGTCTGCTCTGGAGTTCCAGGTCAGAGAGTATGTGTATTTGCCCCAACGTTATATTCGTTGCATGTGAAATAATGATGTGAGATTCTGAAACTCATTTTAATAAAGCAGATTGCTTTCACCCTGATCAGAAGATTCAGCTTCACAGTCCCAGGGCTTGGAACCACCAGCCATCAGAATTAGACACTGAATATTTCAGTGCATAGTAGTCAGGGAAGATATTTATTAGCTTGATTTGTCACCAGTATTCTTAGGCTTTCTGCAAGGACAGATAACAACCCCAGACCTTGAAGCAGCCTGGTCTCCGCTGTGTGGTGAGTGAGCTTTGAATGTCATTTCTGTAACTGCAGTACTGAGCACACATCTCTGTGTTTGAAAGCATCGTCCGTCTGTTGGTTAGCTAAATAAATGTCACAAGGATTTGTTGGCAGGATGGCTTTCCTTAGTAAGAAGATCTTTTGCATTAGGACATCCGCTTTCTGGATTAGTTAAATGTCTTTTGGGTCCAGGCTACGTACCTTGGGTGTGGATCTGGGTTTCCAGGCACTTCTCAAAGGAAAGGATCAGAGTTCAAGTCAAACTTGAGCTGAAGTAGTTCTGTTTCTGACCTAGGCTGTGTTTTGCATATGTTTCAGCAGACATCACTGACGTGAAGATGATATTAGTACAAATCTCACCATGCAGTGGCACTGCTGCTTCCCTCCCCTTATGTCATTTTGTTCATTTAAATCTAACCTTGTGTGCTGCAAACGCACCGGGAGGGCTCCTGGACTGGTGCTGTTCGTACGCTGTCTGGCAGAGATGATCAGAGTATCCTCCCCGGGAGCTGTTTGAGTCACCCCTGTGCAGAGGGGTGCTACAAGCCCTTTTTTATAAGCTGAGCTCTCCAAGGAGAGCTTAAATGATCAATCCATCTCAAATTATGCACAGAGATGGTTTTCAGACAGTTCAAGCCAGTCTCTCTAAACCTTTGGGAGTTATTAATATGTGCAAGCCAGCAGAAGGGAGAATAGGACTCCATATTTTATTTGCTCTGTAACACATCTGGTACGCCTGTTGGCTCTTGGGAACACTGGATTTATTCAGTCTTATCTTTCTATGGGGATGAGCAAGATCAAAAGCATGAAGCTGGTTATATGCAGAACGTAATTCCCTGTTTTACACACCACAACCAGATCCAGACCAAACAAGCCTCACCACTTTCTTTCCCTGTAGGACAATTCACTGGTGTATTCATGGGCCATTTCAAGCCAAAAAATATTGCCCAAGATCTATTGCAGAGAATAAAAATAAACAAATGTTATTTCCTTTGGGTAAAAGAAAGTCCATGTCAGTATTGACCTGTGAGGAAGTCCCTCAATCTAAGTGTTCCTGAACCAAGGTGCTTTGTCTGCAAGACATAGGGTATCATGAGGTGGAAGCTCTATGTCTGGCTCCTTGGGGAAGCTATGCAGCTCCTCAGAGAGTTTCAGTGAGAGAATTTCTTTGGAAGGTTTATGCAATGGGTGATTGGTTGCCATTAGCACTCAAGCAAACTTCTTAAATGGTAAATCACTAACGTGAAACAGCCAAGCTTCCTGGCCCTCCAAGCCATGTGCTAAATAAAATGTTTGTATGGCTGACAGCCATCAGTGCATGCCATGTGCTTCATAAAACTGGAAAGTGCTTGTGGATGAAGATTGGAGAGATTCCTTGGGACTCCTTGTGCAAAAGGGAACAAAGCTCGTTAGTGGAGACAACTGAGTTCCAGGTATCGGAGTGATGTTTAGTCATGTTTACCCCATGTTCACCCATTCGTCCCCATAGGTAGGCACTGGGTTTACTCAACATCCCCTGCATTGGTCCAACCTCAGCCTGAGCTGCACCTGAATGGACTACTAAGGGGCTCAAGAATTACAGGTCAACCTCCCCAGCCCTATGGAAGTACCAGGATTCAATACTTATTCTGTGGTCAGTCCATGAAAACTGGCTCTGGCCCTTAAGGAACCCAGAAACACTCAGATGTATTTCTCCTCTGTGGGACATGAGATGGCAGTGATTCATGACCGGAATATGGATGGTTTATTCTCTGAAATACTTCATGCTGCAAGTCATTTTCCTTTTTTAAAAACGGCTGTGCTTCAGAAGTCATGATAGGTGAGTGGTCCAGTCTGGAAAGCTTCTCTGAGAGATGGGAATGGGCAGTTCAACACTGCTGCAAAGCGCTGGGAAAGTATCTTGTTGATTAAATCTCTGTTCAGGGCTTTATCCTCCTTCACTCACTTTAGAATTGTTGAAATGAAAACAGAGGCAAAGCAGCAGGCCTTCTGTTTAGATAAGTGATGTCCTTTCTATCAAGTAATCATTTTAAAGTGCACTCAGAGCCCATTATGTTAACGTTTGTTCTTGCTAAGGCATCCTGTCAAGACCCCTTTTGTGGCTGCTGCCTATCTGTTGCTTCTATGCAGCAAAGGGAGATGAAATCCACTTTGTGCTGCAGCTCCGGTCTGCATCAGCCCTGGGGTCTGTCTGGGATTTTGTTGCTGTCACTGAGACAGATGATTTGTTGCGGGAGCGGTAGCAGGCCCTGGGAGCCCAGGAATGGAGCAGGACTCCACAGAGATGGGCATTTTGGTACATTCATTGCTTTCCCTGGTATTTGACCAGGACGCAGTGTAGGAGAGGGTACAGCACAGAGCTGTAATGGAGTGCTACTAAATGGAGTAGTGGTGATGTCCGGTGAGGTGGGAGCATGTGCCACATCAGCTTGTACCGGTGGCAGAACACATGCCTCTGCTGGTGACAATGGGTCATGTTGGTTCACCCCATGAAAAGTCTTAAAACTAATTTTTTCTTCCTCTAGCTTCTATCTCTTGAGAACTTGGTTTCATACTCTGCCCCACTAAACATCCCCAAACAAGGTTCATGGAATGTGGCTGTTTACCTGTGCAGTGGATTTGAACATTTATTTTCCTCTCGTTACTGATCTTGAATCACTTTCCTGTGCACCTCGGATCAAAAAGGGATCAGGGTCTGCAGGCTGAAAGCCCTACATTAAAATGCAAAGTACGTCGAAATTTTACATCATTTTCTTTTGGTCTTTCTAGAATGCATGAACTGCACGAGACTAGCTGATATGACCGAGAGGCTAAACACGCTTGAGGCCAAGGTAAGGAACTGCCTTTATTCTTCTGTTTGGCAAAAATTTCCAAGAGTTGCTGCTGAAAAAAATGTTGAGTTTGCAGCCCTAGAGAGATTAGGTGTCTGTCCTTCCATCCCCAGCGAGGAACACGCTGTGGTGGTGGTTCTGCCCCAGAAACAGAGGGGCACACGGGCATCGCTCACCTCTAGCCCAGCTCCTTCCACTTCCCGTGCAGTTGCATCTCTGCCTCCCTTCTTCGCTCCAGCTGCTCAGCTCAGCTCCTCCGCAATAACGCTCAGACCTGAGAAAGAACACGCTGTGCGTTGCCTTCATGCTTATCGCTGTGTTTGCCTGTTAGGAGCCTGCCCTCACACTGGGTCCGCCTTGTCTCCGGCTGGCCGGCTCTCGTGACGGGCTCGCTGGCTGCCATGCAGTGGTGTGTTCGGGCTGCGCTCGCTGCTGTCATAAGTGCGTAGCTGCTAATAAATAATAAATAGCTCGTTGCTTTTGACTGGAACACGTTGGCTCAGGTTTTGCTTCAGAAAGAGAGGGCAGACAGAGCTGTATGAAAAATCTCTTGCCTTCAGCTGGCTGATAACATGGGGATGTAAAGCAGTGATTCCCCTGGCTCAGGAAAGAAGCAGACTCTGATTCTGGTTTCTCTCGCTAAAAATGCCTTGTAGAAACCTTACTAACATAGACTGCAAAACAGAGGAGTAATGGTGTGTAGATTTTTCTAAGAACAGTTGTTTATTAGCCTGCTCTTCAAGTGCTATCCAGTCCTGCTTTTTTATCCCTTTTCTGAAAGATGTGAGGCTTTCACGCATAGTTTACTGGAGAGAACTATTAAAGGGAAACTTTCATGTTGTGGGTTTTTTTCTGCAAATTGTTTTAGTTTCTGTCTATTGAGGTTCAGATAATTGTTCCAGTCTCACAAGAAAGCAGCTGAGTCGGTTGTTCCCCTTTGATCTGTGGTCCTTCCTGAGACAGCCCAATCCTGCTGTTAGATATAGTGTTTTGGTCCCTTTAAGGCATTGTGCTGCTGTTATTATTCATTAACTGATGGTTATCAATGACATAAAAGAATTTGGGAAGAAACCTTTTTGGAGGGGAGGGGGGATGTGTGGTGGTTTTGAGGCCAGTGCATGATATTATAGCAATTTGGGAATTGTCTGTGCTGAAATGGAGTGAGCAATGTTGTCTGGAACTTCCTCAAAGCTTTCACAGTTGTATTTCGCTACAGGAAAATGAAGGCGGGGGGGGAATGAAATTCTGGGGAGCAGAATTGTTCAAGTGAAAACAACTGTTGTAGTGCAAAGGACAAAGACGAGCTGGATTGCTTTTCTGAGCAGCGGGACCTGGCAGGTGGGTGTTCTTTGGCAGCAAGGAGCTGGAGGCGTTTGGAGAGGAGAGAGGGGCTGGTGACTGACCTCTGCGTGTGCAGTCCCGAATCCAAGTAAGACATTGGACCATGAGAGACGTAAATCAGCCCTCCTGTGCTCAGCCTGTAGCCAGCTGTACCATCCTTTGCTTTCCAGGACTTTCTGTATTTGACTCACTGGAAAATTATAACCAAAGACTGTCCTGACATCAGAGCACCCGTGCTCTGCTGGCTTGTGCTGCTCAGCACTTGTGTCGGGTGACAAAGCGTAAGAGGCTAATGGCAACCTCAGCTGGGACCCTGGCAGGACTTCATGGAGGAGGAAGGAGGTCCTACTTATCCCAATCCCTTTGAGAAGTCTTAGCCCAAGAGTGAAATGGCACCCAGGTCAGTGGGTTTGTCTTACAGATATGAAGCTGGTTTAAATCAGGTATGTTCCCATAACCTGAACGCAATCTGCTCTCTAGTGTTGGTGCCAACCGCCAGATGCCCATGGTATTTGGGAAGTGCTGCCTGCTTCCCTTCTGTATGGGAGCTCTAGTGAGGGCAGGAGCACGTTGTCTTCTACTCTAACCTAGGACACTTGTTGTGCAGCAACTGGCATTTGTCTCCTGGCTGTCCTGACATACTGTCCTTAGGAAATGCTTCCTATGTTGGCAGCCATACGGCTGCAATCTGCTCTGCCTTTAAGAGGGAGCACTGAGTCATCATCAACAAACACAGTGTTGATGGCTGAAGACTTCATAGTCTTGCAGACCTCCCAACATGAGGACCAGTGAGGCGGGTGCCTGCAAAATTCAGTGCCAAGATGTAGCCAGCCAGACCCTGGAGATGACACTTGAAGGATTTTGGTGCTGCCTCGGTCCCAGCCATAGTGAAGACCATACCAACTCCTCTCTGCCTTGTTGAGAGTGGGGCTTTCGGTAACTTGATTCTTGTCAGCCTTCCATCAAGTTCGTAGTGCATAATGACTCTGTTTTAGTGCTGCACTGAGGCAACTGGTGGTGTTGCTGTGATGGGTTTCCTTCTGACCTTACTATGCTCCCACAGAGACCCAGGTTGGAAGCAAAGCTCATCAAAAGGTTTACTTTTACAGAGGGAAATTAGTTATTACTTTCTATTGTGAAGTACTAAAGACCGTGTCTCTGCAAGGGTGCCTTCTGCAGCACAGCCCGGCAATGTCATTATCAATCTTTTGGCTTCCACTTTGTTTGAAAAGCTGTGGGTACTGTGCAAAGATCGCCTGTAGCAATTAAATGGTGAGTGAAGCAACATCATATGAATGCTGGTGCTGTTCACAAGGGAAATATGCTGATTCACTCTTTTCTCAAAGTTAATTTAAGTTCAGTTTGATCTATGTAGCATGGTAATGACCTCAGTTGTTGTTATTCAATAATAACTAGCACCATTAAAAAGGTGCTTGAATTAGTTTAGTACTGTCTGTATTCCTGCTCTGGATTTTGGAGAAAGATCCCTATTTTGCTGGATGATCTAGATGTGAAGTTGTCTCTTAGGTCTCCAGACTGTCGTCTTGTAGTGTCTCATTTCACCACCACAACAGCCTGAAGCTGTTCAGAGGAAGACAGGAATGATGGGATAGGCACACACATCCCTTACTGGTGTTGGAGACTGATTTTTGCTGTCTTTTTCTGCAAAGGCAGTTGTGGAAGTTCATCCTTCCTATGAACACAGATGGATTTTCCTGCCACAGTCCTGCTCCTTCTGGAGACAGCTGAAGTTGAGGAGCTTTGCTGCTTTTGCTCTTTTGAATTTCAGCCCAGCGTGACCATGGTGAGCTCAGGGAATGGCAATGGGTAAGATCAGCCAGCCAGCTTCCAGCAGATCAGGCTATTGGCACCTGCTGTAAGGGCATTGATGCACGCGGAGCCTGTGTAGACTTGGTGTAGACTTGTTACAAATACTGCAAGGTCCAAGGGTTAGAGCAGATGTGTGGAAAGCTATCTCTGAACACACCGTGGACCTGGGCAGATCGATGCTGGGTGAGAGGTTTTGTTTAATAGAGTAGGTTAGGGGCAAGTGAAAAACAATCTCTTCCTCTGCAATGGGGACAAGGAGCCATAGAGCCTTTCTTGGTTATGTGTGAAGATATGTAAAATGCACGTTTGTCCTCCAGTGGCTGTGAAGGGCAACTTAAGGAAACTTAAACTCAGTCATGGAAGAAGAGGCTACAAGATTGTGGTTTCTTCTTTTCCCACTCCTCTTCTGCAGCCTTTTATAGTTGTCCCCCTAAAAATGGGGATATAACTAGAAATGGTCTCATCTTTCTTGTTACAAGGATGAGTTGGTTCATCCAACTTGTAAGATCAGTGTCCAAATGAGGTAATAAAAGTAAACCTCTGATTTTTGTAATATGAGAGTTGGATCAGAAAGCGAGAAGCGAGAATAAACGCAGAGCAACTGGAATGAAAAATGACTCATTAGAGACCGGTGCTTATATAGCCCTTGGGGAGGAGAGAGACTCTGAGACATGGCCGGACTGTGCGGCAGAACAAACTCTTCACATGTCTTATGCTTTCCTTAACGCTACCCTAGGCTGTCCTTGTGGCTGTAGGAGATGTTTCTGCAGGAAAGGAGGTGAAGGGAGATGGAATCAGGTTCCATCCTGGTCTCCCCTGTTTCCAGTTACCCTGTCGTCATGGAGTTGGCCTGTTCCATTTGCTTGATACCAGACCCATTTGGGTGCCAGAGATTTGAAAGCTTGATTGGTGGTGTTGAGCTTGAAATGTACAGGCCGTGGGAATCTACGTCAGGGAGGATGGTGTTGAGCCTGGGGTCAAGGACAAGAAAGTGTGCCAGCTGGAAGAAAACTACCCCCTCCAAGCCCCAAGATGCCAAACCTTACTTCTCTCCCATGACATCTTACCTGACATCACTACAACACCTCCGACCCTGTGGGGAGCCTCATTGCTGGGAGGGCAGAATGAACCCCACTTTTATTTCATATGAAAGGTTTCTCCTCAGGCCAGCACAGCTTCTTAGTGGGGAGAGTGTACAGCCCTTCCTTGCTGAACATCCTGAGCCTGATGCTGCCCTCCTGTGTCACAGGACTAAGCCCAGCAAACTCCACCGAAGCTCAAGAACGCTGCAGGTCAGGAGGGCGGCACCGCTGCCCACGGCAGGCAGTGCTGGCAGGAGAGCAGGCAGCTGCATAAAAAATTCTGCTTATTTTGTTTGCCTGGTTTCTTTTAATAAACACCACCACAGAGCTACAGGCAGTGTGCGATATTAATCCCAGCTTTTGGTTGGAGCTTGAGTGCAGCATTTGATCTGAGTTGATATAACCCAGTCTTATCTCCTGACACTGCTTTTGAGAAGTTTGTGGCATTTCACTTTCGGCTTTAATGCAGGGAGATAACATTACATATCTAGTGTCTGATTGATTCATTGTGTGATTGATAAATGACATGCATATTTTTTGCATGAAAGCAGTCCTTGTAATGTGATTCCCCACACAGAAGATTCTGCAAGGTTTTAAAGAAAATCTTTGTACTGTGCACAGAGTTTGATCAATATATTGCTATTTATATGAAATCACCCCATTTATTTAGAACAGATTACCCCACAGCACCTTCACTACCCTGTGTCTTTTGATTATGAAGCACCATTACTTGGAGTTGTAATGTAATCATCGTATGAAATGTTTCTGTATCTCCCCCTTCTTCCAAGCAGCTACATGAAATACTGGCAGCTGTCTGGGATGTTTTATGGGGTTTGTCTTTTCTTTCTCTGATAGACAATAAAACAATTTCCTGCTGTAATGGAGAAATTTTTGGAAAATAGAAAATATTTCATGGTACTGTGACACGGTTGAGAGAAGGGGAAGGAAACGCCAGTTGCTCTGCTGTCAGGCTGCTGGGGGCCCTGTAGAGTGGGCATCAGCGGTTGCTTGATATTTATTCAAGGACTTTCACGCATTTTCCATATTGTGTATGTGATTGCCACTAGCAGTTGCTTATTTTCTTTCTGTGCTGAACAGGAAGGTGGCTTGAGTAATCGCTAAGGTCTCCTAATGACCCTGTGCAGAATCTGCATCTCCAGCTCCAGTAATACATTGAATTTAAGGAGTATTTGGGCTATTTCACAGGTAGCTGTATAATAAGTGGCTGGTTTCTAGTAGCAATAACAAATTTAAATCAATCCCTGTAAAATTTTTCATTTAACACTGAGCTTCTGTAGGTCAGTTAATGTAACAAATGTCCCTAAAATAAAATACAGCTTCCTAACTGAATTTTACAGGGGGGGGGCATGAATCAAAACTGGGTGGGCAATGTTCATATCTGAACTTTGCATCTATCTCATTGGCCTTTTTCTAATCAGCAATAATCATGATTACGATTAGGACACTTGAGGCAGTTTGGGTACTGGCCTTTCTCTCACTTGAGCATGCTTCCGTCTTTCAGAATGACAGTTAAAATCCTTTCGTTCTCAAGTCTAGTAATTGTTGGATCTTATTTCTTATCACTGTTGGATTGAAGGAGCAATCTGTCCCCTAAGACTGTTCCATGTGTTTGGCAAATGCTGTAAGTCGTTTGCCAGAACCACAAAACAGCTTTAAAGACCTCCTCCTCCACCATCCCCTCCCGCAAAGTCTTTTAGTTGCAAGTTTGGCATTTTTAGTCAAATAGATTTAATATTTTCATAAAATAACTTTGAAAAAGTCTCTTTTCCTATGACATGCAACTTAATTTGCTAAGCAAATCCTATGGCTGCATCAGGAAATGATTTAGGTGTGTTTAATATCTGGGAACATTGTTTACAAGCTTTGTTGTTTAAGAGAAATACTTTTGTGGACAAAAATAGGTTTCAGCAAGGGAAGGTATGTGAGGAGCCGACGGGATGTAAGTGCTCAAACGTTGGGCTCCCGTGTCCAAACATGTAAACTTCCACTTGATTCTCAATCAGAAATTCTAGTGGAGCTTCATAAGGAAAGTATGATCATAAGAGAAAAATTACTTTAGGTCCTTTTTTCATCTTGCACCAAGGTGAGCCAGGAAAGGACCAAGCCCCTTATCTTTTCCAGTTGTGCCGTTCTCTTCTTGCTGCTTTTCATTTGGAGCCCAGTGGAGGAGGAGAGCACGCAAGGCATCGCAGCCTATTTGAATCTCTCAGCCAGAGTTGAGGGCTCCTCACCTGGTGAGAAGCAGAGAGCTGATCGCAAAGCCATTGCTGAGAACAGATGTTACCTTGTCAGGGCTGAGTTCATCTCAGGCTGGCCTGGCTCCACGTCCATAGCACTGCTACATCCCCAGCAGGTGACAAGCAATAAATCGGGCAGAGAAGAATGATGTGATTTTGAGGGTGGAAGGTTATAGCTCCAATGTATTTTTTATCAGGTGTTTTAAAGTAACGATGGGGAATCTGATTTCACTCTGAGCTCCTTTGTGTACTTCACTCTGCAATGAGCTCTTAGCACGTCATTGAAGCACTGCTGGATCCTTTCCACATCTAGCTTCTTTCCCCGGTTCTAACACTTCAGGGTACCAGTGGTGGCAGGCTGCATGGGCTCACAGCAGCAGAGGTAAAGCTCCAATGTGTGGCAATATCAGAGAAGCTCCCCAGGTGCCTCAAAGTGCAGTGACCCAGCAGGACCACTGCCAGACCTTCCCTCACTGCTGCGCTCTCAAGCAAAGCCTCCATGGTCTGATGATCTGCTGAACAATGCCTGCATTTCATCTAAAATAGTAGGCTAGCCTGTGCTTTTGTGTCTCGTTTGCTCTGATTCCTCTCCAGAGGATACCTGCTGATGAAACAGTCACTTTTTGCATCCTTTTTTTTTAAATCCTGTAAAACTGTACCAAAAAACCAAATACCTTTGCAGAAAGAGCATGAACTGAGCTACCTGTGGATTGGCGGAAGCCTTTAGTCCACATTTCTGTCTTCCATGCAATAGCTGATGATGTATACCTTACCTTTTAGTCTGCACTGGGTCGCTACAATGACATCAGCTATTGCACCCCGCATAATTTATCAATATAAGTAAAACTCCTCCATGCACTAATTATCTTGTCCCCTTTGGCTGAAGCATCTAAGATGCAATAAGGATGAAGTCACCCATATTCTCTCTGGGCACCTGGTTCATCAAATTTTAGTGGACACTTACTGAATGTCTTTTGGCTTTTGAAACCAAGCAATTGCATCTGTGTTGGAGCCTTGCATTCACAGGTTTCGTGTTGCTACAAGAGAGATACCATTCTCCATCAGATTTTGTAAAACTCCCTGTTTAGCTCTGTCTTGATGAATGATTAAAAAACTCTTATATTTTGCCAAATAATTTACTGTAAAGAAAGGTATGTCCAACAAGTTATGCAATTACCATTATTAATCAGCTTGTATCTTTACAAGATCAAGGGAATCTTATTTTACACTGGAGTTTTTAGCTGATGAGCTGGATTCATGCAGTTTCTTTCCCTCCTCTTTAGAGAGGGATGGAGGGGAGTTAATTCTGCCAATGCTTCAAGAGACCAAATATCCCCCATTTATTAATTAATAATATCCATCTGGATTATGTCAAATGATTCCCCCTGTATTTCCATGGATTTTTATCCAAAGAAAAAACATTCTGAGCCCTGTTGTATCAATTTTAAAATCTTTGGAAGCCCGACTGTTCTTTCCTTGTTTCTAGCACCTACTAGTTACAAGACATCAGGAATGCGAGCAGAGGACAGATGATGGGAGGAGGCTGTGTTTGTGAAATCTTCTTTTGATGTGTGGGAACAACCAAAGTAGAGTTCTCAAAAGCCACTACAAGCCAAAAAAAGTCCTCTGACACTGAACATCTCAAGAAGATGAAAACCTTCCTCCCGTTTCCATTGTCCCTGGCCTGAGCTTTTGATCTGACGCAAGAAATGTGGTATGTGTCTGAAGTTTAGAAAGTTTATGCTGGCAAATAGAAAAGGGGGAGGTGGGTTGAGTAAGCTGGGACTGAGCTTCAGGCACATAACACATAACATGTCCCTGCTGAGGGCCCTACGCATGAGCGGCCCCACAGTGAAGAGCCAGGCTTTGAGCCATGGGAGAAAAGCAAGTGCCAGGTCCTGTACAGAGGTGACCCCGGCAGTTCTATGGGACTCGGAAGACCCTGGGGTGAGTTTTGCAGGCAATAATCTCTGCCGCTGGCGCTGGCCTGCGAGCTCCTTAGCCAGTGCAGTGCCTCATCCCTCCTGCATTCCCCTCGCCTTCACACACCATCTCCTACGTCAAGCCCGTCTCCCGCTGCGGTGTTGGCAGGAGACGCGGCCCCATTTCAGTTCTTTCCAGCTTTCTGACCCAGTTCATCTGCATCTGAGAGGTGGGGTCTGGAAACCAGAGACAAGCCCTCATGCCGGTGGGACCTCTGTTGCCAGAGGCTCTGGTTCAGCGTGTCCATTTAGGCTCAGATTTGACTTTTTGCTTCCATATGTGCAAAAAGACAAAAGCCTGAGTGTTCTGCTGAGTTGAGGCCGTCCTTCACCTTGCGCAATGCAGCACAAACTGGGCAGGAAAGGCCTTCGTGTCTTCTGCAGGGATCTGCCCTGCTGACACCACAGGCAGCAACCGCAAGCGCTGACCTTCAGCTAGTTCTCTGTACCTCCTCTGGTTGGTTGGGTGACTAGCATTACCCGTGGCATCGAGACATATTTCATTTATTTAGTAACATTAGAATGTTTTCTGCCTCCATGCCTCATGGAGGTACAACTTTTGCCTTGGAAGTGGTAATAGCAACAGCGGTGCGCACTGCTTGCAATGAGGATTTCCAATCAAACCCACACGTTCTTCTTCACTTGGTGTTATCCCTCTCTCTACCTCAACCTTATTGACTAGAAAATACCAAGACCTTAATACTGAGACTTTAATACATTGCACATTTTGCTAATTTGCTTTCTGGCTGTGAGCCTCTATGGTATCATTTTCCAGCAGTTTACTCAGAGGGCTAGAAACTTTCTTTTTTTGTTTAATGAAAGTGGGAATTCTCTTCGAGTCCCTTGACTACGGCAATGGCAGCCTTAAGAAAAACAGAACGTGACAGAAAATAGATGAATGGCTCCAGTGCTATTGCAGTAATGTGTAAGGACCCCGTTCGTGCTATGTGCTGTGCTAGCTTACGAGAGGGCTCTCCTTGTTGAAAGAGCTGTGTATAGTTTGAGATTTTGCATGTGACTAAATCCCTACTGCTCTCCCTTCTTTAGTTTGGCTCTGTGGATCTCACGGATGCGAGAGCTCTCTTCTTTCTACTTTATTTCTTTTGGGCACTTCTTCAATCCTAATCATAAAAACTAGAATTTCTCAGCAATTTCAAGTCTGGAGACTTCCTGACTTCTATCATTTTGTGCCCAGGGAAAATAAACTCGTTGCTGTGGTTTGAGCCTTAATGACAGCTAAGTATATATGGTCAATTTATAAAAGAGCATACTGGATTATTCTGTGCATGCCTTTAAATCTTTTACAGTGTTTATCAGCGGAGCGCTCATTTAAAACATGTTGTTTTAATGAAAAGGATACCATTGCCACTGTTCTGTGTTGATTATGTGGTAACACATTTTTATTATCACCCATAAAAATGATTTGGAGCTGTTCCACTCCAGATGCAACCTTCCGCAGAGCTGCACTAGTGCCGCTCGCGCTGCCCGGGAGGGCCCCGGCCCCCTGCAGATTGCTGGTCTCTGACCGTTGCTGCTATTGATTCCATATCGCCTCTTCCCACAGCGCTGCTGCGCTGCGGCAAAATACTGTCCAGGACAGCCCTTGTCGGTCCCTTCCTCGCAGCGGAGCATCCTAACCCTGCCCCGGCTGTAGCCCCTCTAATTTGCCACCTCCGGGATTAGTTTTGCCTCTGTTGCTGAGGTCACTTTGGCAACATCCAGGTGTTTTGGTGGGGAAGTGAGAGAATAACATAATAGTATAAAGTGATTCAGGAAAGGTCTTCAGTGCAGGTTTGAGTCCCCTGTCACTGAGAATTAAGCATAATTTTGGTAAGGCACATGCTTAAGTGTTTGTTGAACTGATAGCATATTTCCTTGCAAGTCTGACAAAGAAATCATTGGGTAGAAGCACAGAAGCGCAAGAGTCAGACTGACCCGATTCGTTCCTTGCCTGGCATCAGAGAAGCCTGTTGAAGAAAAGAATTGTGACCTGGTTCCTTTTTGTCTTATTGCTCAGAAAGCAAGACTCTGGATCCGTGAATAAAGATCCTTGCAATAAAGGAAGAATTTTGCTTGTTTGCAACAACTGAGGTTCAGTTCCCGTGCACTTAACCTAGCTCCCAGTTTAATTAGTTTTTGATTCACCCCTGTCAGGCCAGTGCATTCTGCAGGAAGTTCATCATTTCTGGCACTGCTGCAATACTGGCTCTCACCATGCCTTGTAATAAATAAGTGATAAACCTTGTAATAATTGCAAGTTAAAAACAAACAAGTGGAGCCAAGTCACTCTCATTTATAATTGCAGTGTGACTTCATTATGTAAAGACAACACAGCATGTAAAAGCTGAAACTTCTAGGGATTTGGTGGAAAGCCATATTCTCTTTTATTTCCCTTATCCCTAAATCAGTATTTGCTTAGGTAGTTTCCAAACAGGAAGAGACAGTGCTGTAACAACCCACAGCGTTGCACTCCTCGAACGATTTTCCCATGTAGCTTTGTGCTTAGAAAGCAGATTCTGCTGGAGGTGCTGGATGCTTGGATCAAAACTCTGGTTCTGGAAACCTCAGCCCTGCTCCTGCCTCCATCCTGCGTCCATCCTGGGCAGGCAGCTTTGCCAGGGACTGATCCAGTACCAGCTGAGCGCCAGGGTTGCTGCTGCATCCCAGGCACGGCTGATGCGGGGGCTGCTGACCCTTTGGCTGTCCCTCCAGGAAAGCGGGTGCTGCCCTTGGCCCCTGTTTACCGTCTGTCTGGCAACTGGGATGAAATCCATCTGCAGCGGAGCAGGTGGGCTTGGCTCTCCAGGTCAGTGCTCCTGAGGGGTTTGGCTTTTACAAAAGAAATCTGTAGACTACTTTGTTATGCCACCCATGCTTTGTGGTTGGGAAGGCAGAGGGATGAAGCATTTAGATTAAAATAGAAATATGTATTTTTTTTAAATGCTGATTTTCTGAAAACTTTAATTTAAAATGTTGATTATAAAGTGCAAAAGTTTTCCCTTGGGTTTCACTTTACTGGAGTTTGTCAGTGGGCAGAGTCCACCTGGGTCCTCCATCTCTCTACTTCTTGTGCGCGTTGAGGTTTTGCAGGCATGTTAGAGACTCACTTCCAGTTTCCTACGGGCCACCAGTGGCTAGGGCAGCACAGCTTGATGAACAGCAGTCTAAATCGTACAGGGAAAATGGGGTCACTTTGCCAAGGAGCTTAGGTTGTAAATGGCCCAAATAGCTGAGGGACGCACACTGGGATGCGGATTTGTTTGAAGGTAGTGTGTTTACAAGGTATAGAAACAGTTGTGAGTTTTAATAATATCCTATTACTTCTAAGTAGAGCTCTTTGAGGAAATCGCCTGCCTTTTTTTATTCACTCCAAAATTAAACTACTTCAACTCTTTAAAAGGTTCATATTCTCCATCACCTTTAATTTGGTCAGCATTTGTGCTTTGAGTTAGAACCAGTCTGTGTCCTGAGGCACCTCAGTTTGCTACCCTGGACATCCAGGGTACAGCCTTGTACCAGCTCTCAGAAATTTCTGACTGTATGCCTCTGGATTTGAACGTGTCATCTAGCAGTGAAATGCAGTGTCCCCTAACACCAGCTCTGGTCCCTAGTTTCATGTTTCTCACTAGGGAGACAATCCCACGTGCGGCCAACTCTCTCTGGAAGCAGTGAAGCCCTCTCCAAGGAGGGCACATGCAGGAATCTCTTGCAGCTTAACCCAGCAGCTTCCTACACTAATTACTGCCGCTTTCCAGAAAACCAAGAGCTTTAACTCCAAAAACCCTGCGGTCTGTGATGCAGTTATTCCCAGCTCCTGCTGGCAAGGAGAGGAGTTTCAAGACCTCTTCAGGATTGAGACCAAGTATGAAACTAACCCGCTAACCTTGTTTGCCTTCCCCGTGTCCCCCCGTCTAGATCCTTCTGCTTGAGGCTGCAGAGCGAAGCCCACCGTTGGAAAACAACCTGCCAATCACTGGGACGACAGCCACGTGGTATGACGATTTGCTACCAGATGCCTTTCCTCTGCTGAATCCTGGGACTGTCCTGAGAAAAACAGTGGGATCTGTTGGTAAGCCTAACCTGCTCTTCGCCAAATCACCCACTCTACACACATGATTCCCGCAGGGTAACTAAAAAGGAGGTTGTGTCAGTCTGCCGTAGTATTGGAGACTGCAGGGGAGAGGGCTTGGAGGGAAACACTGGCAGCTCCTTCCCTCTCTCTGTAAAGAAGAGGGTTAAGATTTTCAGATGGACAATTCCTCTCTTTGTGGGCACATCAGCTGCCGTGTGTTTGACCCAGCAGGGAGCCGTCGACGGTAGCGGCTGCATGGTGCTGCGTGATGAGTGCAGGGCAGGCAGCCTTGCTGGCACGAGTGGCTCCATGTCTGCGCTTGGCTTTACACCCTCCGCAGGGACACCGTAGCTTTGGTTTTTGCAAATGCTCACTGCAAGATGGGATTGTGCTGAGCAGGAAAACCACTCTGCGGAGAGGTGTTTTGAGAGCTTTCAGCCTCTCTTTCAGGGTCAGAATCGGCATTATTTAGCTCTAGAGACAGGATTCCCACAAACCAGGGGCTGTTCAGTCTAAAGGTCTGATGTTGCCTCTTGTCCCTCCCTCTCTGCTGAGCTGTGAATGCAGAGGTGGTTGCACACCAACATGCATGCGGACTCAATGGATGAAGAAGGAATTTAATCTTCTCTGATCCCACCACAAAGCATCCTTTTACCTGCAGCAAGCTGGGTGCGATTTCCTCAGGGCCCTTCCCACTGCCCACTTCCCACTGTCCCCAGAGAGACAGACTTTGGGCTTTTCTCTCCACATCGCTGCCTCTTCTCGAGTTAAGCCAGCACAGCGCAGGCATGTTCCTGGAAGAAAGCAGCTAAGCTCAGACACTGACATATTAAGCTCCATTTTGCCAGCCTTAACGGCCCGTTCTACCCTCGATTTCTGCTGGCACAAGCATCTACTGAGAGCTGAATTTTGGTTGTGGGAAAGTTAGTTTCTTTTAACCAAAGCAGGGCCACTATGCCTGCCTGTGTGTTTCAGTGTACATGTTTTAAGTCCAAAGACTGTGGATTTTGTGGCCTGGATAGATTGAAACATTCCTCAGGAAACTCCAGAGAGCCATTGGGATCACAGGGGGACAATTTATAGTCACCTACCAAGCGCCGAATGCAGTGCTTCCCCATCTGGGAGCAGTGTGGGGAGGCAGAGGACTGGGGTGTAGGGGTAATTTTTGGTTTTATTAGGAGGAAAAACTTTCCCATGAATAGCAACATCAGTTGCAGTCTGCGTTGTATTTTTTAAATTTACCATAAACACAATGGGCTGTTTTATGATCCCTCTTGTGGCATGAAAAAAAAATACACTTATAAGAAAATCTCCCTCCGAGCCCACTTGGCTAGACAGATCCCCATGCATTGAATTTCCTTGACCTTGGCATTCTCATTTCAAGATCCCCGTTCTCTGCTTCCAAAGCCCTGTCTGTCAGTTGTTTTGCTTGCTCCCAGAGCAGGTCTTTAGTTCCTTATCCTCTATAGAGCCTACTTTACTTTTTTTGCTTTTTTTCTTCTTTTTCTTCCTTTNCAGTTTATTATGGCAGCCCTTCATGACTGTAGCAGACTTGGAGCAACCAACATAGACCAGATGTCGTCCATGTTTATAATTTGACAGGATGCCACAACATGGAGGGAGGTTCACTAACAATATGTTCTGCAAAGTATTTTCAGAACCACAGTGACGGCTGCCAGGAACTGAATTAAAGCAGTTTCCCCCAGTGTCCATTATATGCTCATTCTGCCTTCTCCCTGTCATTTATTTTTGCTGTCACAGTATCTCTGCACCTGCACTTCATTGTACTAAAATCAATCCAGCAAAAGTGCTGACGACTCTGTCCCTTCCGCTCAAAGTCCTCCTCTCTTGGAGGCTCCGTACATGATAATCTCCTCTTGCTCAGCAAAAGCAGCGAATGCCGCTCACCCAGGCAGTGATGCAAACCAGAACGGATCTCCTGTAGCGCTTGCATCAGGCTGACTCCGTGGTGCAGCACCCTCCACCCCTGCAGTAAATCCAGGAGGTGGCTAGTGGTCACCTGCAAAACACAGGTGATGTTGTCCAAGGTTTACATGAGTCTGTCTTGTCAGCCAGACTTCCAGGCTGTGCGTTACCGCCTGCCTGCATGCTACCAGGTGTAGTCCTTCCTCACACTTACCCTTTATTTTTCTAGCTTTGATTTATTTAACCTAGTGTGGAATAACAACTCTAGAGTTGTAACTGGGAATCAGGCATGCACCGGACTGTTTCAGGTCAGGACAGTGTCTTTCAGCAATTAGAAGTAATCGGTTAAGTCGCTTATTGACACGAGTTTGCATGCTCAAGCCCCTACCCGAGCTCTGTGGGCTTCAAACGCTTGCTTTGCTAAGGAGCTGTGGGGATGTTTCACGGATCTGGGTCCACATTTGGCTTCCTTCCCTGCACACACCAGTTTCTATCTACAATTCAAAGCCAGCCAAAAGAAACACTGTGGATTTTGGTGAAATGTAGGGAATTTCACGCAGTTGGTTTAGGATGGTGGAGGACTGCCCATTTTGCACGATTTCAACACCATACTGTGACTCGTTGCCCAAAGCTGGCCCCAGGGTCACTCACAGAGATTGCAGACCTCAGGAGATCTTTCAACAAGCTGTGATATTAGTGTAGGTGGAAGTCAAACCTGAGTGTCCTGTGTGGTTTGGAGAGCTAAGCCTCTGTCCCTGCCACCCCCTTCCCCAGAAGTTTTTGTGAAATATTGCCTACTTTGCGCTGCTTCTAGTTTTTCAGCCAAAGCAAATCCAACTCCTAGCTTGTGTGCCACCAAGTTTTTCAACCGGATGGACTAAGGGCAGAATGTTGGTGCCTAACAGAAAGATAGTTGATAGGGACTAGATGCAGTGAATGGTGGGAATGTTTCTGGATGACCTTATAGCTCTGGGTTGGCTGACACCTCTCCAGGCTGAAGTCCAGGAAAACATGCTACCGTTTATTAGGGTAGTTATTTCTTCTGTGAGTGACAGGGCTGAGAATAGACAATCATTTAAAAGCAATCAGAGCTGTTGAGACAGCTGCACTGCTGGCCTTTCTGATCAGCTTGTTAATCAACAGGATACATTTTACTGAGTATTAAGAAAATATATATACTCTGGCTGAGCCAGTTGGCAGCAAGAGACCTAATTTTTCATATCTTTTTCCTTTTATTTTTTTTTTTTTTTCACCCTGATCCTCTTAACTAGAGCCTAAAGGACACAGAGGTGCAGAGGAGCAGCTAATACCCCAGGGTAAGTCAATGGTTCCTGCTATTTCCTCTTTCAAAGCACAAAATGTTGCGGTGCCCAGCACTTATGTTCTAAAAAGCAGAAGGGTCCTGTGGTCTGGAGTGCTCAGTGATTCGGTGCCTCACCAATACAGAGAGGCTGGGTTTTTTCTTTGGGTTTTATCTGATCATGGGCTGCTCTGGTTAGAGGCACAATGCCAGCTTTATCGTCTTTGAGACATTCAGTTCCCCCAGCACACAAAGGACGGAAAGCGCTGCCCGCTGGAGAGGCAGTTCACTGGAGGACACGTGGCTAGAGCGAGCAGGATGTGTGCTGAGTGATGGCAGAAAACACCGTTCTCATCTTACTGGTATTGCCTGCCAGGGGCACGAGAGCTGCTGGTGATGTTCTGGGCTTCGTTTTGCTGAGCTCTACATAAACAGAGAATACCTGCTCCTGTACAGAGAAAACCTGGGGGAAAGAAGGGAACAGATGGTGTGTTGCAGGTTAATGACAGGGCCAGGAGGAAAATCCAGCTCTCTGCACATCTGATTTGGTCTCCAGCAGTACAATACTCAGCCTTTGTCTTTTTTTTTTTTCCTTCATGGCTTTTTCTTTCATATTTTTGGAGGATAAATGCTCACCATGGGCTTCAGCTCTCTGAAAGCAAGGCCACTGCAGCAGAGCTGATTTATGCCAGCTGAAGATTTGGCCTATTCATTTCCTTCCCCCTTTTTCCCTGAATCCTTCCCTCTTTCCTCTCCCTTTTGCACTTGTCTCTTTTATGCTGGTAACACCATTTGTCACCAGTATGAGCATTTGCCTGACACATTACTCAGTGCTGCTTCTCCTAGTCTTTCCTTTAGCGCTTTCCACCTTCAGGGAAGTAAGTGCCAGTTTCTTTAAAGCTCTACTGCAGCAGCGTGATTGAGGATGCTCGCAGCAAATGATTGCTCTTGGTCTGCAGAAGTTCACGGGATTGAGTTATAAAGGTTGAACTGAAGGATTGAGGCTGATTTATACAAGCGAGAAAATGTTTTGACCCACACTCAGCAGCACAGTGTGCTGTGCTTGCAAAACAGTGTTTCTGCTGTTCTTCCCTCTGTGCTGGAAAGAATTTGCTGCAGTAAAGTTTCAGGCGTCTTGGGGGGGCTTTGGGAGGGGGGAGAAGCTGTTTGCAATGCTGTGAACAAATGCTCTTGCTCTCTTAAATGGGCTCCTGATCACCTGCCTGAGCTTGCCAAGTACATCCACTGTCAGGTGAGATCCATTAAAGGAGCTCCTCTATTCATAGAAAAGTCTGCAGTGTGTGTCCTCTGGGTAAGCAGATTGATCCAGATTAAAACCTTACCTTAATTCCTTGTTCAATACTGAAATTAAATCAGATCTTTATTGATGACTTAAATAAAACAAAAATACAGGCACGCACACTCACACAAAGCCTTTCAAAAAAATCTCATTTCTTCAGTCTGCCAGCTTCACCATGGATTAGAGATGGATAGATTTCATTTTTGTAAGAAAAATTAATTTGGACATTTCTCCAGAATGGTAAAAAAAGAAGAGAGGAAGGGGAATCTTTGGATGAATGTCTGGGGGGACAAATTTTGTGCCCCAGGTGGGCTGTCCCTCACCTAGAGTGGGAACCGGATCCAAAGGTGGGAGCTGCAAACCCTGTCAGCCTTGTTTTTTATTATGTAGCCCTGTTCCCTTTGGTACCAGCCGTGGAGGTGTTAGTTGGCCAGCTTGTTTCCTTTTTTCCTTCTCTTCCTCTATTCCCATCATTCTTCTTCACCCCCTACATGCAGCAGGTTCTCCTGGCGCTGCTCTTGGAGCCTCTAGTACCTCTTCTGATACCAGGGAAGGAGAAGGACACTGCTTCAGAGTTCATCAAAACTTAACTTGCACTCTACTGGCTATGGCCATACTTAATAGACTAAAACTTGAAATCTGAGTGCACTGAACTTTGGACTCAAGGCAGATCTTCCTCTGGCTTTGTAGCTTGCATCTGCCACTACTTTCAAATACTCAAAGCCTTTTGGTAGCCCAGAAACCAGGAACCTCTGACTCTTTTGGCTCTGACAGTTAATGCCTTTATTGTAACCATTAACCACTTAATCCAAGCAGACAGACTAACTCACCCACCTCTCTAAGGTATTAAAGGCTTCACTGATGTTTGCACAGTATTTCAGTGTATCTTTCCAAAGCAGCTACTCTTTTCATAAGCCAAAGACACACCGCGTTTTTCTGAAAAACACTATAAAATTGCCAAGTGTTGTTAGTATTTTGATAGTCTAAAGAAAACAACATTCAGATTTTATTTAGCGTCATCAGAAATAGTCACTTTCAGATTACAAATGCTGCCTGCAAATTTTGTAGGCTTACTGGGGGTTTGAGTGGACTTGCCAAGAAGCATCCCGCTGGGCTATAATTATTGTGTTACTGGGATTTCCAGATGGGTTTGCTCAGCACCCTATTCATTGATACAAATTAGTAACATCCAGTTACTTCAAAAGTGTGGGTGCATTAATTTCAGTTTGGGATGAAAAATGCTTGTGCACAGCATGGTACGCTTGTTAGATGAATGAAAACAGGAGACAACAGGGAAACATCTTTGATGCCAGATCTCTGGGTGGTATGTATAGATCAGCCAGAGCAAGTGCGAGACAGGGTTTGATTTGCTTTTGTAAATATATTTTGTGTATTTTGATACATTGGGACTACCATGGAGCTGACACAAGTGCCTGGACGCAGCTAGCACAGGAGTGCTTGAGGTACCAGCCGGACCCTGCCCAGAGCCATTCAGACCTTGGGGACAGTGGGGGCTCAGTTTAGCTGTGACCAGCACATCTCAGCTGGAGGTGCACATCCTGCTGACGTTTTGGGGTGGGCCTTGTGCCTGGGGACATGCTTGTTTATTTAAAGATTGGAGGAAGAAGAGGAGAAGCAAGGTCCAATCTGGCTCTTCTGCCCTGTATACCAGCCAGCTCTTGCCACCAGTACCACCTGGTCTGTGCAAAGCTGCACTTCTCCCCCTTGCATCTTTGAATCCCTCTCCTCTGATTTCTAGGTTGCTAAAGACCTTCTGACCTCAGCAGTGTCCTAAACTCCAACTAATTTCCTTTCTGAATGTTTTCAGGGCTGCCGGGACAGGTTGGTCCTCCGGGACAGGTTGGTCCTCCAGGACCAGTCGGACCAACTGGTCTTCCAGGACCACCAGGGCCAAAAGGAGAGAAGGGACAACCCGGTGAGAGGGGCCCGGCAGGGCCACCAGGTAAGTCCTGGAGGAGGGCAGTGCTACCATGATAGGAGAGATTTCAGTTTATACAAAGTATCTGTGACAACAGATCATAAAAGGCTGGACATACAAGGTGTTGAGCATCTTTAGTTGGCATTGAATCCATTCAGCGAGTCCCCTGGGCACGGAAACCAGCCAGCAGCTCTCAGAGCAGGCAACCACCTGCACCAGCAATGACAGTCCCTGGGATTTCCCGTGGAGCTGGAGAGAGCTTGTCCAGAAAGCTGCAGAGCAGGATCGTGTTTCCCCATCCTGCTCAGGAGCTGTAAAAAAAACAGTCTCTGATGTGTCTGCCTTTGGAGAAGAGCGTTCCCTGTTTAACCCTCTCGCTGTGTGCCTGTTTTAACTTCCTTTTTTCTCCACCATTTGTGTCAAGCTGTCAGATGTCAGGATGTCAAATGAATGATGCTTTTGTATGTTAAGGGAAAAGGGTATGAGGCCATTCTTTCAGAGTACAGTCCATTCCTGAGCTAGGAGACTTTTCATCCACAAAATGTTCCTAAATCTTTTGATGAAGGCAATACTACACAATAGGTGCCAGACCTTAGGCTCTGTGCTTGCTATGTGTCTAAAAGGCTGTGCCTTGTCAATCCAAGCTCAGGAAAGATCTGAAACTTGGAGCATGCCTTAAATGTGAGAGTGGCCCTGAATACTTTTTGGCAGTTTCTGGCAACCTGTCAATGGCTAAAGTCTGGCCAAGGATGTGTCTGCCTTTTGGTTTCTAAGTTTGCCATGAGAGCCTTCCAGCTCCACAGGAAGCGGAATCGGTCTGCTGCTGGACTGCCTGGGTTTCCATTGTTCTTTCTGTGCTGTCCTGGCAGTAACATGACATACAGGTGTACGTGGAGGGGAGGAGAAAGAGTAGTGCTTGATTTCACACCCTGCTGCCTTCGGTTTCTTGCTCAACCTCAGGGAGGGGGGGAGATTTTACTCTTTCTGGAATTAAGCTTCGCAGCACCTTTGAGCCAAGTAAGGCTATCTGCTTTGCAGAGGAAGATGCTAAAGGCACATAATGGAAAACTGGGAAGCTGTTCCTATTTCTCCCCCTGCCTCCTAATTGCCACAATTACAGTTCAGGACAGAAATCCTTTGTCGTCTTACTGCCTTTTTACATGGTAGCACCATTAGCACATTTTCAAATGCACTAACACATCCTCTCCTCCCTCTGCACAGGGCTGTTGGGACCTCAAGGACCAAGAGGACTTCCAGGAGAAACGGGGATCCCAGGTCCCCCAGGTCCCCCAGGTCCTCCAGGGCCACCAGCCACCCCAAGCCTCCCTCTTACCTTCCAACAAGGGGTTCTCTACTCACTCCAGCCCACAGCTGAAAAAGAAAGTAAGTTTCCTCCTTGGTTCCCATCTTTTTCTCATACATCAGCAGAGTAGGCAGGCCCAGAGCAGCTCAACTCTTCCTGCCATCCCAGCCAGGCTCTGCCAGGGCCCTGCCTTCCCTGGGAGCAGCTAGACAATCTGCCTCCATTGTGTGGGTCTCCTGGAAGAGAGAATTTCCAGATGAAACACATAAGACTTAGAAGCTAGAGGGGTTCACCTCGCCAAAATGAGGAACTAAGTCACTGCTCTTCTGAAACCATCAGTGGGAACAGGGGTTGGGGGATTTATGGTTGTTCCCTGTGCCTGGTTTTCTGGGTTCATCATAGCTTTGAGGAGGCAACTTGATGTCCTTTAAGCTTCCATCATGAGTAGCTGCTGAGAAGAGGGTCTCTAGTGGGATGACCGAGCTCAGGTAGCATCACATGAGGGAGAAGTGGGTGGAGAAATATAGCAGTCTGGCTGATTAGGTGCTGGTGGAACAAAACTGCCTGTTGAGAGACCTCTTGGTGCCGCTGTTGCCGTCTGACAGCGCTCAGGGTTGCTCGGAAATGAGCACCAAAGGTTTGCAACTCTGAAATTATATAACATAACAAGGACATCTGTTAAATGCGTCTGTTTTCCTGCCCCGCAGATGCATCTTCCACCTGCGTTTCTGGTGCATCAACATTATCCCACATCCATGCAAAGCATAGAATTATGGACTTGAAAGCCCAGACCAAAGCAGTGATTTATTTCTTCCTTGTAACTGGAGGGTCAGCATTTCTTTGAGCCTATGGTGATTTAAAAAATACATTTATTTGATTTGTGCTCTGTGTGGCACAAAAAGGCTTTCTAGGAAAGATACATTATACACTTTTATCTGAGTGCGCTCAAATTTGGTCCTGATTCTTCCCATCCAGTCTTGGGACTGACTGGCATCTAAAGCAGAGCTCAGCTGTATCTCCACTCGGCTTGTAAACCCCTGGAGCCCTGGCCCTCTTGGGTCTCCCATCTCCACTCCCCCAGACTTCAGCTGTGCCTCTTCCCCAGCTCTTCTGCTCACATCCAGCTTCACAGCTCAGTTGCATTAGTTACCGCCCAGGATTCGTAAGTCTCCCTGTGTCTGATAGTTTTCTAGATCTCTCCTTTCCCTTCCACCCACTCTGCTCTCTAAACTCCTTTTCCCGAAAGTGAACAGATGTATTTTTAGTTTGGGAAGAATTTTAACAGCTCGATTTCATATTGAGTTACCTAGAGTGGATGGGCAGGATGAAATTAATTGTGGTTCAATACTAAGATTTTCAGAAAATGTAGGCTGAGCTGCTGCATTCACAAGCCTTTTAACACAAAAGTTTTGCATTACGGTCACCTCACTGCCTTACAGGATCACACCAAATGGTGCCATTCCGCATTCAGCCTTTTATTCCAAAGGATCCTTAAAGATGGTTTGGGTACTGCTGCTGCCCCCTCCCTCCAACTAGCCTTTAAATTAAACTCTTTCTTGCAAAGTAGTGGATAAATTAAATTAAAAAGTATACAAAGGCATTGCTTACATGGCCTTCCTGGCTGATGTGTGAGAAGGGTGAACTCTGTATTGTCCCAAAATGGGAAATGGATAAATGAGTGGATAAATATCTGTATTAACTCTGCCAACACTGGGCAGCAACAGGTTCCCACATGGACTTGAGGACCGTGAGTAAATGGTGACTGTTACATCCCTGGGGCAGCCCTGTACTTCTCCCCCATATCTGTGGTGAATTTCGTGGTTTGCAGAAGGAGTAGCCCAAAACTTTTTGACAACTTTTCTCATTTTAATTTTTTTTCTTATTACAAATCTCACTGCGAGTATAAGTTATCTATGTGATAAAGTTACAGCAATATCAAGACCATTTTCTTACAAAACTTACCATTTTGCTTATGTGTTGGCTGATTTTGTCTGCCAGAGGTTGGTGGAAGGCTGATCCTCTACAACCAATAAAACTTAGCCTTGTAAATTCTGGGTAGATTTTTTTTTTTTAAATTTATTTTGAATAGGCCACATCTGAAAACTGTAAATGCAAGATTCCAGCTGCTGACAGCAGAGGGAAGCATATTCCTGGTAATGAGCATGTGCACCCACAAAGATGGGAGAAAGCTGTATCAGATTATTATTAGTAGTACAGTGCTTGGTTCCGCCTGAACGTGGTTAATGCATGTGCCTTTATTAATCACAACAAGTTCCTGTTGGCAATGTTTATCAGCAGGCAGAAGCCAAAAATGGGTAGACAAATATTTTCTCACAGTTTCACTGTGCTGTGGTAAAGAAATTGGTCCCAGTTGTCTCCCTCCAGATCAGGTAGCAGAAAGAAATTAAGACAGAATTACTTCATTTCCATCCTGTCTCAACAAATCAAGCCTAAAATGGGGGAATTTATCCCTTAGAAACACGAGACGTAGGCCAGAAGCTAAACTGCCATACCCCGCTGCTGAGGTTGCTACTACAAGGATCGCTTGCTTTCTCTGCCACTTAAAAATGAGTGGATCAGGTGCGTGGTCTGGAGTCAGCTCAGTCCGCTTTCTCATGCTAAAGCTAAGACAATTTTTAGAGAAAAGAGAAAAGAGTGCAACTTTCACTCCGTTGAGGGCTGTTTTCTTACATCTCAAAGATCTCAGTTTGCAAAGGACACATGAGAGAAGGTGAACCTATTTTGCAGGGAGCGCAAGGGGGAACTGAGGCACAGCAGGCTTGCCTGTGTGCCCAGCACGTCACTGGTGACAAAGAGTGTAGAAGAGAGATTTGGGAAATGACGTCCCAGTGCCTGCTGCCGTGTGTAGCAATTCCTGAGGAAGGGAGAACAGAGCAGAGGAAGCAAAGGGGAAGGAGAGGAAGAAGGGAATGGCATTTGATTTAGAAAACCATACCGATTGCCTTCAGGGCTGTTTATGCCCGTGGCTCTGAGATGCCTTGCCGCTCTGGCGGGGCAAGTTCCACTGCCTCGTTCATGGCATTTCTGTGCTGTTTCAGGTTTCTGCTTTGCCGGGTGTTTGTGCTCTCTTCCAAAGAACGTGGGTGCTCTGCCCAGGTCAGACTGGTTGCACTCTTCTTCTTGGCTTGGCTAGGAGTTGGAAAGCTCCTGGAGCAAATTGTGTATCAAGGTCTTCTCAAATGGGGCAGACAGTTGTCTGCCTTCTGCTTTGGTATATCCAGAAGCACTGAAACAAAATCCAGCCCTTGAGCCCGCCAGAGCCTGGGTCAGCACAGGAGATGGCTGAGAAGGGAAGATTCCTGCTACCATTTGTTGCTGGAGCTGTTTTGTGGCTGCTATACCAACCTCCAGCTGCAGTGAGCCCCAGAATGTCCTCCTGTTTCTAAGGAGAAGGGATTTTATAAGGAGATATGAGTTCTTCCTGCTGCTATATGGGAATATGGAGAGAGTCCCTTAAAAAACATGTTTTAACACACTTCAATCCCATTTCATTCACAGCATGTTTCATTCAGAGCTCAACCTGGAAGGAAATCTTGATCTGTGAGAGTTTTTCCTGGCCAGGCAGCTGAGGAAGGAGCCACTCTGGATTTCCTGCGTGTCCATACTCCTAGGCTGCCGACGCCAAATCTGGAGCTACTGAGCTCAAGGGCTATTGAGCAGAGCTCTCTTCTGTGTCACCGTTATGGAATTGCCTTTCATAAATAACTTTGAGTCAAATGTCAGGATAGGTGGATTTGTGGGAGTGAATCTGTCATCATAATAATGTACCATTTAGCTGGAATGTTTTGTAACCCAAATCTTTATCCCTGGCTTACCTCCAGCAGTAATTAAATCCTGGTTGTTTGCAGCCCATCCTCTTCCCCTCTCAGTGGATGTGCATTTGATTTTGTTGACCACTTGTTCTTTAAAAACAAAAGGCTCTGCAATTGTTAATGCCTTCACTGCCATTCGATGCTCATTTCCCAATTTCATCTTACTCCCAAGCCGTGATGGATTTTGATGTGGTCACATAAAACTCAAATTAATTGGATTACACACTTCACTTGGGTACCTTTCCTTCTGAACATGAAAACAGCCTCAGTTGTTTTGTTTCAGGGCTGTGAAGAAGGGAAGATGGAAGGGGTTAGAAACAATAGTTGAGGAAATACCTGTTTGCATTCAGGCGTTAGGCATGAAATTTGGTTCTCGGAGGAATCTGGGTTAGATCTTGTGCTGTTCTGCTGCCAGGAAGGCATTGCAGAGATACACTGTCATCCTTGGCAGTTAAAGAGATTTCACAGTTTTCCCTAGGAACTGCTTTCAAACAACTAGCTTGAAAGTCCTCTCTATCATTGCCAACGCTCCAGAAGTTGAAAAGGCTTCATAATGTGTCTGCTAACATTTCTGGAGATTTTACCTTACGTCCTTCAGGCTGGACTCTGCAGAGTAAACAAACACCCTTCTGATCTGCCTGGTGTCGCTTGATATTTACAGCAATAAAGCAGTGAGACATTTGCAGTCTTTTACACCTGCAACGGATTCCTCTGGATTCTGCTATGATAAGTTAAAGGGATGGGTGAAAGGAAACATTGAGTAAGTTTGAGGTCATGGGCATTATTCCTGCACGGTGGCCTCCAGCTATGGAAAATGGGGACTTTCAGAGGGTTTACTATCCCAATGACCAGGAGTCAACATCTTCATCCAGGTTAAATGCAACAGGAAATATGCAGCTGGTCCTATAGGACTGGTCAGGATCGTGGATTTAAAATCTTAGCAGCGTCAGGACACAGGGGTTCCCTTCCCTACTTTGTGATCTTGTGCCTTGGTCAGTCGTGGAATTTTTTCCCCTAGGTTTTCACAACTGTCAAATAGCATTGTGGGATGCTCAGATGAAAGGTTCTGCCATACAGGTACCCCCCCAGACTACTAGTATGCTACGGTACAGGTCCATAGGGAATAGAGTTGTTGAATATGGTTTTGGAATTGCAAAAAATAATAGGGGTTTCTTTTTTATATGTAGTTCTGCTTTTTTCTATTCAGTCACCAGCTGAAGTAGTAAGCCTATTGGTTCAAGTATGAGGGAAGATGGGGGCAGCTACAGGCTGCTGATTTTTATTCCTAACAGGAGAGGACTGAGAAAGATGTGCAAAAGCACAAAATTCCTCCAATTCCTCCTGATACCTTTCCCCTCCCTGCTCCACTCTCATTTCCATCCATTTCCCAGAACTCAGTGGACCTGCCCAAGCTGGCCAGTTGAATGCCTAAAGTAATCCTAAATGGCAAGTGAGTTTCCCGAGTATGTGGAGGGGGCAGAGCACACCCCCTCACCGAGCTTTCCTGCATGCTCAGACCTCAGGATGTCTCCTGCCACCACCTTCATGGCAGAGTGAACTTGCTGGGTTGGTGGGGATATGCCAGACTGCTGGACTGGCTCGGCAGTTCACTGATGCTGGACAGCAGGGATGCAAGTTTGATTTCTCAGGTAGCGTTAAGCCAGATATGTCTTAGAGAAGGCAATTTTTGGCTTAGTTATTGCTGTACAGTGCAGAGTTAATCTTAATCTGCTTTGGCATTCAAAGGATTATATAGGTGTGCAGGAACACCCAATTTTTTGACAGAAAGGGCAACTTTTCTGGTGTTATCACAGGTGGGATGAGCAGCTCTGCAGGTCTGGGAGATGCAGCCTGTGCCCTTAGAGAGCAAAGGGCAATTTCTCCAAGAGCCCAAATTTTGCATCCTGAAGCACTGCCTGCCCTTGGCCAGCAACAGGCGCCAAAGGATTTTGGAGACAAATCCTGCCTATTGGAACTGGGCAGCTCTGGCTGCAGGGACGCTAACTGCTCTGCTCTTTAACACAGATGGAGAACCCCAACTGGCCTCCACCGTCATAGACACCATCATGGCTGGCCTGCCAGGACCACGAGGAGCCCCAGGCCCTGTTGGGCCACCAGGTAAGAAACTCAGTTGAGCTGCAAACCTGTAATGATGGGGAAGATGAGCAAAAGAAATTTCTGATGGAGACTGGAGTGCTCTGTGGGATGCCTGCAGGGAAAGCAAGTGGTCCTCAATGGAAGGGCAGTAGAGCAGTGGGTCCAGGAGTGGGAAGGGTGGCAAGAAGTAACCAGGTTTCTTTTCTGTTGATAGTGGCAGATTGTTTTATACTCTTGGCAGGACACATCTTGAGAAAGGAATAATTAAAGACTACCTTTAAGAATGGATTGTCCAGTTAATTCCTTTATCAGAGCAGAGTTGTTCTCACCGCTGCTGCGATCCTGTCCTGTTGCAGTAGAGCAGGATCTGGCCAGCTGATCTGTATGCAGACTTTGGAGCTGGTTTGAGCTATTCCAGATTTTCAATAGTATAACCAAAATCAGAATTTGGGATGAAAATTCAGTGGCAAGTCCTCTTTTCCTCTGTGCTGATGGGTGGCTTAAATGATAGTATTCCTGCAAGCATCAGCACTTCCCTGTATGATGCATATTTAGAAGTGAACTCCCATTAGCTGCAGAAAAGGCTTTTCCTTTCATTGTGAGGGCCTTTCATTTATCCTTCAATTCCTTTATTCTTTGACTTAAGCGTTTGTATGGTGCATTAATGATTGAGGCTGATTCAGCTGTACTTTGTGTATAATGTCCACATTGTTTCATCTCAAGGTTTGTGACAACTAAAGCAGAGAGGAGTATTGCTAAGCTCAGACTAAGCAAATATCCTGTCTCCCATTTGCAGGTATAATTTAACAGCTATTGTTGAGATATAATTACTTTTCCAAAAGGAATGAATCTCTTAAGTGACTGTGTAAAACAAGTTGACCTGTTTAGACAGTGTTTAACTCCTCCTGGAAGCAGGTTCTTCTGTGGTGCAGACTTTAAAAGAATTTATTGCCACTGGAGAGAGCAAAGAACAAGGGAGAGCTTTGCTGCAGTCAGCCTCTCATGCTGGCTACATCCAAACCCCGTTTCCTTCGTGTTCATCGTCAACTTTCTGACAACACTAGAGAGACAGACCATGGACTTCCCTTGCCACCTGTGAGACTCTTTCAGGAACAGCAACTATAGTATCTTGCTCTGATGTAGCTGTTCTGTGGATCTAGTTTAAGTTGTCATTTTAAACAATGGCAATGCATCACGTTACTGACATCCTTCCTGCCCATTTTCTTTTTTTTTTTTCCTCCCAGAGTCCTAACATTTTCCATGGGGCATAGGGATATATTATATCAGGATGTGGGTATCCAATAATCCAGTATGTGATGAAGCACTTCTGCTGTAGTCTTGTGATCGATGCACAGCTCTTACCTGTTGAGAGACTGAGCAGAACAATGAAAGGAAGCACATGTGTTTGGAATTTAGGGTCCTTCCATCTAAATCTCCTTAAAATTGTCTCAAATGATGATTCCCACCAGGGCCACCAGGCGCATCAGGACCCAAAGGGCCACCAGGACCTATTGGAGTCCCCGGATCACAAGTAAGGGGGTTGTGCTTTGGGGCTGAGGGGCAGAGTCGGGGTTAGGTGCAGAACATCTCCTCGTTGCACAAAGAGGGCGAGTACTTCATAAGTCTTAGGTCTCGTGTTTTGTTCCCCATGACATTCTCTGCTTTTAATACCTTTTTTCCTTCTGAATTGTGTTGAGAGGTTGAAATGGTTGTGCTTCCCAGATTTTCCCCTAATGAAAACAATACATCTTGCTGTTGCGGTGTCAAAACACTTCACTGTGACCTGAGTTGATGCAAAGGACCTGACATGGGCTTTACTATCACAGTGATAGAAAAATACTACATTTCCTGTGGCGCACATAAAAAACCCAAAAAGGCATCAATGGGAATTCACCAAAGTGAATTTTTTAAGCCTACTTTTTCAGAAATAGCATTTTCTATTCAAGAAAAATATCACAGATTCCCATCAGTTTGATTATTTATCGATACAAAAATTGTGGAGGGGGGAGATAATAATGGAGTGTGATAAACTCACTCAAAAGAATTTATGGTAAAAGAAGGACAAAGTGCTCACATGGAAAAATCTGGTTAAATGGAAAGAAATGAAATCATGGTGAATAGTGAACTGCCCAACTACTCAAAATTGTGGTTGGCTGATACCAAGGGAATCCAGTTTTGGGAAGAGTATTACTTAATGTGGAGGTAAACCAGTAACATCAACTATTTCAAAGGAATCTAACATGACTAAAGAGATAAAAGTGACTGAAGAGCACAGAGAGACAGAAAGGTTAAGTAACTTAGCAGAAGGATGTAACTTAGATCCTGATAAGAAGAGGTTTGAAATTGCTAGAAATAGAGAAAGGAGATTTTTACTATGTATTTATTAATCACTTTGAAGAAGCAACGGACAACAGGTTAGTGAAAGTTTGCCAGTGTAGCAGAATCGTTTCAATTAGTGAAAGCTCTGGAGAACGATGAGGAACTCCAGATAGATATGAACACAGTGGGAAATTTGGCAGCAGAATGACAGAGGCAGTTTAACGTGATTAAATATAAGGTAATTCACAATTCATAAATAGGTTCTGTAGTAGAATCTGGCTTTTTCACATGCAGCACACATTATAAATCTTTTATTTTTTTGCAACAGATTTGTGGAATTCAGTGTTCTTGAGAGTCCCCATGTAATCGCACACTGAAAGTCACTGTTGAGAGCTGTGAAGAGCAAAGGATGCTTATGGACACTTAAGCTTTGTTCACACTGCATGTTTGACACAGGGCCAAGTTGGGTTTGTGCCCTACCTTGTTTGGCAGCCCTAGTTAACTCCTAAACCAGGCCTGAGTTTCTGAATCTTTTGTGGGCCCAGAGGAGATGTAGCTAAGCTCAAGGCCAGGTCACTGTGTGGCTTGGTGGGGAGCTGGTGGGGCTGACTGCAGGCAAGGAGCAACGTGTTAACGGTGAGCGCTGCTGCCTCCCAGCCGAACCTGTGAGAGTGCTCCTCCTTTAGACCCTTAGTGCTCCTTCTTTAGACCCTTACAACACTTATGTCCAAACTTAACCAGACATTGAAGCTCCTCACAGCTATGCCTAGAAACCCCATTTCTCTGGGCACTGAGGTGGGATTTCTGGGGGCTGTTCTTAAGCAGGTTGGCTTAAATCACCACTGGTCTGGAGCGGAGAAGAAGTAGTCTCATTTGCTGCAGTCTCCAAGGTGATGTGCAAGTCACTTGAGGTGGAAAAAGGCATCTTGCATATGGTCATGGGGAGCTGACATGCTGCGCAGAAACAAACAATATTATTCTCTCCCTGTCTGGTTTATAGCTGCGGCTTTGCTGGGTGGATAAGTTAAGAATTTGGATCGATTTCTACAAGGCAGTTCAGTTAGTAGAAATCAGGAGACTATGCCCTTCTTACCCGTTGGTGATTTATTCAACCCAGGGAGCAAAATTATTAGTAGAGATTGAGCTTAATTTGAAAATTGTTTATTAGGGTGAGTGAATAGCTTCAAAATAATTTCCACTGCACAATCCAATTAATTTCCAGGTATGTATGCTTACTCATGCCACCCACTGAGGCAATTATGAAGAGGGGGAAAGTAGTGGGGATTTTTAAGCTAACCATACTATCTGTGTATTAATTTCTTCTTGGTAACTGAGAACAAGAACTATCCTGTCATACTGACCCCTTAAAAATGTTACATCAGTAGCCTGCAGTGCATTAAATGACCCAAATAGAGGGATATGCAGAAACTACGGGGCTCAGGATATCTGCAAACAGAGCTTCCATTGTTGTTGCTTGAGGGTAAAAGAGAATCCAGCCCAGTTGCTTAATGGGTGTATGAGGTTTTCAGGAGTTGAGGATCACTGGGAAATGTATTCACTACACCTACACAAAGGATGCACAGTAGATATTAATTCCTTCTTGTTCTGCATCTCTTCTAGGGCTTACCGGGCTCTCCAGGACAACCTGGGCCAAAAGGCTCCAAAGGAGACCGAGGAGAAAGAGTAAGGTTTTACATACCCAGAGAGATTCCCAGCCACATCTGGGGTGATGCCTCAGAAATTGTATACAGCATAGGTCTTTCCAATTCTGTGAGACTACAGCCATGAACAATTTTAAATGTAAAGTTTCTAGGTCTTCTGCAAGAATCAAGATGAGGGTTTACTGTACAGATAAAGGGTTGAATTGCTTGCGAAGTCCGGTGTTCCCTAAAGAGATTCAGGTAGCAAATACATGGTATATACAGACTTGTGGAGACCAACTTTCTTCTGCCAACCAAAGCTCTTTAGCATGGAGTATTTTGAGTGGTCTAACTGAACTCTTCTTTCTGTGGCAATAAGGCAGTAAAAGCTCATCAGACTTTTCCTGAACCAAAGCCATTCTCCAGGTCAAATGATGTTCTTAATATATTTGGAATGCTTAAATCATGTTATTAATACGTGTATGTGCTATACCTCCATCCTTGATGGGTTGTCCAGTGGTAATAACTAAGCATAGAAAGAAGGACTGTTTGAGTGTTATTTCCAAACTGGTGAAGTTTAGGAAATACCAGAGAAAAATCTAACAAGGATATAAACGTGTCAGATTCCCCTCCAGCATTCAAGCACCAGGAAGAGTTTCAAAGTGGCATTTGGGTCTTCAGCTGCTTCCGTTCAGCTTGCTCTCCAAAAGGCCATGGTCTTTGAAATCTCCTCTGAGAGACTCTAGGAGCACAAAATCATTTGAGAATGTACTACATGGAGGAGGATCGTTCAGCAGTGAGATCTGCAAACTGTAGAAGTGGGCACAAATGGGCTGTGGACAATCACTAAAACCCTAGTGTGGACAGAGTCAAAGAAAGGAAGAAAGATAAGGAGAAAAATATTGGTTGGTACCTCTAAAAGAATGGACATCTGCAGTGGTGGCTGCATTGTCACAGCCTTATGCCACAGCTGTAGGAAATCAGTTCCCTTTTCTTCCAATTGCCACTTTTACCATCACGTAGACAGAAGTGAACGTGGAGGTCACCACCTGTAAATGAGTGGCTGTAGGTGACGTCCTTCCTCCATATGACAGCATCTCCTCTTCTTCATTTCTGCTCATTCTTCCAGTCCAAAAGACAGAGGGATGTCTGAAAGAGCTAAGACAGACAAATGCAAATTGGTTAACTCTAGTTTGATGACTTCCCAATTCATGAGAATAACCAGCAACAGACTTAAACTATGTTCCTCTGTCCAGACTGTGTGCGAGGAGAGCAAGTCCAGGTGGCTTGTTGCATTCCCTCCTGAGGTGCTTCACGCTAAGAAGCAGGGGATATCTGAGGATAGACCACATATGCTTTTAAAATGGCCTTGCATATTGTTTTGGGTGCTTGGTCCCTGTTCTTACATAAGAAATCACTTGCAGCTCCCTGAAAGATAGAGACCATTTTAAGTGACTGCTAGAACTTTTTTAATAACAGTTTTCTTGTGCAGATCAGCCACTTTGTGCATGTATTCCCTTTAGTAATAGATTAGAGACTGATGCATTTCTGGTACTAGAATTTAAGATTCTGATAGAGAGCAAAACCTTAACTGATGAGATTTCAGCACAGGTTGCAGCTCATTGCCATTAAATGTTAATTTTCAGTTAAAGTTAAAAAAAGAAAAGGGCATGGTATATGGCAAAATGTCAAGTTTCCATTCAGAAAACTGATAAGAGCTCTTCCTCAATGATTCATTTAACATTTTCTTTATATGGTCTGTGGTTGACCATATTGCTAAGACTAAACTTATTTTGAAACAAAAGCTTTGTTGCACTGTGTCCATTCAGTACAGACAAATCCTTTAGACTTTGATTTTGCACCCTCCCTGTTAGATATTCAGAATTGTAACTCTCCTGCTAGGTTTGGGACAAAGGAGATTTTCAAGTATCAGAATGTCTTGCTAAATAGAAAAAATAAATTCTCTTTCTTGTCCTTCCTCTGTTAGTGTGGAAAGTGAAGCCAATTGCTTTTTCTGGCAGAATTTCTCTAGTATGTTCTGTGTGCTTTTTGTCTTTTGTGAGTGTGGATTTGAATGCTGGTTTTGACAACTACATGCTGCAATTTTGGGTTTGGTGGATACAAATTAGAGCTAGCTTTACATGGAGCAGAGGAGCTGTGCAGCTGCAAAGAAAAGCAGAGGAGGGTTTACAATATCTGTTGAGATTCGAGAAAATGTTATTATACATTCTTCCTGCTTAATCTCAGAGAGAACAGATGTAGAAGAGACCTGAAGCAGTCTGAGCGCATCCCCTGGATGGCACATCTATATGTGTGCCGCTCACGATCAGCCTCTGTTCATCTTCTTCTTAAACAGTGCCGGTGAGGGATACACCACAGGCAGTCTGCAGAGGTACAGCTAGTGAGGGCCCGGGATGAAAGATATTTCTAACATCCAGCCTAAATATCCTTTGATCCTCTTTAAGCTGATAACATCCTTTCCTGTTCCCCCTGGACACAGAGAACAGTCTGTTTATGTATTTTGAGTGCGTTGTTATGTCTCCTCTCCGTGATTTGCTGCTTGCCTGTGCTTTTTCACAGGCCATACTCCCTCCAGTGCAGAATCCAAGTATTTCCCTTTGAAGATGCTCGGAGCACCTGACAAATTGGGCCTTCCTCCCAGCGCTCTTCATGTCGATGTGGGCCTTTGTCTCGCGCTGGCTTGCTGCTCACTGAGCACTGCACAGCTCACCGTAGTAATGGTTTTTAGATGCCCAAGGCCCATTGATTTTACCCAAAGCAGTAGTTTGATGGACACAATAACAAAGCAGCTCTCCCTTTCTGGCAAATACTACAAAAAGCTGCAGCCAGCTAGGTAGTTTTTTGGGGGTAAAAGGATGGGGTCGTTTCTGTGTATGTCTAGGGGAGAAGAGTCAGGTTTAATATGTGGCTGTTTCATCAATGGATTTCGAAACATGCTTTTAAATTTTGCCTCCTCTTCCTCAGCTCCTACTTTCTCATGAAATAATCTCTAACTGTTCTGCTGGTCAGGGATTCTGCCCTGCCCCAGTGTGCTCCAGGGTGGGAAACCAACGCTGCAGAGGAAGACAGGGGGGAAAAAAGATGCTCAGTTAGACGGCATTTTGTTCCGGCCCAAACCAACACATACCATTTCAAAATCTTTGTTTGGGAGGCGGGGGGGGGAAAGCAACCCACTGAGAACAATGTGAAAATTAGCACAGCAGGAAAGAGAAACAAACCAACCAAGATATTGTACCTGGTTTTTGATCAGTAGCTGTTGGGGTTGACGCAGAGATGCGTGTGTGGAGCACGACGCAGATTAAATCAGTGCTCTGCTGTCTGGAACAGCATCAGCCCATCAGTTTTACTAGAGAGAAGAATGCGGTATCTTTGTAAGAAACAAATCTCTGGCCAAATTCCTTCCTGGTATAATGTAACTGACTGCTGTCAAGTACAAAAAAATTGTTAATCGTCTTACTGAGAAGGTACTGAGCTGAGCAGCTCTGTATCAAACCAAACTTCTCCGAAGTGTGATGGGATTTGGAGCTGATACTTGACAGAAAACCGTGACCCTCTTTTGCTGCTCTAAGTGATAATGTCAAGGGAGAGGAATTTTTTTCATATTATCCCAAGTGTAAGGTTTTTCATTAAGCCATCTCAATTCCACTAGTAAAAATTACACTATGTTCTTGTCAAATGGAAAATTATCTCCTAATGACACTTACTTTATTTCCAACAGGGCCAAGCAGGTCTGACTGGAGAGAGGGGCATTAAGGGATTTCCTGTAAGTGATGTACTTGCGGGTGTGTGCAAGACTCAGATGGGTTTGGTGCCTGCCTGGCACCGTAAATGCCACCTAGCTGGACTGCAGCTGGTTCAACCAGCTCTCTCAGATGCAATGCTTAGGTCAATTGTCTCCAGCTCGGACATTTGTTCAACAGGCAACCTCACCTTAACGTATTCCTCTGCAAATGAAACGTAGTCTTCCTGCATGTGAAGCATAGTGCTGAAACACTCTGAAACAGAGCAGACACGCTTTGCAGATCCTCTCTAGCCAAACCTGGGCAGACAGAAGCCCCCTCCCTGCTCCGTGAGGGTCCTGGCAGTACCAGAGCCCAACAGTGGGCACTCTTAAATGACTCAAAGTACATCAGCTGCTCTCAACTCTCTCTTGCACCTTGGTCTGCCAAGCTGAGCTGGAAACCCTTTAATCAGATTACGAGATGCCTCCAAATGATTTCTTGGCAATACCTGAACAGATGCACACAGGAGATGTCTGCACTGGCACATATGGCTAGGGTGCAAACAAACTGGTGTAGACAGCCAGCACATGGTTGGCTGAAAGTGGAGCAAGTTGGGGTTTTTTGGCTGGCAGCATCCAAAGAGGTCCTAGGTCCTCTGGGAGGTTTCTCCTCTCTCTTCCTTAAGTCCACCTCATCATTTCCTATGATTCACACAACCTTTTCTTCAGTCCTTCCTCCTATACTCACCCCTGTTTCGCAAGTATCTCAGGGATGTCCAACAAGTTTGAGGACCCCAGGCATTTCCACTCTATTTTATTCACCAATTTGTTAGCTTTGTTTTTATGTTTAGCTTGTGGTTTAATCTCTCCATGTCATCTGTTCTTTGGAAAATGCATGAACTTCCTGGTTAGAGGGGAACATCAGACTGATATTCACAGCACATAGGGATCTTTGTTCAAGAAAAGCTTAATGAGCATCTTCAGAGGCAGAAAGTGATGTGACTAATTAATGAAAGCAGAATGGAGGATTTATGTTCTAAATCAAAGATGAACACATGTTTGAGGGAGGGGAGCAGTATTTTTATCTCAGTGTTTTAGCCTAAAGCACTACTCATTGAGAGTTTCAGGAGATGTTTATAGTCTTGTTGTGGGTCCAGGCCATGGGAGCCAGCCCCTCCTGCAGCTTGGCCACTCCTGGCCAAGTTCATCAGTGTTAGAAATGGTGCTGACCCTCCTGGGAAGCTGGTGGGAGCCAGGACAGAGCTCACGGGAGCACTTTGGCCCTTGGCATGACGTGCCCGTGAGTCAGTTTGGTTTCTGCTGGTGAAATGCTTCTGCCTTTAATTTGAGCTTGTGGAAGGAAGAGATGGAAATGATCCTGCACAGGGTCTTCAGTCACATGAGAACAAATTTCTTTTTCTTGTTTGTTTTAGGGTGAACCAGGCAAGAAGGGTGAGGAAGGTGACAAAGGCGCTGATGTAAGCATGTATTTCTACTGTTGTTTCACTTTCCTTTTTGTCTCTTCACTGTCCTTCAATCATATGTCCTTTGGCAGGCTGGTTTGTGAGGGGGCAGGGGTCATGCCCACAGTTAAAAGTGCAGAGCAAGTGATGATGTGAACCTTGGGTTTGAACTTAATACATGCTAGAAATCCTGATCTTTGAGGTTTCAGTGGCCATGTTGTCAGCTGCCCTTCTCACCACGCTCTCTGTCCGCAGTGGTTGTTCTGCCACACAGAGCTGCCACAAGGTAAGGAATTACTCCTCCACTGTCCCCCCCACGTGCTCAGGGACAGACTGACTTCCAGAAGACAGCAAATTGCATGTGCAGAGTTGGAGTTCTCACATCTTTGCTCTCCCGCCCTAAAATACTTCCCAACATCTATCTGTCCCTGCAAGACCTTATCTAAGGCAATGGGGGCAACAGACTACAGCCTGCGTGTACGTGAAAGTATGTGGAGAGGCTTCAGGCAGTATGTGTCCCAGCTAGGAGCTCTTGGAGGCAGCATGAGGGCCATCAGGATGGGCTCGTGTGTCACTCTTCCAGTTTATAAGGGAGCAACGAGATGGTGCTCGCCACATGTCCCAGTTTCCTGGTGTAACAACAAAGAGAAAGCCCAGATAACTCACTGATGTTCAGAATAAATATCTGACAAAAGCAAAACCTGTTTTCCAGGTAATTCAGCGTAGTTGTTAACACAAGTTGCATGCTATGAAAGTTTGACAGGAATATACACCCTGGGTTTGACCCACTGCAGAAGTAGGAACCAAACTGAAAGGCATGGCTTTGGGTCAGAGGCTCTGCAAACATGGGGTATAACTGAGGAGTTTTGCTTTAAATAGGGTTTCTCCCGCATTCCTACTTCACTCTTGTAGGTTATTTCCTCTTCTACATCTTTTATTTTTTAAACATCCACACTGCATAATTTGGTGTCATAGAGGCAACATTATGAACAAGAAGCCTATTCTGCAACGTGTTCCAACGTTAGTTTTCTTCTCCTTGCAGGGGGAAGGTGTTCAACAACTTCGAGAAGCTCTGAAGATTTTAGCCGAGCGAGTATTAATTCTTGAGCACATGATAGGAATTCATGGTAAGCATCACTATGGTTTTGTTTTCTAGACAAAACTGGGGGCTCTGTTCAAGCAGCTGCTTGATGGTTAAACATCCTCCCAGTCTCCTAAGCTCTCTGTCTAGTATCTGTTTAGGCCAGGTTTTTCAAAGCTAGGTACCCAACATGACTTAAAGGATCCTTAGACCTCTTGAGGACTTAGAGCTTCCACCAACTGTACTAGTTACTCTGGCTTTACAGTAGCAGGTGAAATGACCCCCGCAGTAATTTTTATTACAACTCAGAGAGCCAAGTCACGAGCAGCAGCTGAAGCCATGTGGCACAGATCATCTACTAGCTTCCCAGGGAGCTGCTCGTTCAAGTCTGTAGGCCAAATCATTTAATCCTGTTAATAAGTGTCTTCCAAGTGACTTCAACACCACTGAGGCCCTTGCCTTGTGTAGCACTGTATTTTACAGAGAAACCTAACAGTGCTTGCTACATGTTACCCTGAAAACCAGTGATCCCTGAATGTCTTGTGATTATAACTTACATAAAAACCTATTTTCACAATCAGATTTAAAGAAAGTCTCGTGTGTTTTCCATTCAGATAGATTTTTAAGTTTTCTGTTGAGGCTGTTTGCTCTCTCATCACTGGTACGATGTGTGGCATCAGCCCTTAATGCGCAGTTTCTTCCCTTAACCAGAGTGTGAGTTTGTGCGATTGTCACAGATCAAACTTCTCCCTCTGGGGTACTCGAGAATCAAGTCTCCCACAGCTGCCAAAAGTTGCTAAAACTGTCCAGCAGTTCCTAAGCAAGTGACTGACTGCACTGTAAGAAACAGATGCACCTTAAGGCAGAATGCTTTGAGATGCCAGAGCCCCTTCGGAAGCCAGCACAGTGCTAAAACCAAAATGCCCTTGGGCACTTCAAAGCCAACCCAGTGTCAGTGCACAGTGCTGTGTTATATGGCTGCACTGGCTTGCGCGTCCGCACTGCTCTTTGTTGTTCAATGGCCATGGGTCTTTTAGCAGCCCAAAGTGCTATTTCCAGAGGCAAGAGGCAGCAATAGCTTAAGCTTTTTGGGAAATCATGAATCACAAACCCATGAGTTAACCACAGTCACCCTGACCTCACCTCTGCATTAATCCTAGTTTGCTTCATATTTTCATTGGATTTCATACACCAAGGGCAGGGGGTTTTATGCTGCTTTGCTTTGAAAGGGTGGAGGCACCAGGAAGGTGCCCAGTAGATCAGCCAGGCAGCAACCCATGCCCAGCCTGTGCGTTCTGTGGGGAAGGGGAAACCCAGTCCATAAACATGGTGCAGCGTATTTACAGGAGCCAGGGCTTGTCCCTCTGTTGTCTTTTACTTTGTACCTTCATTTATACTAGTTTAAAGCAAAATATCAGCTCTTCAGGAACCTTGTACAGAGACTGGGGCTTGGGCTAGAGGATTCATGCAACTTTGTCCCTGCAGAACTGCCTAGTTTATCTGTTTTATACATTGTCGGTTTGGCAATACAGCAGCAATGGGGCATGCACTGCTGTTACTTTGAAACAGCCATTTCAGCAAACCATTTTTACTGACATAAATGTATTTTCTCAGGTTGGAGAGGAGTTCTTTAGAGCCATGTATACCTCTATACCAATGTAACTGCATCAGCAATAATAGATGGGTTTTAATTGTACAGTGTAGTTAAGGCTATGTTTAAACACCTATGTTGCATGACTATATAAATAGTTGTGGGTTTTTTTTTTTAATCCAATAACAGTATAGTTAATTATATTTTTATTCTGTGCTTTTTGAGATAGTTCCAGTCTTTAAATTAAGACATATTTTTAGGCCCTACAAAAATACTTTTTAGAACGAGAACTTGGACAGTAAGGTGGGTTTTTTCTCTTGAGTAATTGTGTTCATCCCTGTATGTGTATATAGTTAAAAAAAAACAACAGAAAAAGACATAAAATAACAGAACAGAATTTCCTTGAGCCCAGACCTCCCTGTAGTGAAAGCCACCACACAGGTTTAACTCACCCAGCACCAAGTATCTGGTCATATTCCCACCGTAGGTGTTAAGGATTTTACCACAGGTTCCTGGGCAGTCCAACTCAGCCCAGCTTTAAAGACCCACGCAGAAATGCCAAGCACATGCTCTCATTTTCCAAAGAAACTTCACAATCAGTGTGGTTTCCAAACCCACAGCCACCCAAGCAACAAGGCAAAACATACCAGCAAACAAACCTTTTCTCTGCAATGGGAGGCCAGTTTGACATTATCTGGCCTAGCAAACTGCAGAGGGCAGCCCAGCAGGACACACAAAAGCCCAAATTGTTTGGCAGTGTTTCCTTCCAGCCAACACAGCACAAATCCTCTGGCAGCCACAGGCTCACTTGAAACAGAAGTGCTGCCTTGTGGGATCCAACCAAGGCAGGGTGTCTGACTTGTAAGGTTGGGCTGTTGGCTTGGAAAACAAGCAAACGGAAATCTCTGAAGGCAAAAGGAAGAAGAAACCTGGGCACTAAAAATGATGAGGCAGTGTTACTAGCATCTGCTGCTGACTGCTGGGAAAATAGAAGAGTGGTCGTAGTCAAATGTATATTTAACTTCGTAGGGCAAGGCACTGTAGGTAGAGGTGTGTGTTACTGTGAGGCATGCTGGGAGAATGGACAGCCAATATTTATTCCCAGCTTTATTGCTAATTTGGCTGTAGCCTAGGGTGGATCAGTCCTTTCGTTCAATCTTTCCAGTGCCTGAAAATGTCCTCCTTACAAGGAGTGAAATGATACTTAAAGCCCCAGGAACATCACTTCCCAGTGACAACTTGGCCTCATCCTTCAATAACAGGAGTCTGTAGGCAATGCTGAGCAGCAACTGTGGCCCAAGAAAAATTATAATCAATAGAAGAACAGTGCTTTATAAATGGAATTACAAATGAGAACAGGACCTGCTGGGCCACATGCAGTAGAAGTACTTACCCCAAAGAGTTTTGACAGAGCAGAGGGGAAAAGACCTAATATAGGAGTAGCGTAATAGCAGCAAACACGTAGCTCCACAACTGCTTGCTGGATGGAAAGGCAACAGGAGGGACGACCCTTCTTCCAGAAGAGGTATCACATTCAGAAGGGCCCATTTACTCTTTCCTTAGCCTCCCCTTTTAAATAGCGCTCTCCCGTGACTTTCTCTCCTTACAGACTCTTTATCTTCCATTGAGCCAGGCTCTGGACAAGACGTGATCCCGGGTTCCCCTCTGCGAACCAGCATCAAGATCAAGCGTGGAGGACCACAGCAGCCACAGGCCTACCAGATCCTCTCTTCACTGCTGGATGACGGTGAAGCCAAAAGGAGAAGCAATCGGATGAAGTAGGAGCATCTGCATGTTCTCCGTGCCTGTTCACCAGTTAAAGATACAGTATCCCAGTGGTTAATTGCAGACTGCAAACGAAGTGGGTAGGAGGTTGCAGTGTTGGCAACTGGGTTTCCTTACCTGGCCAATACTATGCCCTTATTGCAGGGAATGTCTTATCCATAGCTCAGAGAGGGTCTTATGAACATGTGTCTTGATTTTTGTTGTTTTGCCTTTGGAATATGAGATGGCAGGTATCCTCAGAAGCTGTCTACAGCAATGACACGTCCTGACTGTGTCTCAAGAGTTTAATTCTCCCCTTGTTTCCTCGCTGCCCTTGAAAGTTACACAAGGCACTGCTTAACTGGCTGAGACAATCAATCCCAGCTAGACTCAACACCAAGCCTTAGCCTTGTCCCTTGGTATAGTTGGTGGCATCCGCTTTTATTTCATGTGGTGGTATCATGCTCATTTCCAGGTGAAGATACCACTTCATAGGCCATTAAAGCATGACCTGCGAGGATTTCTTTTAAGCAAAGAAGAAATTGGAAAAGTCAAAGAACATTTAAAACAGTTATTCTGAAAATTCAGGTTAGTCTTTGGACTTTAGCATCAAAATCTTGGCTTTTGCTCTTGCTAATTGCATGTCAGTGGCATTATTTCCATCCATGGCTGGCTAAGCAAGTACTTTTGATGCAAATGTTCATGGCAGCATTGACTTTCTATCTATCTTCAGTGAGATTAGACTGTTTCTGTGAAAATAGCGAGCCGTTTGTATGAGAGATGATGGAATTGTGCAAGAATTTTCCCATATTGTGTTCAGCTTGTGCATACATCCAGAGCTAATTTAGTTAAGTAGTAGCAATAACTATTCACAGAAAAGGATATTTAGCAATAATTTCTTAATCTTACATCAATAAGGAAAATTGTTTTCATACTGTTTTGTTCTTATCTTGTGAGTAAATCCTTGCCATTTGAGACTGGAGACAGCGTAGTAGAAAACCACAGCCTAAGCATTTAGAGTTTGTCCTGGACTGAGAGTTAAATACAAAGTCATTTTACTTTCTGCAATAACTTGTTATTTTGGGGGAAGTCCCAGGGTTAAGAAGTTGAACCTGCCCTTCAGTGGCAAATGAATCACCATACCTCCTGTGCAAACCAAATCAGACAATCTACATCATTCATGTAGACAGTGATTTTTGTTAGAAAGGATGAAACTAATCAACAGAACTGATGGTACTTTTTTTTTTTTCCCCCACACCCCCTACCCCTCGTTCTGATAGTTTTCAAATTCAGCCCTAGCTAAAAGTGAGCAAACTGAGTTTGCATTTATCATTTTATTGCATAAGTCAGGTAAATTGGTCACATTCTCTCTGGTTCCTAGTGCAAGGTACAGCTGTCTGTACTGCTACAATATTTCTGTCAAAAGCTGTTGCAAAGACCAACAACTGTACAGTCCGTGTATCAGCAACCCTTGTCACCCAAAGTGATCTTCCTAAGGCAAAATCAGAGGCATGTGGTACACTGGAAATGAGGATTAAAATGAAGGAGCTCTGCCAGCCCAACATTAGTCACACATTAAATTAACTTTCCAGGTACGCTGTAAACATGGTAGACCTACAGAGACATCAGAACATCCAAATCTTTCCTCTGAAGAGCATTGTATTTTCAGAAACAAGCAGGTTACAGGCTACTTCAGGATGACTGAATTCACTATATGTCTTCATTTGCCCCTGCTCTTTAGAAATCCAACCACGTGTCCCAAAGCAGGTGAAATGGTGTAAATGGTGCTGAGCAAACACCAGCAACTTGTCCTCATAAAGAAGCTTTTTACTGCTGTGCAGGTAAATAATAAACAGCCTTGGTTTAAGCTGGCGTGGAGGCTGCAGTAAATGCGTTTCCTTGCCCTGCTTTTAATCCTCGCGCTGCTTGGCTAATGCCGGTGGTGGAGCTCATTCAGCAGTCAACCCAGGTAGTTCAGTTGTACTTCTGTATGCTCAGGTTTTCCTTTGGACATGGCAAAGAAACAAGACCAAAGCACTACAAAAGTCTGGGGAGTTAAAGAAAAGGTACAGCCAGGTGCTGTCTTTGCCTAAGACTCCAACATCTGAAGTGAATGCAGAGCTTTGCCAAGAGCTGATGCTGCAGGCTCCAGCGTTCCTTTGCCTGCCTGCACTCTGAATTACAGCTGGCACATGATATAGTCAGAAGACAAGAAAACAAGTAAAACTGCCCAAGTCAAGCAGGTTACTGACCTCAAGTAGTTGTCCCATATTCATAACCCTTGTGGGAGAATGAAATAAAGTCTCCTTGAATGCATCTTCGTTTCAAATCCAGCACTAATTCTAAATCCAGTGCTAACTCTAATGCCAGAATGTATATAAAAGATGCTGAATTAAACTCATGTTTTAAGGCTGGCAAACAGCTGTCAGCCTAAAACCAGTCACAAATTCAAACAGCTCAACTTCCCAACAAATAGCGGATGCCTGAAGTGCTGTACAGCGGCCCACGTGAGGGCAATCACCTGTTGGGGACAGCTAAGCACAGCGCAGCCACTGCTACATTCTTGGACTAAGCTTTCCATTTAAGAATTAAGTGCACAAAAAAAGAGACGTTTCCCCATTTACAAGCTGATTACCATGTAGGACTTGAGAGGTACGTGATTACCCCTTTGCTGAATCGGGACCACCTTGGTCTTGCTCACATGGCCATGACATAGCTGGTGGCTTCCAGGAGCTGACCCCTTATGCCTGCTGGTAGGTGCTGGAAAATCAGTCCCTGGAGACTGAGCAGAAATCCCAGTTCAGTTGAAACGTGCATGCTGGGCAGGCTGGTGCTGATGGCAGTCACTTGCCACGTAAAGGAAGCATCCTCATGGCAGCTTCAGGAGCTCAACTAAACCAAAGCAATCTTTCAAAAAGGCAATGGCAAAATTTAGTTTCACTGGTCCTGGAGCTACAATTTGGGGAACAGGGAGTACAGTCAGGGCATTTTCACTTCCTGACATTTTGGAACCTTCACATGGAATTGAAAGAGACATTTTTCTCCCTCCAAGTTTGTCTTCCTGAATTCAAAGCTATTACATTAGCCTGATGAGTGCTCTCATCAAGACATTCGTATTGACTAGAATTTTAGATTTAAATTATTCAAAACAAATTGCTAGCAAGATGAAAGGAAATTTAATGGAAGTTGTTTGCAATGAATCCTTCCAAGTCATTTGTCAAAAGATTGGTTAGGTTTAGGTTGCAACCATTTTAATTATTGGCTTTTCCAGATTTCTGTATGAGCTATGTAATTTTTTTTTTCTTCTCTCCCCACACTTCTTGCTTTATTTAGCTACATCTCGCTCCTATGCGGTACTGTATCTTTAATTTGGGTGACAGTAGGATTATACCAAATGGACTTTCTCTCTTAGCTGGGGTTTCATTCCTCTCTATTTACAAAAGAGTTGGCCCACACTGTTGTGCAGTCCCAGTTTAATTACTTTTTACAGGTGAACACCCTCACATGCTGACACCAATGACCGGCATGACTAAGCAAACCACTCCAACCACATTTCCCATCTTAGGCAGGATACCAAGGTTCATTTTAGCCAGGTCATATAATGCATCTTGCTGTCTTGATGTAACTTAGAGAGTGGATTTATTTTGAATGCGTGCTCATTTAGAAATATATTTTAATTGAAATGTTTAGTGCTTTATCTTACATGCATACTGTGCAATACCATAGTGTGTTCTTTTCCTCTTTTTTTTTCTAAGACTTTTTTTGAAATTCTTAATGTTTCTTTGCGCTCCAATGCGGTTTTGACTTGGATCAGTTCTGGTAGTAGTAACACATTTTCCTTGCCTTGAGCTAACCAGAAGCAGCAGCACATTGCACAACCAAAAACCTTTGCAATTTGTGCACCCTCATCTTCACCAGCAATCTGGTACTCCTGGGAGGCGGAGACTGCTTCTCTCCAGAGTATCTAATTTGCACTTACTATAAAGAATTGATGGCAACCCAGGGAAATTGGAATAAACTAGAGAGAAGAGCCCTCACCTGCTCCAACCAAACTCCACAGTAATTTTGCCATTGACTTTCAAAGGAAAACGCCCTAAAAATCAGATCCAGACCTTCAGCTAGCACGGACAGGTGCTGCTTTCAGTGGGGCAGAGCTGATGGCTCACAAGCAGCTTTCTGAGAGTTTGGCTCTGGGACTGGGGTTCGCTCCCAGTCTCTGCAATGAACTATTTTAACATAGGAACCTGACCACTGCGACAAAGGCTTCTAAAAGACAATCAGTTTCTGGAATTACTTCTCAATACAATTTATTGGAAATCCATTCTCCTCCACATTTACACCTTCTGTTTTATTTGAGATTACATTCCATTCTCGTGTTTGGTGGTATAGGGGTTTAAACTACTCGCAGTCTCTGTGACTGAGTTGAAACTAAGCAATTCAAAGGTGCTATAATTGTCCACAAAGCACATTCCCATTCGCAGAAGGAAATGTTAACTTTTTCACTCGTTATTTTACACAGTATTTTTTTATTTATATCAGTGTGTTTTGTATGTGTGCAAATGGTCCCGGCTTCTCTCATTGTAATAAGCTTTACAGCCATTTGGTCTTTTATAGGGCAGCCATACGCAGTATCTTGCAATCATGTGTAATTTCATAACTTAGAGCAAGAATAAATCTCATCTGACACGATGAACTCATTTATGGCAGGCTCTAATGTTTGTTGTAAACACAACCTGTTTGTTCCACCTCTTGCATGGTTACTTACCTGTTTTCATATTGCTATGTTATTGTTCAAAATATCTATTTCTCTTTATTTGCTATGGGGTTTGTTACTGTATATGGAATGTTTTGTATTCAGCATTTTCTTACAGAGCAGAGTGGGGACAGTATTCAAGAACCCACAAATACCAAAGACCTTCCATGTAATGCACTGAGAAATAAACATACTGTAAATGAATACGATGTCAGGTGTCCTGTGTTTACAAAGTTCAGAGCAAGTCCAAGCAAACTGCATCCTGAAATTAGGGCATCTGTTTTTCTTCCCTGCCATCTCAACTTTCTCTGACTGTATGTTTGCAGGTCTCAAAAAACAAGATTGTGCACAAAGATCCTGCTTCATCTTCTGAGGGGTGGAAGGGGCAAAAAGGGCCTGCGTTAACTAAAGCCAAATCTGGCAGTTCCCTCGCCCATGATGGGACTGACTCTGCTGCAGATGGTGGCAAGACTGCTTCAGCCAGCACGACTGCCACCTCAGAGGTTTGAGATTTGTCTCTAGGATGCCCTTAGTCACTACTCTGCCCTCCCAGCCACACTAACCAAATACAGGGGCACAGCCCACCTTCGTGGTGAGGCTTTTAATTCCTAAAGCAGCCCAGGTAAGCCTTCGAGCAATGTCAGCTTTGAGCATTTTGTTTTGCATTGCAGAGCTAGGCACTACCTGGGTATGGCAGACTCTTCCTGCAGGAACAGCCCTCCTGTTCCGGCAGGAGTTTGACATCAGTACAAACACAGGGATCCCAACTTTCCTGCAGCTGAGGTAAGGCGCTGTGAGGACAGGTTGGCTGCAGCAGACTGTGTGACACGGGAACAAGCCAGAGAGAGAATTCTGCAGTGCTTGAGAGTGTAATTTAAAATCTCATGTTATTTGCAACTTGGCTAATTGAAGACAGGACCGGCTGCCCAGGTCTCCTCCCTGCAATCCCCTGGTACCTCCTGGGCATCTGCCCCCTCCAGAAACCGCTGCATTTGCCCACTAGGCTTTCTCTGAATTTGCCTCTGGGCTTACAGAGACACCCCACCACCACCCCACCCCCGAGTCATCACCTCTTGTGACAATTCAACTCTTAGAAGAGGATGTGGGTAAGGGTTGTTTTTTGTTGTTGTTGTTGGTTTTTAAACCTTCCTACAATGGGAACAACTACCCATTTAGATGCAACTACCACTGCGTCTGTGTTTGCAAAGGGAGGCTTTACTCAACAGGAGCCAAGGCTGTAGGAGATGACCTGGGCTGTTTCTGTCAGAGACATGACAGTTCTGGTTTCTGAACTTGCTTTTTATATCCTAACGAAAACAAGAGCTATGTAAATCATAGACATTTTTTTCCCCCCACTAATCAGATTGCACTGAGATATGCAGATACCAATATTGTGGCAAAGTCTAAGTCTTGCCAACACTGAGAAATGTACACAGTGTCAAGGCCTCTGCTTCATACAGCTTTTTTTGCATCATGGATGAGGACATACTCAAGGTTACCTGATGCCAAACAGCCCCATACAGCACTTCAGTGCGTCTCGCAGGCTGTATTTATCTTGGGTTTTGTGTCCTAACACCTCCAACTCTGATACATTTATCCTTGCAAAAAGTCCTTTGAGGGAAGGCAGTCTGTTAATCACTACTGTACAGATTGGGAGTTACTGGATAAAAGGCTAAATTAATTTCTTGGGACATTTGTGGCTGTGCTGGTCTGCCAAGCACCAAATTAGCATCAGGCCCGTGTTGGTCTCTGGGCCATTATGGCCACTGATTGTAATCACAGCAAGGGGAAACTACGTTTTTCCTAACGCTTCACACAGCACAAGAAAAATCAATGTCAGAGTTGAACAGATTGAACTTCTAGCAAGAGCTGATTAAAAGAAAAATATATATTCATAAATGAAACACACTCTTCGAATACATGGCCTTAACTCTTCATTACCCTCATGCTCAGCAGCAAGTTGCTCCACAGCTTGCTTTTTAAAGACGGACGAGCATTCCCGCTATATTGCGAATGGCTCCGACAAGGTTGTTTTCTACATGCACGCAATGGGCGTTGCTCTCTGCGTTTCAGCCTGTTGTATGTGACCAGGGAAGGGTACCAGCAGTACCCCTGCCCCAGGGCAGCCTGAATCAGCATCTGTAACCCATGCTTGTGGACTGGGGAACACAGCAATCCTGATATGGGATCAACACTAGGGCCAGAAAGGCAACTACTATGCTGTACATATTATAAACAAAAAATAAGCAGGGAGATTATATTACCCTGTTTACCATTGCTACCTCTCTTAGGACAGCATGTATACAGTTCACTAAAACCAGTGACAAGTTGGTTCAAAGATGGATTGGAAAAAATTTGACTACTCCAGCTTAAGAAAATAATTTGCTTGGCATCAAAGAGAGACTTGTAGCTGATCAGGCCTGACCCAGTTATATCTGAGCCTCTTCATGAGAGAGGCAGAAACAGCTGTGCCAGAGGGTAGCTCTTCCCTCACCACATCCCAGTCTTAGGACATGATCAAGCACCCTTAGACAAAGCTGATCCCATTTTTTTTTTTAATCCAAATGACAAACTGAATAGCACACGTTCTTTACAGCCTAGCAAGGAAAAGGTGTATTAGTCACTGTCTGCCAGATAAAACACAACAGTGCACTCTTTTAACAATGTTGATAATCAACCATTGTAACAATTCACCAAAATTTTGTGGTAGAGCATTTTTCATGCTCTACACATTTTTCAAATTAAGAGAGGACTTTCTCCACCTAAATACACGTGGGTGTGTATGTATGTATTCCAACTCAAAGAATTCATTCAGGAGAGCCATACTAGACAATCAAACTGGTAGAGTCAGTGATCATAAAGTTGCAGATGACCTTTCCTGACCCTGCCTGTTTTGTGCCCGATCCAGCTCAGTGCTGGACTGATCTGCTGCTGTACACAATCTATACAAATTCACTAGTGCACAGGAACGAGACCTTTGTAGCTTCACACTAAAAGCTGGCTGCCCTAAGCACATCTCTAGGACACAGCACCTTTGTGCAGCACCCAGTGAGATCCAGGCTACATTGACTGACACCCAGCCCATGGGAAAGGGCTGTCCAGGATGGAAAACTTCTGGCATCAAAATTTTGGCCTGAGACTGGCCACAAACCAAGGCAAGCTGAAGGTGCCCCATGGATCAAAGGCCACCATGGGAGAAGGGAAAGGCTGAGTCAGAGCCCAGAATTGGCCTCTACGCAGCACTGGTGTGTGTGTTACTGTCACTTGTGTGACTGTGCCAATGAAAACCTGATTTATATATAACTGGATGGAGTTAATGTCCAACCAGTAACATTGTATGACAGCTAAACTTTAGACTTAGTTCAGAAAACATACTGGCTGAGAGATTAAGAGTGCATGATCGGATCTTGGCAGCAACCTTCTCTCTACTCCTTGACCACGAAAACATATTCAGAAATGGATGGAGCCTTGGTCTACCTGGTGACAGGAGGATGTGGTTTTATTGGGGAGAAGATCGTAGAGCTCCTGTCTCAGCAAGATTACGTCAAAGAAGTCAGAGTTTTTGATTCAGTAGCAAGAGAAGAAGTGGAAAAATTCACCACAGGTAAGAAAAGGGCATCAGCTTCTGTTTAGCAGCTCTAACCCTCCCTTTCCAGACAGCTTGTGTTATGTTGGAGATGCCACAGTTACAGGCATGGGGTAGGAACCGGGATTAAATAGACTGGATAAAGTATAACTTCCAGCTCAGAGAGGTTTTTCAGCATAGGACTAAATCAAAGCAAAAAGACCCATAGTGTGTAACCTCAGGAGATATATCACAAGGAGGATCTGTGTCCCCGCTCAGGGATCAGTTGTAAGGAGCAACATGCATACAGAGTACCTGACATGGGAACTTGGCTACCCGGTTGCTTCTGCTGAACCAGTCTGACAACAGCAAAGGGACAAAAAACATGCTCCTGAACAGTTCCAATCAGTTGTCAATTCTGAGAAAAATAACCAAAAAACCAGACAATAATAGAATCAAGCTCAGCATCTGCTGCAGATATTGTGAAATAAATTACAGAAATAGTTGAGACAAACCTATAATAGCCTTAGTGCATAAAAAAGGAAGAGGTGAGTCACAGTAAACACACTCAAAGATATTAAATTAATCCATTTGATCATATCCTGAGAGCTGCCTTCTGATGTTTCACCAGGGTTGATTACAGTGAGATATGCTGGGGAAAAGCAACCTGTTTTACTGGATTTGAGCATACTCACCCCAAACAAGCCAATGCAGCTCACAGTGCTCTGCATGGTTAATGGGGGGCTAGAACTCCCTCTCTCTGACTGCCCAAATCTTCAGCCTGCTTCAAATGAGAGAGGAAAAAACAATGAGGGCGATCCTATTTGGGGAGATAGCAATAGAAAAGAGGTACACTTAAAGCAAGTTAAAAGACTCCCAGGGAAATATCCCTATCAGAAACCCTCCCAGTGATGATGAACGCACCAGACTGGTTTCCCCAGACTTCAGGTAGCAGATTGCCTTAAAAGCACCCATAAGTGAAAAAACCAAAACTGTTTAAACCTTAAGGAGCTGCCACAATCTCTGCTCCAGGAGAGGTCTGTGGCCTGACACCACAGCAAATTGCAGAAAAACAAGGCAGAGGCAGCCCTACGGGGCCATCCCAACCAACCCCCTGTTGCTTTGCCCCAAGGCAGAATCAGCTTGGCCACGACCTTCCCAGATGTTTTTCTATCCTGTCCCCAGGCCACCTCGGGCAGCCAATTTCTGCCCCGTCGGGCCATTACTGTTGGTACAGTCTAATCTTCAATTTAAGTCCTTGATTTCTGATCTAACCTTACAGGTAGAATAGGTTAATACTCTCATTTTTTACAACTATCTTCATGATTTGAAAACCACCCCCCTTTCCACTCCAAGCTGTTTTTTCCTTTAGGCTAAAACAACTCTCGCACGCTCTTCTCTCCACAGCTCACACTTTCCCTGTCTCTGGGCACTGGCGCTGCTCTCCTCTGGAAGAGGGGCACTGAGGTTAGGACAGAGAGGCCAGCTGTGGCCTTCCCAGTGCTGAGTAGAACTGAGGGATTGACTTCTTCTGTCCTGTAAACTATTCTCCTACTTGTACCTGTCAGCACAATTATGTCTTTTTCACAGTTGCAAGACTCTGCTGACAGGCGATAGCTCCTGAGCAGCCCTGGCCCAATTTAATTCTTTCATGAAGACCTGCTGCCTCTTCCCTACTAAGTCAAACAACTTCTCGTTGTCCCTATCAAATTTCACCTTTTTTTTTTCTGACTGTATTAGTTACGTTCAGCTCACAGTCTAATCCTCCAGTGTACTTTGAGTCTCTCCCAGTCTGATGTTATCTCCTGATTTAATGAACAAATCTGCCAGATTCTTGAAGAAAACAATAAAAAAAGACTCAAATATAGCAATAAGCCCTGGAGAGCCCCAGGGCAGCCACCTACCACAGCTGGCAATTCCCTGGGAACTGTAATTCAGCCAGTTTTGTGCTCACCCTAACATGGCTGGCTTAGACCATGTTTTACCAACTCACTTATGAGAATGACAGAGTTTCCAAAGCCCTTCTAAAGTCAATGACATCAACCTGTTCCACAATACCTGTACAGTCTGCTAACTTGTCATAAGAACAAAAGAGATTTATCTGACTTGATTTGTTCTTGACAATTCCATGTCAGCTGCTTCTATTCGCCTTATCATCCCACAGGTCGTCACACACACGGTGTCTAAGTGTGTTTCCTGAATTTTCAAATCGAGCTGTTCTGTAATTTCCTGCCTCTTCTTTACCTCCTTCCTAAGCACAGGCATTTCATTTGCTCTACTACAGTCTTCCAGTGCCTCCTCCAAAAGTTCTCCAAAATAGCTGATAATGCAATAAAGCTCCAGTGACATCCAGCACCTCTTTAGTAGCTCTGGATACACTCATCAGGCCTTATCAATCTGAAAATTTCTCATGGTTGCCTTGTATTGTCCCTGGGTTTGGCTGAGCTCTCATCATTCTCTTGCTGGTCTTAATTGCACCTGCTGCCTTAAGACAGGTGAGGCAAAAGAGACTGTTTAACACCTCAACCAACTGCTTATGGGCTTTCCCTCACCACCAAGTAGCAGTGAACCCCCCACACCATGAGGCTGCTGACATCCTGCTCCACCTCTCAGCAAGAACATCCTCCTCTGTGTTCTGTGTATTCCTTTGCTACGTGGGCAACGCCTTCTTTCTTTCCCCCCCTCTAGTCTCACTGAATCAACTCTGTGCTTTAATATTGAATTAATTTAACATTAAAACTCTTATGAGCTAGTTCACCAAATCTCGGCTGTGCTGATAAAGAAATCAGTTTAGCCCTTTTGTAAAACTTCTGTTTCTTCCTACATCCCATGCTTCTTAGCAAGTGCTCAGCTGGCTGACCCACTATCTTGAATTTTGTCCCTCCTTTAAGTTCATGAGGAATAACCCCATGCTTTCATCACCCTGTCCTGGTATTTGTTCACCGAGGGTTTCCATATCATAACGCTTCCACGGCTGGAGTCACAGACCCTTCCCTGAGCTGCTCGTGTGCATGACCCTTCAGAAATCACTACCCTGTTCCCTGGCTGCATGGGACTCTCCAGAAAGCCACCAGCCCCAGGCAGAGGAGACATCTCCTTCCCAAAGCAATCCTGTGACTGCTACTGCTGTCTGGCCTGTTACAAAAGCCTCCAAGGAGTACAGCTTCCTAACCCCAGCTTCTTGTTGGCCTGCTCCCAATTACAGAAAAGGAAAAAGGGAAAAATCCTGCTTAAATGTTGCAACATTGTCTCAAAGCAAGAAAATTAGCAGTAGATGCCAACAGTAGCCAAGTACGGAACAGCTATTTTGGCGGGGGGGGGAGACATAGCAGAAATAAACCCTTCTGAATGGCTCAAAGGGAGCAATATCCTATGAAACTTTTTAACCTGTTACATTATTTTCCCTTCCCATCTATAATATTTGCAATTTAAATAATGCTCTGAGCAATGTCCCTTAAGCTTGCCTGTTTTTATTCCCAGTAAGCTCTAAAAAAAATCTTCTGTCTTAAGGAAATTGTCCAGCACAGCTTCACTCATTCACAGGTCCAGGACCAAGTCCTGTAACCAGCTGCAGCTCTGGGCCAACACGCTCCCATTCTTGCTCAGCACTATCCTTGGATGCACGCTAGAGATTTGCAATGACAGACGCAGTTATTCTGACCCACAGTTGGTGCAGACTGCCAAAGTCCTGTGCTGAATTAAACCAGATGCAGATCTGGCTTCTTGGGGTTCAAAATCAGGGATGTATTTTCCCCTAGTGTGATGTATTCAAATAGCATAGTCATTAGTTAAGCGTGTGCTTCAGCTTGCCCTGCAGAGAAGTAAGCTTTCCAAGCAGGATCCTCATTCTGAAAGAAGGTGGGGATGCTGATTTGTATTTTTTTTTCCCCTGCATCTATGGTTATATTATTTTTCTCCAGCTACCACTCATGTGGCAGTGATGAAAGGAGACATTCGAGACTACAATTTGCTCCTTGCCGCCATGCGGGGAGTTCATGTGGTTATTCACACAGCTGCTATTGTGGACTACAGAAACACTGTGCCCTTTTGGCAAATGAGAGCTGTCAATGTTGGAGGTAAGCTCTTTAAAACAAGCAATTAAATACAGCCTTAAATTCACAGTCCTTGGTGTAGTCATACAAGATGCTATGACAAATATACCCTCTCTGATTTAGTGCTCCCTTGACCCCTGAATTTCACATGCACCACTCTGCTATGGGATGAGAAAGGTGCCCGAGACCTTTCCTTTCCAGCGGGGAAGTTTCTGCCTTTGCCCCTCTGCTCTTGCTCAGGGCAGGCCATGGTCCTCCTCTCCACTGCTAAAGCTTCGTCTTAGGAAGTCGAATCTGGACCCAGTTACTGTATAGTTATTCTGGTCAAGGGTGTAACTTTCACTGATAGTACTGAAGTAATCCAGAACATGCCTATAGTGGTAAAAAACTGTTTAGTATGTGACAAGGACAGCAATTAAAAGTTAACTCCTGTTCTAGAAAGCTTATAGCTTTCCCAGGGATTTCCAGGGAGAAAAATCTACACTATATGCCAGTGCAAGACTATACCAGTTGAACTGCATCCATGCTATTGAGGGAGTGATGTTATTTTAATTATAGTCAGAGTTCACAACTATTACATGTCTACAAGCCACACATAACAGAGCTCCACAACACTTCCTTCCTATCACCAAGAGCCGATTTCATGTTAGATGCAAGATCTGCTTAAAGAAAATTTGTTCATAAATCTAGGAAATAAGCACAGGCTATAAAAATAATGAAATCTCTATTACAGCAGCAATTCCAATGGCACCTCAGGCTGTTAGCTACTAAAATAGTTGTTAACCACAAGGAAGGAATTTTATATATTTTTTATATATATATAATCTCAAACTCAATTACAGCTTAGGGCTCCTGCTATTTGCCGATGCATTCAAGGGCAACATTTAAATTCCATCCTTCTTTTCATTGCTGTAGTTGTTTTCAAAACCAGATACTTTTAAGAGCCTGTGTTGTGCATATGTACTGAGAATATTCAGTGCCTGAGGCTACCCGCTGCCTTTTAATGGCTTTGTGAGATCTTCCTCTTCATTGTCTGCTCACTCTGAAGGAGCTACTTCAGCTAGTGAGGATTTTACAGATAGCAGTGAACATTGGGCAACTCCCCTATTCAGCAAAGCAAACCTCTTGCAGATGTGTGTGACGTTCACAGAAAACCACACACGCAAAGTTTTTTCCAATGTGACGGGTGACCGAGTGCCTCTTTGAGGAGCGCAGTTTGAGATGTCTTAACAGGAGCCTTATTTTCAGAGTCAAACTGTTTGTATTTCTGCCTCCCCTTGGATGACTTCATGTAGACCTCCCTACAGTGAGGCTGCTGCCCTCACTAGGACTTCTCAAAATCTTGAATTGAGAGATGAGTCTAAAGTTTTCTATTAAATCATAGCAGGTAAAAAAATAAAAATGAACTGTGTTTGATACCTGCTGTAGACTTCATGGAAAAAAAAAATAGGGTCAGGACAGGTCAACTATAAAATCCTCTAGCTGGCTCCTCTCTGTAACTCAGGCCACAGAAATTCATTCAATTACTGCTTTAAACCCAACAATTTGTGGCTAAATTGGACTACGCCTTTTCAAAAGACTTTTTGCCTAGAATTATGGACTGCAAGTTAATGGGCTATCAGGTCTTTCAGCAAGCCATAACAATGCTGAAGGGTATTAGTATGGCTATGGTTAATTACTGTTTCTGGCAAAAATTTACATCTATCTTCTGCTTTGATTCTCTCCTCTGTTTCAACCACTGGCTGCCAAATCCTGTTATAGCCTTGTTGACTAGATTGAAGAGCCCTCTTCTACAAGAATTATTTTTTCCATCTAGTCACTTAAAGACTTTTTAATCTGCTTTTTGTTAAGCTGAATGGATTTTAACTCGGCTGTTTCCAGTGATGTTTCTCAACAGGGGTTCTCAGTTAACTTTACATATTGTGATAGGCTCATGGAGAAGTAAATTGATTCTTTCCCACCAGGTCTTTCTATTGATTCGTGCCCTCTGAAATTATCCTAAGCTCAGGATTTCCTTGATAATATCACATTATGCCCTTAACAACAAAGAGAACTGAGAAATCACAAGCTCACCGCACGCAAGATCTGCAGTAAGGCTCAAGCGCAGAGCCTGATTAGCCAGGTATAAATAGTACGGAGATTTCCAGAAACCAACCCTATGAGCGGCTTCCTTTAAGATCTGCCTCATCAGATTTGAAGGCTCACTGCATGCAACCATAGTTATGCTGTAGTCATTGAGGTTCTCATAGAATCAACTTGAATCAAAATTATGATGAATGCAAAGACCATCCCTGGAATAGTCATAAATCATTTAAACCCACCCCCTCCCCCCAAACCCCAACTAAACAAAAAGTACACACACTCACCCATAGGTTAAGCCAGAACAACCTTTCTTAAACCAAACCATGCTTCAGATTCATCTGGATTTCACGTGGACTTGTAAGTTGCCCCTGCTATTTTATTTAAAATTCTGCAGCTATCAAGAGTCTGTTGCAATGATTTTCACCCTATAATCATCTTGCAGAATTTCTATAGAGAAATACATGCAACTAAAACACCGATCCTTTGCCAGAAGGCTGCAATTCACCATTTGACAGTCTGCCCATGAATTAAAAAAGATGGAAAACATAGTTTTGCTTTGCTGAGCTGTCAGCTTCCTTTTTGTTAGCAACTATTAAGTCCAGCTTAAGTCAGTTGTCAATAGCCCTAGAGGTTAAGCCATGTTATAACTATAGATGTCACTGCTACTCTCATGTTATAAACTACCCATTCCTGTGCAAACACACCTGAGGAACTTCAGCCTTGACCTGTGACTTTACATTTTTTTTCAGCCATAAAAAGATGAATCTGTTCAAAGTTAAAATCCCAAGCCTGGAAATCTTTTTTGATTTGCACAACAGGAATCAAGGCAAGGTGTTCAATGTTTGTCCTTCCAAACCTGCCCCACAGGTACTGAAAATGTGTTAAGGGCCTGCTGTGTCCTGAACATTCCATATGTTGTCTACACAAGCTCCATTGCTGCGGTGGGACCCAACACATTGCATGAGCCCATGTTCAGGTACGGCTAAGCAAATCTTCTCCATCACTCTGGATTTCCAGTTGAACAGTAATGAAACTGCAACCAGATGGAGATTTTTGCTGTGGCTGCAAAAGAGAAGTGTTCCCCTTCTTGTCTATTCCTCTTATCTTTCTTGAAAATCCTTCTTTGATGCTCTTTGCTTTCAGGAACCACATCACTTCCTAACCTAAACTTGACCAGTAGTGGATACCACTGATTGAAAGAGTTGGTGGAGAGATATTTGACACAACTGCACCTCCAGGCTGTCCCCCAAATGTGCAGCCCTGCTCCTCTAAGCCCTAAAATCAGTTGCAGATGAGGTCTCAGGTGCTAAGGTTTGTGATATAGTCAAGTTGTATCCTGCTGTTGGGTCAGAGTTTTTGGTCTCCCCTCCTGCTGAGTCAATCCAAAGGGTAGGTCATGCTCTACTGTTACCAACCCACTCTCCCTCCTCTTTTCAGCTCCATAAGGAATTGCCAGGAATCCTGCACCCAGCTCCTATTATCAAACGTGGTAAAGTGAATACAGACTATTCTAGTACTATCTCAGAAGAAAGTTAGTTGGCTGCATAGTCTTAGGTGACAGATCTGTTTGGTGTGAAGTGGCCCTGCAGTATTCATGTGTAGTTACACTCTTTTGTGGCCTGGATCTGACCTGTGTATTGCACCATTTGATCCCTCAAAATCCTTTCTCCTGGTAATATGCTTATGAGGGCTAACTCCTGGACTTTACATTTTCGGGCATTATGCTCAATCCATCTCTTCCATGCGTCGCTCCTATGAGACTGACCCACAGATCCAGAAGAAGCAGAGCTTTAGAAAACCTCCTGTGGCAAAGGTGGTATTTGGAGCAATACAAAGACAGTGGTCAAAATTATGATTTGGAGGGGGTTTTGGGTTATAGATCTTTGCTATCCAGAACTGATTTTCACAATGAGCTGAAACTCCTGCTCAGGACTCAGCATCTGGATACCTCTTGTATTCATGGGGCAACATGTTCACCTTGAGAACAGGGCTGATATTGCTGAAGAAACCTAACGCTGAGGTTTTAGGTTAAATTTGAAGTGGAGATAGCTGCAGTCTGATACGTACCATTGTAAGGCTCCTTGCTGATTACAAGCATAGGCTGCCCAAACCATGGAAACTTCTGTGCAAGGAGAACTGGCTCAAAGTCAAGTTTTGTCTCTAAAGGCAGCCAATCTAGACACAGCTGGCTTCAGTCATTTGGCTGTAGAAATTTGAGCTCAGCTAGAAAAGGCTGCTTAAGACATAACTTTAAATGACCTACAAGCCTAAATTTCATACTCACAAGTAAGCTGAGGCATAACCTAGTTTTGAAAAGTGTTTAAGTACCCAAATCCATAGAATAAAAGTCTGGATTATGAAAAAAATGCATGAGAGCAACAAACCTCAGTTCCCTTGGGACTATGAGTACTAGACACTCCATGCCACTGAAAAGCTATGGAATTTGGTCATTAGAATATCTAAATAATTTCTAAAAATGAATGTTGATACAGGCACATCCTTGTTAGTATTTTAGTCCTGCGACTTAAGAGATAGATGTGAAGAGATGTCTTGAAAAATCTACCCCAAATCTTGCCTGAGAGGACAGCCCTTTGGCTTGTAATGATGGCACCAACGGCTGCAAGCAAAAACCCATCTGGGCTGATGCTCACAGAGCTACACATGAACATCCTCTGCCCACCAACTCCCGATGCTTCCCCACCACAAATGCAAATGAAACCACCACCTAAAGCATTTTGTTCATTTTGCAGAACACTGTCAGGTTCTCCCATGATGCTGGGAGAAAGCCGGAGAGAGTAGTCCTTGTTCTCCAATGATTTTGACTTTAAACTAAGGGAATTACAGAATGCAAAATGAGAAATGAGTCAGACCCCCAGTAAAAAATTACACCACTTGTCTCAACAGGGAGCCCAGTGATGACTGGAAGGCAACATAATATGGCTCTGTTTTTCAGAGGGAAAGCACAGGTGATGTGGCTTTCCCCTTCCTCCTCATCTTCTCCTGTCCCCACCCAATCTGTTCTGCTCTTCTCCCTCACAGTTCACGATTCTGCCTGCCTGCCTTTTTCTTCTTCTCTGTCCCCCTTCTCCATCATTCCTCATATAATTTTATTTAACTCACTTTTACGTGCTTGGAAATTGACACAGACAAAGCATGATTAGTCTCTGGACAGGGTGATGGGTGCGGGGATAATGCTCACACCTCAGCATCCGACAATAATAGAAAATGCCTCTGTCAGTCTCAATCCCTCTGAGACAGCCACCGCTGAGATACCTTCTGACAATGCTGCTCCAGTCTTATTAGCGTTCAGTTATCTGTGATCGTTTTGAAAAGCCAGAGCATTATGCTCAGCTCTTTGTTACTACCAGGCTTCAAAAGGGGTGGGGGAAAGCAAACACAAGCAGAGCTCTGCAGCCCAGGAACAGCAGGCAGGTTTGCCCCTTTGTGAAGCTGCTGCTTTTAAAAAAGCTTTCAAGGCAAAAAAATAAATTTGGATTAAAAAAAAGAAAGCAATTAAAACTAGAACTTCTAGGTACACACACACCCCCAATTGTCTTGGGTCTCTGCTGGGCTTGCAACAAACCATGCACAACCAATCTTTTGTCCTGCTTGTTTTCTGGTTTGTCTTTTGCTCATCACCAGTAAATACAGGGAAGGGGAAGAGGGGGTTGTGATAAAAGCCCAGGGTGTGCAAGGAGGCTGTATTTCTGATGCTCCTAATTTATTTCTGTTGCTGTAGAACAAGAAGGCCCTGATCTCAGCTGGGATATCTGACACACAAGATACTAGACTGCCAAACAGGCAAGAGAAAGGCAACAGCATTATCCACATTTTACACATGGAGATCTGAGCATAGAAAAGAGCAAGCAAGTTGCCCAAGGTCAAACATGGAGCCTGAGTCAGAGCTTGTTCTCCTGAGGCCCAGTGTTTGACAAAGAGACCTCTGTGCCAGGGCTGCTGCATGAACTCATCACAGGCTACTCAACCCTTCCAAGAGGTGCATCTGGTCCCCATCTGCAAAAGGATAATTCTCCATTGCCCTGTCTGGGGGTACCTTATGCCTGGAAGTCTGGTGTTTGCCTAGGGTGAATTTCTCTAGGAGAGCAAAATATAGAGTAAATTAATTTTAAAATGTGAAGAAAGTCTCCTGCAGCACGCAGAGGGAGAAAGAGCCTATCCATGCTAGTCACGGCTACAGGGGAGCAAATGGCCACACAGATGGTCCTTCCTTCAAACAAGATTTCTTCACTCCCCAGCTCCTCCAGAGCCCACTGAATCTGCTTAACTAAATCCTGCAATGGACTAATGTTGATCTAGAACCACTGGGACAAAACGCCAGTGCCCTGGTGGGGAATAGAGCTGCTTTCTTGGTTCTCCTTGGAATTATTTCAGGGCTTGTGAGGCCAGTTACAGGTTAGATGTCCTGGGCTTTCCTTCTTGCAGCTCTAAGTTAGGAGGCTGAGGAGCAGGTTGTCTTCCAGAGTGGCAACCAAGTGTCCCTAGAATGCATGCAAGCCCTGCTTGCCCTTAATCATGAGTCCACTTCTTTGCTTTTCCCCTCGAGCATAATTTGCTAGGAGAGATGAAATAATAATCTCAGCACAAAGCCGCTGAATTGCATGTCTTCCAGGAAATCACTAGCAGCTCTATCACAGCACTGGCAAATGTCTCCCAACTCTAATCAACTCTGAGAAAATAAAGCAGCAGCTTCTCCTTTTAGTTTAGGGCTCATGAGAGGTTTTTCTCTACCTCTAATGAAAAGATGAAGTAGAGTTGCTCTCTTTTTCATGCCCTCCATCATCTTGTGTTCTTTCCACCTTGTTCAGCCTCTTCTGAGTTGCTGAAAAAGGTAACTCCACTGCCTGCTAATTTGCCTGCCAGAATATTGTTTGCTTCAATCACACTATTAGACAAAAACAAATCCAGCTCTCAGAAATCAAACCATTACCCTCGTGCAAACCTGCCTATGAACACCCAGAACCGGCTGGTATTACTTGAGACCTTATTTCTCTCAAATTGCAGCAAGGATCTCCGATTCATATAACTTGCAGTCAGTGTAAGTCCCTGAAGAGCAGGGATTGCACAGTAAATCACAAATGTCCCCAAGCCCTGTACTCCACTCCATGGTCACTCGCCATCTCTCACAATCTATTTCAGAGGAAATGAGGACACCAAATACAGTGGGGAAGTGGAGCTGCCTTATGGGAAGACAAAAGCCATGGCAGAAAAACTTGTATTTGAAGCCAATGGAAAAAAGGTACAAAAGTCAATGGTAGCACCCACAGTATTACAGCACAGGATGGGTGGAAGGAGAGAGATGGTTAGAAAGACCCCACAGCTCATATCTAAGTGTGTGTCCAACTGCTGCCTTGACTTGATGCATAAACCACATTGCCCTAAGCTTACTAAAGCCTGATACTCCCACATCATCAGGAAGCTGCCAAACTCTCGCAAGATCAAAGGGTGCTGCCCTTTGAGCCTGTGCTTTAACTCCACCAGGACTGTCACTTTGGAAAAAGCTGTGTTAAATGAGGGCCTAAGAAATCCAGTTCACCTACAGGTGAACCAACAGGTTCATACTGCATAAAGGTAATTTTTAGATGTGCCTGAGTGATCTAAGAATCAAAAATACTAGTGTATCCAGAGTCAGTTAGCTGGCTAGTTTTTTTAGACTCCCAGTAGAGTCAGCGAACAGATGAGTTCTTCTAGAGGATGAAGCAGAATGCAAAAATGAGACTTGTGTCCTAAAACACTGCCTGGAGCATCTCTCTCTCCCGGTTACAGCTGGAGACCAGCCAGCTTAGCTGGCTTCCTCTGGTACCTGATTTTGGTTGTTGCAAATACTCATTTATACATCGCAACTGCAAAAGAGTTAATGCCACTAGCACCTTCCATCCCACATCTCTCAGTGAGCACCACATGGGTGCAGGTATGCTATGAATAAAAAAAATAATAATTCAAAAAAAAAATCAAACTAGGCACGTCCTTGTATTTTTAGGGATCCAAACCAGGCGCCAAGTGTCCAGAGCACCTCTGCAAATGTTGACTCCTCTAGCCCAATATTCCCAGGTTTTGATTTTATCTGGCAAACCCAGCATCACTGCAGAAGATTTAATCTCTGAATCCATCACTTGCTAATGTCCCTTCCTGATTTTACAGATGAGCAATGGTGGTAAACTCACAACCTGCATTATCCGTGCAAACACAGTGTACGGGGAGAAAGCAACATTTCTTCAAGAGTTGTATTTGCTTACCAAAGCCAAGAGCAGTGTGTTGAACTACCTAGAGCCTGAAAACACAGAGCGTAATTACACATACGTAGGTGAGTGAATGATTGATCTCTTTGCATGTGGTGCTACCAGGCTGTTTTAGTCACAGGGCATTTTACACGCCAGCTTAACCATAATCTTCCAAGACAGAGAGAGAAGTATGGTGAATGAGCACAAATATTTTTATAACCACAAAACTTAGACTGGCTAAAAGAATTTTTTAAACTGTTGTTTATAGTCTACTAGTTTTCCTGGGAAGGGTTTTCTTTTTTCTTTTTTTCTTATCCTCAACATTAGGAAATTGTTGTTTAGAAAAAAAGTCAGTGGAAAAAGGGATAGAGATCTAATATTTCTTTTTCTAGGTAAACGTTTTGTGGGATATATGGCGGGGGGGAGAAATATCCAGGTAGTATTTTTTTAAATGTGTTTTGTTTGAAAAGATACTTGATTTCTTCTTCATTAGAAGAAATTTAACTATCACTATTTGTACAATTCCTTGTTAAAAAGGCTGTACTACATAACTGATTTTAGCAAGGACAAGAAACTACTCACAAAACTTACAGAAACAGTTTGTTGTGGTGTTGAATGCATTTCCGGAGAGTATAACTCACCATTAAATCATGCGTGGTTTTAGTTATTTCTATGCACCTTACTTATATGTCTTTTTCCAAAAGTGCAGATAACAGTAGTTTGAAAATGCTGTTAGAGAAGAATCAGGCCTACATAAATCAAGTGACTCCTTCAAAGGCTCACAGCAGAGCCAGGAATAAAACCCTCGAGCGCTGCCTCCCATTCATCCTGCTCTCACTACAAAGCACTGCCCTTTCGCTTCACATGAACCAGTATCACAAGGCACATTAATTGTCCAGCTCAAAGGGGAGACCAAAGGTTTAAAGGATCTTGGAGGTCTGCATTAACTACTCAGTCTCTCTACAGTACAGCTGAGTAAGACGATGAATGCTTTCCCTACTTCACAGCACTGGAACCGGCAGATCCAATGTAGTCATTCACTCCTACAGTAAACAGGAAAATGTAGCTCCACCCGAATACCCGTTTTTCTCTCCCTTTTATTTCTCCAGGGAACGTTGCATGGATGCATGTTCTTGCAGCAAGGAACTTGCAGCTGAAACCAGACTTACTCGCAGGACAAGTGTACTATTCCTATGATGACACTCCAACAAGGAAAGGTTTTCTGATCAGGCATCAGCTATTGTCCTCTGTGGACCCCTCAGTAAGACTAGGCTCACACATCCCTTACTGGAAGATGTGGTTAATGATACAATTGCACAGGATAATTAAGGTCATCTTGTACCCTTTCTGGAAGCCACAGCCTTTCCTAAACTTGCCTTTACTGAACACGATAGTCACCACGTTCTCATACGAGACAGACAAAGCCTCCAGGCATTTTGGGTACAAACCCCTCTTCACCTGGAAAGAAAGCAAGCACAGAACTGCACAGTGGTTGAAAGCAGCTGCAGGGAACCTGGAACCCCCCCAACTTCATGAAAAGAAGAACTAAGCAGCATGTTTGGGGTAAGGAGAGAGCTTATCGCACCAGCAAGTTTCATCTGCACTTCACAAAATGCTCTGCTTCACAGATCTTTGGCAGAAATTTTGCAAACACTGAGAAATCCTGGTATAGCGAAAGAGCAAACTCTCAGGCTGCAAGTATATACCTTTGCCATGCCAACAACTCAGCTATTTTAAGTGTCGTATGAAACACCAAGGTGCATTTGAAAGCATCCTCTTGCAGGTCCGTGCACACGGATGCAGGGCTTGGTGGCCTCACTCACTCCCACGGTGCTACCACTGCACGGGGATCACTCATGGGAACAAGAGAGGCTCAGATGAGAGATGGTGCACAGCAAACTTTTTTGGTAAAATGAGTTAACTAGTTCTGTTCCACAGCCTGACGAGCTCTTTCCGTATGCAGGAAACGGACTTGCCTCTCCCTTGCCATGGTCTCAGGCTGCTGACGGGATGGCTGTACCTGGCTCATACACTCAAGGGGTCTTCAGTGATAATTTGAGGGAAGACAAGGAAAGCTCAATAAGTTCTTGCTCTGTTTTTGGGTTTAATAAAAAGAAAAGAAATCATTCCCTTTTCCAGAGCTACCTTTTTCAAAATGTTTCCTGTTATTCATAAGATGTGAAATATTATATTTGTTTTGAAATATTATCCCTGTAAAAAGAAACTTCCAATCTCTTGTGCTAACAATGTATGGGCTGACTTACTTTCTAGTTGTATGGATGGATAACTGATGTCTGCAAGCTTAGAGGTGGGATTCATGCAGTTTGTAACTCAAATTCCCTTACCTCACAGCACTCTAGCAGCAAAGCAAAACAAATTAAAGCCCACGTTCAGCTGCCGCACTGGCAGACAGCAACTTCAGTGAAGGCCTTAGGGGCTGCATTTATGCTAAATAATGTCTGAACTTCAGGAGGAAGAGGTCATTTCAACTCATTCCATAGCACTGGAGCTACACAGTCCATCCGGGAGCAGTATTTCACAGATGATATTTTCCAAACACAGATGGGGCAGGCAATTCCAGAAGATTCACAACAAAAGCTGTGGTTTGTATCAGTTTATCAGCTCCTCTATTTTTAAGACAAACTGAGAGACTGGTAAATGTACAGTGAGCAACAACAGAAGTTTCAGTTTTCACTTGAGCTTGGAGGAATGGGATATTTTTACAATACTAGTTCAAATCTAAGATTAATTCTGTTGGTATCACACTGCTGTGTTCTGTGAATTCGCAACCATCTCTCGAGTTTTCCTACAGTTAAAGTGTACACATGCACAAAGCTTATTTTAATTACAAGTATCCTAATCCTCCTGGAAAAAGCAAGTTTCAGCATGGCATCCTTGATAGAAATGATCAAAATTCGCTTCTTGTTAGTCACAGTAATTACCCAGGAAGGAAAGCAAAGCAATATGGTGTGAGTTGCCAAGCTAACTTCACCGAAATTCACACTCACAGGAGAATTCTTTGCAAAGTGATCTTACAAATAACAAATCATTTGCTGTGGTCATCCATTAATAATTTCATACAACATAAATTTGGAGGAAACTATTGCAATCTGCTCATAAAGAATCTGGGAAAGGGAAGTAAGTTGTCAGTTCCCTACTTTTTTTCTCCTACCGTTTGTGCTGGGAGGTTTTTAAGAAAGAGAGTAATAAGACTGCTGGGTTTTCTATTTCACTAAAAATTCTCCTTGCAGATTTTTGCCATTATTCAAATGGTAGATGACAGCTTGCTAAGAATTTGACAAAAGAAATACACACCCAATTTCTCATGCGCATTGCCAAAGCATCGCCACAGTATAACACTGACCTCAAGAGGTTTTAATGCTTCCGAAACCTTGGGTTTATCTTGCCAAAAAAGCCACTGGGTGGAGCTGCAAGTCTGTGAGACAGGTACCCTCTCCTCCTGAGTTCCAGTGTTGCAACCCCTTTTGCTTTAGCTGTTTGTTAAAAGAATTGGAAGGCCTGCCCAGACAGCAAGGCTGATGGATGGAAGTGGAGGGGGGGGGGAGGTGTCCTCAGTCTATGGCGTTTGGAGTTTTGGACTTCCTTGGCTGGCTGCAGCCATCATTTTATCTTCATGTAGTCATAAAATCAAAGAGACTGAGGAAATTATTTTTCCACGCAGAACTCCTTAGAAATGAATACAAGTTTGCTTTCTAATTTTAAAAGTAGAATTAAATATGGCACGCTGACCTTTGAGAAAACTTGCCTAGGTATAAAAGCTGATGCTTTCAGAGTTCCTGTTTGAGCACTTGGTCTATTCCTTTGTGGGATGTGGAGCTGCTGAAGGTATCAGATGGGACAGGTGTCAAGGCCCAAGACTCTCCCAGAGATCAATGCTCTATAAACTTGCCTGCTCTCAGAAACCTTGCTGGGAACCTCATCATGCTTTGTTCCTGTCCTGCTCATCATCACCTATGATTTTGATGCTTATCAGGATGCAGATGACATGCAGGATAAGGAACAAGGATTTTTAAAGGTAGTTAAGTGGAGGATTTATCAAAAGGATTTGAATTAGTTGGCTGCTTAGCTTTTTTTATACCTACCCACCTCCAAAGCTTTGACAAAAGCAAGTAGAGGATTCGCTTTCCCTGCTCACGGTAGAAAGCAGGGGAAAAAGTTAGACAGCAGAGCCTCTGTGCTGTTTTCCAAAAAGATGAGTAAGCTTCCTTTGGCTGCCCTGCATTTTGGCTCCTCCAAGCTAATGCTGCTGCAGACTTCCTGTTAGATCCTTGATTTTATCAGATTATAACTTGTTTTCTCCTGGCAATGCTTTAATTCTTTCTACTGCACTGAGTTGTCATTGGCTTTTCTTTTCAGGGTCTCAGCCCTATTATGTAACAGCAGCAGCAAAAAAAAAAAAAAAAAAGAGAAAAAAATATATTTCAGATCTGTTTCTACTTCGGGAGAGGAGCCTTTGTGCACAATTACTCATCCAAGAGATTCAGCAGGTATAACTGCTTCCCCCAGGGGCTCCATTATATAATTGGATTTCAGCCATACAAATTAAATCCTATCTTACCCCTTAGTTAAGCCAGGCAGTAAGTATTTAATGCTAATATCCCTGACAACTATTGCAGGGAGAAGCAGAGATGAAGTACAGAGGAGACAGATGCATGCTTTCTCTACCAGAGGAGCAGGGAGGATGAGCAAGGAGTGCATTGACAGAAAGACACCTGCTGTATTTTAAACACGGCTAAACTTCCCCAGCACGAGCCACGGCGGCGGCTGGAGTTGTCATCTGAGCTGGATTGTGGTTCCCCATTTTCCATCTTCCAGTGCTGCCATGTGTGCACTGAGCATTCACCCCCCAAAAACACACACACACTTCAAAGAGCCACACGCCTAACCCTGTTTGAGTTTCTATGGAAGTCTCTGTTCTTGTGCAATGTCTGAAGGATGCAAGTTTAGTAATATTAAAACTCAAGCCAAACACACGAACAGGCAAAGAATCCCCAAATTAAAAAGAAAATCTCAACCGAGTTACTGATTCATCTGCATTTTCTGTTGCGTTCTGTCTTCTCCTGACATGTTTCTTTTAGACAAAGCCCTCTGGGCAGAGACCATCTCTTTTGGTGTCTGGTACATCAGTCACATAGTTAGTACATAGTAATAAAGGAAAATAGATTCATGGTAGGAGTTAAACCAGTCAGTCTGGTACTGTAATTGGAACATAATCTCATATTGACAGTATTTAACACAGGATGCACAGGGAACAGATGGCAGCATGCCAGGCCTCAATCGTTCTGCAAATACTGGAAAGATGTTTTCCAAGACCAGCTCCTGAACCTCATCTCCGATGTCAGACGCACTGCTTCCCCAAATGGGCCTAAATCCACTCACTAACCCTGGTTAAAGCCCAACACACCCAGGTGCTCCCGTGTTTGCAGACAACCTGGCTAGCAGTGTTTCTATTGGTAACTCTCTTACAAATGCTTACAGAGAGATTTGAAAAAGCATCAAGGGCAAAAGTCTCCAACATCTGCTGGTACAAACACTCCCAAACCTCTCGATACCTTTCCCTTACAGGCAGAGGTCTTTCCTGTGACACGACACGAAGCCACGTGCACTCTCAGTGTCACGGATACCCACCAGCGTATCACTCCACTGCTTCTTTCATCTCCAAAATCTTCAGTCATGCAATTAACTCAGCAGGGCATACTGGCAATACAGAGTTGTTCCTTTCTCTAAGCCAAAACGCTAAGCTAAAGCAAATGAAAGGAGAGGAAGCACATTTATGTCCAAGATGCAGCTTATGGTATGGAGTGAGATGGTGTAAGTGTAGACACAACTCAGCTTTCCAAGGGTATTGAAGAAGCATACCATGCTTCTTATAGCTGCTACAGGAAGTTAAAATTGATTTTTCTTTACTTCAGCAATTAATTCCCATTAATCAACTTACTGTACAATGCTGCACTATAATTCACAAGTTTTATGTATTATATGAATAAAATTGCACATATATTTTTATGTGATTTTCATTTAATTGAATTCCAAGGAGATTTATCTGCTGGGTTATTAATAAATCTTAATATGGCCTATAACACTCAATTGATATTTAATTAACCTGCAATAACTGCCTTGTAAAATGTAAATTAAATGCTTTATTTTTCCAGGCATATAACCTTAAATCAAATTCTTCATCCTACCAGCAAAGCAAAAAAGGAGAAAAGAAAAAACAAGGTTGCAGGCAACCAAACCTTAAACCTGAAAATATTTGATGTTTAAAGAGGTTCAAACTGGAAACTGGATCCATGCTTTGTAACCAGTTCTTCTCCCGAGGAAGTACTTTTCCACTGTCTCCCCAACTTTAAAGATCACAGGAATCTGGGTGGATTTAGATGAAACATCAAAATCTCAGGAGGCTTGAAGAGAAGTGAGAGGCGCCCATTATTAATAATAAGGTTGCAAATTCCCATAGGTATTGCGGTATTTGGCATTTTTCTTAAAGTCTTGGCTCTTAAAGTCACATTATCAAATGAGAATGTCAATTTTCATTTAAAAATAAAAAAGGAAAGATGTTAAAGCCCTTTGATAGGGGAAGAAGTTTGCAAACTTGAATGTCAAAGACATGAGAACTGAGAAACAAAAATACATAAAATTTGATCCTTATCTTTAAAAGTATCAGAACTTTTTGAGAGACTTGAGATGTTTGAAAACTGGGAGGTGGCAACAAATGATCAAAACAGCCTTTACGAGAAAAGATGAGAACAGTCCAAATTATATTTTAAGATCAAACTGTTGTCCTCCCCCTCCCCTAGGAATTTACATAGATCTACATTAAATACTGCAAACTGCAACAACTGTTTCTGATTTCAAAAGTAGGAGAGCTAGCTACCTTTGCAAAGTGATTTCAAAACTTCAGGAGAGTATGACTGTCTAAAATGGATAAGCCTATAAAGTTTTACTGCCATAGCATCTAAACTTAGTATATCTTTCTTTTTTTAATGCATGGAGTAGCCAATCTGTCTTACAATATTTTATTAAATAGGGTATTTGCACCAAAGGACAGTAACCCTTACTGTCTGTAATCTGTCTGCATTAGATCACTTTAAAAGGTATTAAATGAAAATCAAAAGTTAAATGTACCATGGATTTTAAAGGTGTCACAGCATGGAAGAATAAAAATGAAGAGAATGGATTCTGACTTGCAATGAATGAATAGAAATAAATCCAGATCTTCTGTAATGGAAAGCCTGTCCTCCCTTGCTGTTCATCCTCTCCAGTCACTCCTTCACCACCCCGCTTGCATAAACTACAGCCACTGAACCCCCCTCAGCCTGACCAAGTGCAGTAATTCTACCCAGGAGCTCCTGAGGCTGAGGGATTTCTTAAACGGCTCCAGCGTGCTGTGTAGCAGGAGGGTACGTGATCCTGCCATCCCACAGTTTCTCAAGGGCTCGCGTGAATTGCATTGCTTGGAAAAGCATTGCTGACTAGCCCAAATTTTGCCACTCACACACTTTGCAAGCAGCTTCGCTGCTTCAGAAGAGGAGTACCCAGAGCAGGGAGTCAGCAGATGCAAGTGGCCTCATGCTCGCAGTAATTGACTGGAATTTTGCAGACCTGGGTTTAATCCCCAGCTCCAGCATGGACTCACTGGGTAATTTAGAGCAGGTTTCTTCCTCTCTCTCTCCCTGCGTTTTATGATTTTGGCAATTGATCAGAATTAGTCTCCTCTCCTTCTCTTACCTTTCATCTTTTTAATGGAGGAGAAGGTATCCCACAAACATGCTGCATCAGATCTGCTCTCAGCCATTGCTGAGGGGGGAGCTGAGCACAGCATGAGTCTGCAGACCACAGCTCCTTCCCAGGACAGTTGTGTTTTACTCTACTGGATAAACATTGACATGGTAGATTATTTTTTTCCCTCAAAGTGGGTTTCTAATTGAGTTGAATCTAGCACAGCTCTCACTAAGGACTGACCATGACTGACAGTTTACATTTACTTGGGTAGCACTTTTTATCAGGCAATGTCACCTGGGAGCTGCACCAGGAAGAGACAGAGAGTCCCATCTACACACAAACTACTCCTAACGATGCTCCTGGGAATTAAATCACAACATGAGGAACAAATGTAATGGATCAAAAATTGGGGAGCTGCAAGTTCTCAAAAGTGCTTAGGACTTAGGACCTGACAGACTCTCCACAGAAATTTTACCACTGAGTTTAATAAAAGCAGAAGTGAGCCAAGCGTAGGACTGCTGGGGGCCCCTGTGTGAACAGCCTGTCTCTCAGAGATGTAAGAGCAGACTCAACATTGCCCAAATTACTTCCCTCTGCTCTAGACAATTCACATGACTATCCTATAGTCACACCCGTGTCTAGTCCTAAACCCCTTTGTGATCATACCACCCTCCTCTTAAATCCCACCTCCAATCTCCTTTCCTTTCAGAAATACACAAGGCTAAATATTCCTGACATTTCTGTGATGCTCAAAGTCACCTTTTGTACAGGACTCTCACAGCAACAGACTCAGTGGAGGGAATTCACCTGCTTGGCAGATACAGCTGATAGCAAACCTGTTTCACAGCAAGCAACTGAAAAGCAAAGCATCTACAGTCCTGCTGCTGCCGATACCACTGGGAGTAATCCCACTTACTTATAAGGAGACAGGCACTGACTATGGGGGATCCTTAACAGAAGACAGACACAGCACTTGCAAGCTCTGCCTTTCTCAAAATTCACATCTGGAAATGAGCAATTGAGCAAGAACCAGCCCCACGAGACACATCTAAATCAGCCCATCTTAATATTGGGCACATGCTCTTAACTCGCACGTTGCTGTGCATTCAAATGATTAATGGTTCAATGTAAAACTCACATAGCATTGTACAGTGGTACTGTAGCGCATCACCTAGATCAATACACACGCATTGCCCCAGGAGAACCACCGGGATTTTTAAACCAAAGAGAATTAGGTGCCTGATTTCTATTACATTTCAAAGGGATTTAGAAGCTCTGCTCTCTCTCAGAAACCTCACCAGACTACCTTAGAGGCTGTACACATGCTTGACATGACACCAGATAATGTTTGTGGGCTATGGCATAAATGGGGATTACTGCCTCTGAAAAGGAGGACTTGCTGAAGTGGCTGTGGTTTAAGGAAGGATTTGAAAGGGGAGAGAAGTACAGAGTGAAGCTGTTCTAGACAGTAAGTCACATAAGAGAAGGCTTAAAAATCGAGAGCAGGAGGAAATGAAGGGATCTGAAAAGGAAGGGATTTGGGATAAATGAGAGGAGGAGGAGGAGGAGAAATGTCAGCTCGCAGCAAGATTACATGTGGCAACGTGTGAGCTCCTTCAGCCTTTCTTCATGGGGTGACTGGAGTGATGGGAAAGGAAAGATGCACCAGTAAGCTTCTGGGCCAGCTGCAGGAGAAAAACAGGCAACCACACAGTCATGGTGGCAATAGAGAGAATTTGGTGAAATTACAACCCAGCCTGCTGGGATCACAGAGTAACTGATTGTGGTAACTTCTTACAGGCAGATCCAGCAGATACCGGGATCAAAATGTAGCCAGTGTGCATCCACACAGAGCGTGAGCACCGTGGCACAGATAGGGAGAGGAACAGTGTGGGAAGGAGCAGAAAGCTGAGAGACAGTGAAGCTAGTGGGGTAAAATGGTGTAATGTTCAGTCATCAGACTGAATTAAACAGGACTGGCTCTGTTCATGGATTTTCCTGCACTAGTTTGCACTGGTTATCACAGATAAGCCACATTAATGCAACTCTGTTGTGATGTTGGGAAACCTCAATAATGGAAATTAACTTCTCTGTATAGACTGATGAATGGAAATTACACAACCACTGCCCTATTTCCGAGAAGCACAGCAATGTTGAGTGGGTGCAGCCAAATTTATTAGCTGTTATCAAAATCAAGGAAAGGACTTCCATTCAAAAGGTAACCAGGAGAAAAGCAAGGACTTGGTAGTATTGCACAACCACAACAACACTGGACTCAATGCCAACAACAGTAACTCCAATGCTGGAACAATGTACCAGCTTAGTGATTTGACATGCGGCCAAGGGCCTTACAAAATACCTCCAAACAGTTAATGCAAATCCATATTACTAGCTCTATTAATGGCCTGTCATTGCCTGTCTGCAGATCACTGTTTTGTGCCAGTAAGCTCTAGATTTCCTTAATCAGTTATCCTTAACTGACATTTCTAGCGTTCCATAAGGTTCTAAAAGCAGGAGGACCAATCTCTTTTTTACCCATCGAACCACCATATCATCAGACTCACCATTCCTCCACCCTCTGGCCTCAGTCTCCTTTTCCATACAATGGGGACATGGTGTTGTACCTTCATTGTAGCCACAGGACATTTGTGTTCAACTGTTTTCAGACCTGGACGTGAGTTGAGTAACTCAAGCAGACCTGTTATTTTGATTTTCTTATTGCCTCAATTAAAATTTTAAACTGATTCTTACGATCTTTCACACACACGACAAAATGATCCAAAGCCATTTGCAGTTGGTTTTAAATATGCGCTAGACTTCACTGAAACCTGGTGTTTCTGCCCCATTTGCAGAGGACTTGGCAGGGAGGACAGGAGAAAGACTGCATTTCCCTTGTCTTGGTTCCCTTGTCTGTTAAAGTGAAACCTAAAATACTCCCCTCCATTTTGGATCAATGTCACATAACCTCATTTCCTCAGCTTAAGAAAAAGCCTTAGATTTTATATGTTGCACTAAAATATGTCAGCACTGTTAGGTTAATAAACAGTGCTAAATCAAAACCAGGCCCCAGTTCGTAGATCATGTGAGCTATGTCAAACACGGGGAGTGATACCATAGAAGAGATGTAATGGACAGCCTCCTTAGCCTGGTTTTTATGGCTGTGAAAGAGAAAAACCTGGTGTTCAGTCACTTTTCATTCACCAGAGGCTGTCACACAATCTCTCACAGCTTTTTGGGTTATGTTTATTTTTCCTGGGGTTCCCAAGAGCCCTACCTTCTGATCCCCTTGCAAAACCTCCTGTGTGACTACCTAAAGGACTAACCTGAGCTACAGCCAAAACTTGAAGCTTTTACTGCACATTAGACCAGATCCTTACCTGATAAATCAGAATATCCCCCATCAATTTACACCCACAGAGGAAATAATTTTCACAATTTAGCAGAACAAAGGTTTGATTTTCTTCTCTGTGTTGACTTTTCCTATGAGGCAACTCTGTTAAAGCCAAGAAACATCTCTCCCTCTCATTTGTCAGGAGGACATCCCAGCAGCTTGTCAGGCCATAATTCAGCACCTATGACCACCCTGGCTTGCAGCACCCCGCTACAACCAGGAGGCCACACTGCAATTCCTATGGGGCTCCTGGTGAAATTAAAGGAATGAATCCCATCAGGCAATCACCTCCTCAGAGACTGTCCTTGTTAGCAGTACCTCCTAACCAGCACCCTTAATTTTGGGGGAAAATAATCAGGAATGTGTCTTAGAGGCTATCACACATGCTCCTGATGACCAGCATGAGTAGACACACACTGAGACCCCCAAGCAGACAATTATTGTCCCTTATACCTGAAACATGACTGATTACTGCGTACCTTTAGAGATTAATAGTGAAAACGCTCCTCTTTCACTCACTGCTGGAAAGAAAATGTTTTTAGAAAGCTGTTCATGTCATTTGATAGTGTCCAGTTTTTCCACTGAGGAAAGCAAAACCTGAAACCCACACGATGGTTCAGTTTTTCCCTTGGCGAAACCCAGCAAAGTGCTGCTCAGCATATATATACACCTCTTGCTGCTGCTTCTGAAATCTGTCAGGGATTAATGCAGTGATGCCAGCAGGCAGCCAGAGTAAGGCACAATCCAAGGCCACCTGAGTCTGGTTTGCAGGGGAATATCTGAGACCATGGCAAATATTGCAGACGAGTTTTGATCCAGCTATAAATAGTCGCAATGTTGCAGCATGCTGACATCCCACTGGAGCCCCCATCCCTGGCAGGGAGAGAGGGAGTGCCACCACATTGCAAAAAGTCATCCCTGTCACTCACAACTGAAAAATAGCCACATAAAAGTTAGTTTGAGTTCAAACTTGCAGCCTAAACTGTAGTCAACAGAGAAAGAAATTAGCACCTATGGAGGGCTATTCATCCCATCCCAAGATAGCTATCTGAGATGGGTAGGGTGAATTGATGCTGGAGGTGCCAGTATCTTTCGACAGGGACTATAAAAGGAGCCTAGATGATTATCTTAGACTAGACACCTAACTTTTAGGTAGAGTCAGTTAAGGTGAATCTCTGTTGAACTGAAATCAGTGGTGGTTTCACCTTTGCCTTCAGTGGGGCCAGGTTTTCACCACGGCAACCTGAATAGATTAGAAAAGAAAAACAGAGAAGGGAAACATATCTATAAGGAAATTAAATATTTATTTCCCCCTATTCACAGAGAGCAATTAAGATATAAAGAGATTAGGGGAATTCTTCACAGACATGAAGCGGGCTTGTATTGAACAAGAAAGGAAGCTTTGGAGTCTGCAGGCACAACTTGAGCTATCAGCCACCCTGCCTTGCTCACAGGAAAAGCATCATGCAAATTTTAGGAGGAAGGAATCGCGGTAGACATGCCATCTGGGAGGATGATGGACAACAAGCTGACTAGGAATAAATAGCAAAATATAATAAATTCCAAACCATGCCAACAGCAACTGTTGTGCTATGAATTAACACTGCTATTAAATGTTTACGCACACACTTCTGTCAGCACCTGTCAGCATTTATGCAATACATACGTTGGCAAATCTGTATTACGTTATTTCTTGCAACTGATCTGCATTAATACTGCCCGTGCACATGTTCAAGCAAATTGCTACACTTCTTTTTGACCTATCCATGTGCAAAAGGTGCAGCAGTTCACAGTATTTTATGCCTATGCAGCAAATTACGGTTTCTGTGCCAGGCAGCAGAGCAGGGCTGGGGGATAGGGGGCAGCAAAGGAAAAAGAAAGAGGAGCGGGGAAGGACAAGGGACCTGGAAAGCCCCCGGCCGGGGAAGGAGGATGCTCAAAGAGATGGTGGTGGGCTTAAGGCAAAGCTGGGTTCACCCCAAACCAGGCCAGAGAAGGGGAGCCACATGATAAGCCTCCCTGAGTAGGAAGAAGAGGCTGGGGGTGGGGGGAAGCCCTAAAATACAGCCCTAAGCTGCAGCCCCAATAGAAAGGAAAAATCATTTGGCCAGGGCTCCTACTGAAATCACGCTGCAGAGAACAGCGTAAACCAGTAAGATGGACTGCAGTGCTCCCTGCACCCAGGTACTTAAGTTAACTTTCCCCCTTCAATTCCTTCTTTTTGCTCTTTCCTCCCTTCCCCCAGCCCAGAGTGCAGTAGCAGGGGCGGAGGAGATAAAAATGTATAATTAAGGGAGTTACCACTTGCTAAAGCTGGAGACCGCTCGAGCAAAAGACAGGGTTTGTGGTGACAGAGCTAAATCTGGGACCCACCAATTGTTGCTAATGATGAGAGCCTGTGGTTACTGTGCCACCCAGGCGGAATCGGTGGAAAGACGAGCTTGTTATTGCAAAAGTAGCATTTGTGCCCCACCTCTCCTCTGTGCAAGCAGATTCTGAGGCTTGCAAACATGGGATGTTCGCAGGGCACTGAGATGACTGCACAAATGCAGGCAGAGCAGCAGGAACCAAAACAAGGTCCAGCAATGCAAGCTGGTGCTTGATCTGACCACTACATGTGGATATCCTCACTCCTTGGCCAGGTTTAATCTGAGCATGGGTCTTAGGCCAAGGGGGACGTGTGCCGCAGAGGAGGAGGAGACATACGGTGCCTTCCAGGGCTACTGCGGGACTTGGGAACTGTTCCTGTTCTCTCTCTCCCCATGTTTGTGCATAGAGACTGCGAACTTTTGTCTTTTTACCCTCAATTCATTTGAAGTACCAAAAGAAGGAGCCAAACTAGTCTTTTAAAAAAGCAAACCTTCAGAGTTGCTCCTCCTGGCCTGATGGAGAGAAAATTTTTGGAAACTGAGGTCACAGAAGAATCCAAACCCTGGTGTGAGATGCAGGACATAGACAGAGTTATCTCATGTTCCTGACAGTTGTGTGCCACATAACACCCCATCAAGCTCACCTCAAACTTGAGTTGCAAAGGCCATTTGTGCTTAGCACAATCAGAAGGCCCAACTGAAACCCAAAAATGAGTAAGGATATTGCCATTTTTCTGCATGAATTACACAGGATCCAAAGAGAGCAGGGAGTGAAAGGACTTCCTCTGGCCATATGTACCCTCAGTCAACCACATTCATTCATCAACTATATTCCTATGTCTTGAAAAACATGTGATTTTGATTCAAACTAAAGGAGGTTTATACTTTACATTGGAATTAACATGACAAGCAATTAGCAGATCATCAAGAATAAGACTTCTCTTAATAGTACTAATAAAAAGGGAGATATTTTTTAATGCAGTTCCTTAGATTAATAATTGCCATTCTGATAGAGTCAGAATTTCCAGCGTGAGCCGTTCCCTCCATAGCCACAGGTGCAGATGGATGAAGCAGCTCAGACAAGCTGAAGTTGATCACATTTTCCATGTAAAAGGGCACAGTAATTACAACTGATGAGGGTGCTGGAGCCAAAACTCTGGGTCTTGGTAGGGAAAAAAAACCAGATTCGTAATCAACAGGGGTAGCCACAGGAGAAGTTTTAAAATCCTAATTTAAAAACACTTAGCAGTAGCATGCTATGCTCCTACAATTACTGAGTACCAGGACATTAGAAGTAGTAAGTGTCCCTGGAAAGTGCTGCTATACAGGGCGACTCTTCAGCTTTACTGGGATTTCCACATCTGAAACTCATGGGGTTTTTTTCTATTTAAGGAAGGTACAAGAGTATTTTAGTGCATCTCCAAGATTAAGTGGAAAAGTGAAGAGGTTGCTGTTTAAGATTCAGTTTTGAGGACTGAAGTCAGCCTGTAGGGATAACAGCTCTAGATCCCCATCCTGGAGATAGAACACCCTTGCAAAACAGAAACATTAAGCGTAATAATTAAGTGTGCATGTGTGTCTTTAAATAGCATTTGCTATGCTGAAAAGGATGCAAAGATCTTGTCTTGCTGAACAGTAAATCGACGGCACTTAAAAGCTGAATTTCCAAACGAGTTCAGCCCCCAGTTTGAAGAGCAGCTTTGTACCACAGACTGATTTTTGTTTGTCTAAATGAGTGCTAAGATCCTTGGAAATCTTAACTCCTGGTTGTGGGCTCTGCATACTTTAAAACATGCCCTTGGTCTCTTCTAACACACTGAACCCCGAGGAGAAATACCAGTAGGGTTAGAAACCACCACCAGATATATTTTGAGCCTGATTGCCTGTATTATCTTAACACCCTATTGCTCTAAAACCTCTGAAAACTACATATCTCATCTTTCTATTGTTATTACACCCAAAGGATATGTCTACACCACAGCATTGAGATGCCCATGCCAGCTTTCAACAAGCTCGCTCTGGTACTGGAAACAGGCTAGCTGCAGCAGCACCGAGCAAATTTCCTCTGCAGGCTAATTTACCTGGCTTCTCCTGCCCCGCTGAAGGTGGCTGCAAAAGAAAGCAACGTGATCTTGGCTTGACTCTTCTGGCAACATACAAATGCAATAGGGCAACCACTCCTGATTAGCTCGCTCCCACACCATCTGTTTTCCAAGGCTACATGGACTTTCTGGCACAGAGATTCCTGTTTGAGGATATGAGCTTGTGTACAACAGTTTACCATAACCAGCAAAGCTGAGCTGACACTCCCTCCCTCAGAGACAGCAACAGTTTTTCTTTTCTTTTTTTTTTTTTTTGGTAACCCTTTGCCTATTTTGCATCACTGGATACCACGACAGTATCACATTGCAGGGGGGCAACTGCTGAGATCTCTGCATTCAAGGCTTGTTTGTTGGCATGGAGCGGATCATCTCGCAGGTACAAGATGTCATGGCCAAGCAGACATAGGAAGGAAAAGCTGATCCCTGAAATCACAACAAGTTTCAGGCCACTATGCAACAGCCCCATAGCTCTCAGGTGAGAGGCAGCGCTGAAGCTTCACCAGACTGCGGGCGAGGGAAGCGAGGAATCACAGACCCTGCAGTGCCGCCCAGGAAGGTGCAGCAAAGGCAGGAGGGCTGCACAGCCCCTCTCCTCACGCTCCTTCTTCCGTCTGGCAGCGGTGGAGCAGCTTTAACACAATGCAGAACCCAGGCCAAAACCCATAGCCACTCTGTCTGTCTAACTCTGTCTGGCAGCGGTGCAGTACATTATTACCTTCTGTAATTCCCCCAAGTTATTTAGGGCTGTCTCCTTATTATCTCGATATCTTGGCTCCCATAATAATTACAGACCCAGTTTTACAAGGGCAATTTTTTTTTTCTTGATTAGTTTCCAGGATTCTGTTGTTGCATCAAAGCTGTGCTAGTTTTTGTGTATTCCTGACAGATGTCTACTGGGGGAATTACAGAATGGGCATGCAAAGAGGAAACCATCTATGGTGAGATTAAGGAAACAAAGAACAGTTCTGTGAGTTTAAAAAAAAAAAAAAAAGGGCATTTCTCACGCACGTGAGCATATGCACACACGGCTGGTCAGATGAACACACACACACTATGGCACTTGAATTTCTGTTGTTCATCCCTGCTTTTGCGTATCCAGAGCACAGCATGTTACAGAAGTGCTATAAGAACATCCTCTCATCTATGCAAGTATAAGGAAGAATTAAACAGAATTTTCCATATCTAATTTCTTACTATTTCTGCTGAAAGTCATTGTCTCTAGCCAAACCTCTCAAAGCCCTTTATAAAGGAGCTGGTTGTTAATTATGCTTTTCACAGAAAGGAAACTTTGGTGAAAAGTAATGAAGTGGCTACCTAAAAGCAACTTGGGATCCAGCGGCTGAGCTAGGAATAAAGCAGAGGTCTGCAGAGTCCTTCCACCATCCCCACAAGCTCACATGAGTATTTGTTCCTCTCTAAACTCAGCCTGTGCCACAAAGTCCGCTCTGTGTCTGCTGCACCTTTGCTTGCTGCATGTCTTCAGCTCGCAAGCAGGACTTGGCCAAGAATAAACAACAACAACAAAACACCCTGGTTATTTGTACTACAGTGGTGCCTAAAAAAATACTAATTATCTATAAGAGAGCAGTGCCTGCAGGCCTCAGGTGAGACTGGCACCCTATTGTGCTAGGTGTTACACAAAACAGATTATAAAAAGATGGTCCCTGCCCTGAAGAACTTACAGTTTAATTATGCAGGAGAAGGAGTGGGTGGAAACAAGTTCAGAGAGATAGAGTAACTGATTCAGTATCTCCCAAAGCCGAGCTAGCTAACAGATTCCTGGCCTCTGAACTAGTGCCTAAACCAGACAGATTCCCTCAAAACATAAGGGTCTTCATGCTGTCCGTTGGCTTCTGCCTTGAGGCTCCTAAGCAGTTGACAAAGGCAACAACTTTGCGGCTCTGAAGTGGCCTTGGAAAGTGCCTCTGGTCTCTATTGCTTACACAGAGAGTTCAGGCCCCAAGCAGGGGTGTCTGAAGCTCGACAGTGAAAACAGTCATGGTGTGAGCAGGAACCATGCCTGCCACCATTGTCAGCAGCCAGCGTCCCCTCTGCCTGTTTGTCTGCTTCAGCAAAGGGTGCTTCCACCAAAGTGTGTTTTTAGCCACTACTGAAGGCAGAGGAATGGACTTGTTGGACAAAGAGCTCGATCTGGAATGGCAAATCCTCTATGTTAAGGGCTGGTGATGAGTAGATCAAACCGTGTGTCAAATAAATCACCCACTCAGTCCAGAACCATACATGAAAAAACAATTAGAGATTAGCCCATAGAGTGCATAACTGGCAATACGTCAGCTACAAATCATTTTAAAAGCATGTAGCTGATCTAGCTTCCTTAATTCCTTGAGTTGTTGATTCCAATTATCAGCAGCCAAGTAGCAAAAGGTTTCTTATCCCAGAAGATTTCTTACTTTTGGATACAATAAAAGGCAATTTATTCAATGATTACTAGGACATGGGCAGTTAATAGGTTGCGTCTGTTCTTTCTCCCCTCAGATACTTCAGAGTGGATCCATTAACACATTTACAGACTAGGCTTAAACAATAATAGTGCTTCTCCTTCTCTGGGGGTAACCAAACCAACCCACTTTCTGTACAGGGCTCCGAGATGTTTTTTACTATTACAGCTCCAGAGGAATTTACATAATTGGTTATGAATAATTCGTAACTTGTCTAAGAGTCTCCATGTAGCTATCTGATTTACTACAGCTTCCCACTCCAGAACCAGCAGAAGATTTTAATACAGTTTTTAATTGCAAGATCATAATTTAAGCATATCAGTGCTGCCTAATGTAGGTGGGACGTGAGAGGAACTCTTCTCCACAACCTCCCCCTGTACCTGGTATCTAGCTACAAGAGAACTCACAAGGTCCTGGAGAGGCAGCTGAGATCACCTGCAGGGCAGGGAGCAAACACCACTGTCTTCAGTGCAGACCTCTCTCCCCCCCTCCTTTATGCACTTGCCTCCAAAATTACTAGCTTTTTGCAGGGAAGAAGGGAAGAAAAGCCCTCATGGTTTAAGCATTAGCCTTCTGCTAAGGATGTCTGTGTTGAGATCTCTGTGCATCTTTGTTCACTCCTTTAGTCTGACCATAAGAGCAATAATACATCCCTTCCCATGGGTAAGGCTGCTGGAAGGTAAGTAGGCAATGCTCCAGGGATGGTTGGATACTTTTGGACCAGGTTTATAGGGAAAACAAATTACCTTCATCAGGCTAGGGTGCTGGGGGGAAGTGACATTCAACGACAAAGACTTTGATGTTGAAAAAGCACTCTGTGCACTTAAATTGCATGATGGGAAGTATTGTTTCTAAGCACACCCTTTTGGGAATTTGTCCCTGTCATGCAGGTGGGGATGGACATAATAATCTGATTTTGCATAGGTACAGATAAGACTCTTGCCTGTACAAAAATCAGAGATCAATGCCAGTGACTGAGATGGTGTATAGGAGAGCCAGCTTGAAAGCCAGTGAAATAAAGTGGGAGAGCTCTTGCATGAGAGAGAACTATGGCCTCTGGGTACGTGCCTTGGCCCGCGTGCTAGTGCCCACCAGGTTTTACCAGGGTTTGGTCTCCCTCTGGCCTATGCCCCTGTGGGTGCTCTGGTACCTCAGTGCTGAGGTTCCAATGTGAGACCTTGACCTGGGTCTGGGCAGTCTCCTTTGCCCAGGCACCTCATCTCACAGAACTTGCAGGAACTAGCTTTCTTCTGAAACCTCCACCCAGTTTGGAAGAAATCAGCCATCAGATCCAAAGGCACTGAGCACCACAGACTGACTACACTGGCTCTGTTTCTTAAGAAAATGGCACTAAAAAAAGATTCCACCTTTTCACTCAGTTGGAAGAAAGTATAAACCACAGGACTGCAACAAACTTCCTCTCATTTTTTCCCCTATATGATGTTTTTGCTTCAGCAAATTGAATTTAGGACTGGGTCACTGAATCAAATCGTTTGCTCCCACAGGAAACCTCTTCATGTAGCCCATTTAATTATTAATATTTCTGCCCTCTAGTTCAACAAAATCATGGGAACACTCCTAAATTTGTTGAACTTAAAGCAACTGTGAATTTTCAGCTGACTCCAACTGGCATTTTATAAGACAAAGGACATGCTGATGTGCCTTACAAAACACTGGTTTAATAAAAGATGCTCTATCTTTCTACAAATTTCACTATGCAAAGGGTAAATAATCTCTTAAACTCAGTCTTTAGTCAAGAGAGCATAAGCTTCATTGAGGCAAGTCCCCAGTGAGACTTAAGCATATGCCTAAATGCTTCCTCTGAATTGGGGACTGAACCACTAATTTGCCTTTGCTATGATAGGTCCTTTACTGTATTTTTTTTTTTCTTCAGTTACACTTTCTTTTAAAAAAAATTAATCCCATCAAACTACTAAAGGAGCCACCTCACTTCCTTCAAGCTTCTTCCCAGCATTTATAAAAAAGATGGTTTATTGTCCTGAAACCAAAACCATTACAGCCTGTCAAAACCTTTCTGTAAGGCGGCAGCTAGCTGAATAATACATTTCACATTAAATTACACAACTGTGTCATCGGGCTAACATTAAAGGTAAGTCATTAATAGAAAGAGAAAATAAAGTGGTCCTTAATTATACAAGACATTAAAAGGCTGAGTGTTTTGCTACTGCAGCACACTCACTTTGTGAGAATAAACGTTTTAAGACCAGTGTGAACTTTTCTCTGTGGAAATTACAGCTCAAAGATAATCCCTTACACCCGCTAATGCAGCTCATTGCTGTACATGTGTCCTTATGCACCTTCTGACTTCTTGGTGCTAGTCCTATGGAGGAAGCCAGATTGCAAGCCTCAGCTCACACACACAGTTTTTGCTTTTGTTTTGTTATTTATGGGGGACCTTTTCAAAAGACTCAGGTGAAAGCACTTAATAGCTAAACCCCATTGATTTTCTGTAAAAATAAGGCATCTTGGTGCTTTTGACAAACATCCGAATACACTTTGGAAATCGGAGCCTAACAGGATAAAGCCAAAGGAGCATCGATGGAATCCAGGCAATGAAATCTCAGTGTTCAGGGCCAGGCGTAGCCATAACAAGGACAGTGGTAGAGGGAGGGGCACTTGCAAGCAGACGGCCACTTCTGCATCAGCAGAGGACAAGAGAGGCACACTACCCCTCCTGCTCGCCAGCTCCCAGGTAAATCCACACCTGGGGACCCCACAGCCCTACTCCAGGAACTGAAATCACGTTGGGACAGCACATCTTCCACAAATCTCCATACATAATACTTTCTCTACCTTGCAACTAAAAGCAGAAACTCCTTGGACCATAGGAAAACCACAGATTTGAAGCTTTTGGGGACAGTCACAATTTTTGCCTGCAAAATACCTTTTCCCAGCAGAAAAGCAATCCACTTTTTTCTTTATACACCTTCTTGGCTCCTCCTTTACCCTCCAGCTTCCAGAAATGCAAAGCTACCATTTTGAGAACATGAATCCTCTATCATTCCTCATCAACCAAGCCAGCCTTGCCTTGCAGAACAGGACTAAGAGAGGCCCTGTTTTCGGTGGCTTGCTGGGAAGCCCTGAGGTACACCTGCAAGCCTGAGCTAACTAAAGAGTGAGTTTTCTAGCAGAACCCATAATATACTTTTATCCACGGTTCGATGTAAGCAAGCCACGCACAGCACTCATCAGTCCACAAGTCATCATTGTTTGGTAGGCGCAGAGGGTTAAGTAGGAGTGTGCTAAAGCAAAGGTTTAGGAAAAGAAGGGTTAAGGGTGCACAGGAATATCCGTGACATGCTTATACTAACCATAACCCTTCTCTGCTCACAGAACCACGGTTAAGTTGAGTAACTTTGTATTAGCCTGCTTTTGAGGATTTGAGTCAGGTAGGCTGTGGATCTTTCCCCTGGGAGGGTAGAGCCTGAGTTCTCCAACAGAAACAAATTAGAAGGAAAATTTCCAAGGAAACATGAGAGGCTGTGAAAAGTGTTGGTTTGTGTGGAAAATTTTTGCTCTATTTTTCCTGAAAAAATAAATGCCTAAAAACAAAAGTAGTTTGGCCAAACCTCTGAGTTTTTCAGTATTTGAATTTCTGAAGCATAAAAAACCCCCAAACTTTTCTTGGGAACAGTAGATAAAAAAAAAAAACCACCCTGAAATTAATTTCCATTTAGTTTTTATTTCAATTGTCTGCTTTATTATGGCACTAATCCTAGCTTTTTTCTTTCTTTTTTTTTTTTAAGGAAATGAACTATTCAGCATTGCAGTTACCCCAAGATTCAGAAGACCTCTGTGTTGTGGATACAGCCTTTCATCAAGTAGACTAAAGTTTTCCACAAAGCTTCAGTGCTAGGGAGCCATCATCTAAGGCTTTGCCTCACGTAGCCAAATTGGCCAGAAATTAGCTTGTAAAGAAAACATCAGGGATTTAACCATGTGCACGTCCCAAATCATGTGTCTACAATCTAATCAACTGGTTTTCTTTCTGTAAATGCCAATAGAATATTTGCTACGTATTAAAGGATGCTAATAACATTTACAAGATAAAATGAGACTCTTCCCATGGAGCACAGTATCTGCCCCCACTTTGCACTCTCTGTGGTTCAGCAGCACAGTAGAACAAGATGCACAGGGTATATTGAAATTAGTTTGCAGACTGGAGGGGTGTTTTAGTGATTTCCTCGTGTGAAGGCACCCTCTCTCTGGTGCCTACTAAATCATCCTTGCCAAACATTATTTACCCCTGAAGCTAACAAAAATACTTTGAAGAGCAAGTCTCAGCATACCAAGTGTTAAATATTTCACATATGCAGGGGTAGCCTTCACATTAAAAGATGTCTACTTTACCTCAGGATAATTAACACATTTGAACTGTCCTGGGGTTAAAAAACAAAACAAACACACACACACACACCCCAAAAAAAGAAAGAAAAAAGCATAAAACCAAAACAAACCAAAAAAAACCTCAACACCAAGTAAAGACCAGACACCTGAAGTTAACCATGAAGTACATTCATCAGTGTTAACCCCAGAAGAAGATAAAGGGCTGGTTTTGGTGGATATCCCTCACAGGAAAACTCTGGGCTTCCCTTTATTATGTATAAGCTATGCTGAACTCAGAGTCACCCCTGGGTAAAGAGCAGAAAAAAAAAGAATAAAAGTAAGAACCTCAGGGGGTGCAGTCCCAGTCCCCCTGACACATACAAACCAGCAAGAGATATACACCCCAAGGGGGCTAGCCAGGATGAGCAGGACTGGCCACCACAGGGTACGACAGAGCAACACCTTCCTTTTCCAGTGGCAGACTGTGAAAACTAGCTTGTGCCAACTCACCTCACACGATCAGTTATTTTGCCTGCCTGCCTGGGCAGCTCCCTTACTGTTCCTCGGGAGCAATCGGCCAGGTAAAAGGAGCACATTTTTAGGGAGTCCCCTGCTAAAATACCAGCAGCGTGTTCTGGCTGCATTTCAGATCGCCTTCCTTTTCACCTCTCACTCCCAGCCTTTGAAACACTAAGGAATAATGATTCACTTGCAGACACCGTTGGATTGCCATTATTATTAAACACTTATTCCTGTCTGTCCATGGAGTGGTACAGAAATTACTGCAAGTACACGCACACCCCAAGACACTCACACACTTCCATAAGAGACACCTCTACTAGGAGGCACATGGACTGGATGGGAGAGCAGAGGGCTGGGAACTGTGGCAATTACTCAGAATAACAGAATGTGAGCCTTGGGCTTTCAAGGGGAGCAATTTTGCATTGGTGCAGCATTTTCCATTGTGGCTGAGAAGGAAATCAGTTGGGAAACCAAATAAATCATCAAGGCCCCATCTGCACAGCCTCAACGGGGCTCTCGGGGCGAGACTTCCACCAGATAGATGAGGATCTCCTGGAGTCTCCTGTGCTGCTGGGTCTGCAAAGCCGCTTTGGAGCCCACAGTGGTGCCAAGCGATCAGCAGAGCATCGCTGGAGCCTTGGTGACGAGCAGCTGATCAATGGAGCAGCACTACTGCCTGTATCGCTGCCAGGCAATTACTGGAGCTGCATTCGGCAGTATTACTGCAAGCTGCTCTATGGAGCAGCACTGGTATTTGTATTGCTGCCATTTCATCAGCGAAGTGGCACTGGAGTCTGTCTCCCTGACAGCTGATCAATAAGGAGGAATATAATAATCATAATGTGGTGTTTTACAGGATATGGGCCTTTAACCCAAGGACCTCGAATCCCTTTTCAGACGTTCATTAAGCCACAAATTCCACACACGTGGAGATGGTCACAAATATCCAGATCACCAAGGTATTGCAAACTGATCTTTGCTCTTATTGTATAGACAGGTGATCTGAGGTGCCATGGACAGGTTACACGTTCTAGTTTAATTCCCAGTGATACTAAGGGCAGGTTGAAAATAGGTCCTCAATACAGAAAGTCTAAACCAGGATGGATTCTCCAAAAGGCTTTCCAGAAAACCCAGCTAGAAATATCACAATGAAAGCTAAAACATGCTGAAAATAAAAACACACCTGACACCAGGCTTGCGGGTCATTCTTTTTAAATCCTGAGAAGCCCATGACAGACTTCAGCACACAAAACAGAAATGTGGAATGCCTTAGTGAAAGCCAGCACCACCGATGCCTCAGCAGGGCCACAGTCTCACTTTCTCTCTGTTCCCTCATCATGACAGCATCCTCCAACTTGAAAAGAGGAATAAAATTCCGGTGTATAAACTCCCTGTGCTCTCATCTATCGCTTAAATCCCACATATGGATTCAGGGTCAGCCTCAGCACACCAAGATGGTGCTGCACCCTCCAAATCTTCCACGGTGCTTTTTCTAGCAAGTCTGTCGAAGAGCTCAGCTAAGGTATTGTTTTCCTGAGCTTCCAATTCAGTATCACCATGCCTAAGCAAGCTGCCTAGCTCAACAATTCTTGTTTCAAAGTTATAGAGGCCAAGCCTAGCTAATCTTTCTTTATAATTCATTCCCCAAATCCCTGAATAACTTTGGTTGCCCTACACTGCCCCTTCTGCATTCTCAAATGTGCGGCACGCTTCCCATAATAAGGTAACTGAAACCGCACACAATAGCCTACGTGTTTTATTTCACGTTCCCCACTGATTAATGCTGAATGCTTCCACACAGTATATCCACACGCTTTACACTTAATGCTTCAATATATATATATAGTGCAATAACCTTGTTGCTTTTACTTTACAGCTGCCAATTTGTGCAGATGGCCATAGTGCATTAGTCACCACCAACACTCCCCTCCTCCTCCTCCCAACAGTCTTGTTCTCGGTCAGCGTTTCACATGGCATTTCCTTTCAAGGTATCTATGGCTATTTTTGGCCCAAGAGTTCCTGGTATATTAAACGCAATGAGCCACATCCTCAGCTGGTGTAAATCTGCACAGCCCTAATTCAGTCAGTGGAGCTCTGCCAATTCACATGAGTGGAAAGAGTCCCATAAATCAGTTATCAAACCAATACATTAAGGCCGCTTATTTAAACCGCTTCTGCGTTGTTTTTTATTTATTTACAGATAACCCATGGCATACAAAGATGATGGTCCTGCACCACAAAGCCCACAAAGTACAAGCTGACTGACCGGGAATTAGGACAGACATAGACAGGTCAGCTCAACTCACCATCGCACCACCACACTCAAGTGCTACTCTGAAATTAGTGAAAAACCTTTTCTGTTCAGTATCCTTTTGCCTGAACAGCAATTTGTTTCAAGCCTAGAATGGGCAAAGACCATTTTTATATATAAGGGAAACAAAAGTGCAACTAAAATTGACCCTTGCCACACCTTCCCATCCTGAACTGTTTCCTGGCTGTGACATCCTCTATTTTCTGTCCAAAAGCCAATTTTTAACCAGTCTCTACCCTGGCTTTTCAGAGCAGTCTGTTTCATACAAAGTCTTCCCAAATGCTTGAAAATCTGGCTCAGCAGCAGCTCCACATACCATGGCTGCAGGCTTGAGACACTGGAGAGGAGTAAGGCACAGGGGAAAAAACCCAACCTCTCAGACTCCTGCCTCAGTTCCTTAATGCTTTGAGGTGAATGATTGAGGCTCTAAGAAAAAGCCTCCTGACAACAAGATCTATTAGTGTATGGAATAATCTTCCAAGGGAAGTGATGGAAACATTGCTGCTTGGCACACAGCTAGTGTTTGTCCAGACTAGTTTTTAAATATACAATCCTGAGTTGGCAAAGGAAAAGTCTAGCCGAGGTAGTCGCTCTTATCTATCTCCATATTCCAGGATAAATCAGGTCATCTCCTTTGTTCTAGTCTAAAAATTGAGGAATGCACTTAAAACAATTCATGCAGTTTTAATCAGCTATGATCTCCCTTTTATGATCCACATGGGTTGTATCTTATTAAATTAGACATATCTAGCTGTTTCTTTTTAATCATCAAGTTTTTCTAATATAAGGCAGCAGCACTGTCTAGCACAGCTGGCATGAATCGGGGCTGTGAACACCTTCAGGTCTCTTTTTGGCTATGCCCCAGGCTCCTGGGCAAGTAAATAAACCAATAAAATAAAATAAAATAAATCACTCCCTAATTTGTTTTCATCACTCAGAGAGCCTGGGCCTGACTTTCAGAGGACACGAGTGTTCACGGCTCCGGTCAAAGTCACCAGTTGGGGGGATCTGGGGTAAATTTATGAAAATGAGGAAAGGACACAAAGGCATTTAGATACCACAGCACTTCCTGTGGTATAAAACTATGAAAAAAGACCCATACTACAGGACGAATTCAGATTGAAAAGCACTGCATCCTGAAACAGAGATCGGGAATTTCAGCCTTAGTATTATTTTGTGAGTGTAAACAATAGTTATAATGCTCCAAACTGGAAAGCGAGACCAAGTCCTACAGTCCAGTCTCCTGACTGACAGCTAGAGAATTTTGCTTTCAGAAAGACCAGTAGCAAAAAAAAAACCAAAACAAAAAACCAACCCCCCCAAAAAACCCCCTATGAACATATGATATTAGGGATTATACACATGATGTCAGTAAAAGCAATGACTGGAGGCCCCTTCTACGTCATTCGTGCATCAGCCAGCTGGATACAACACAGAAGCAACACAAGAACCTAGCAGATTTCTGCCCTTTACCCTCCCAAGGACTTTGCACGCAATCCTAGGCATGACACATGACCATACAACAAAAAGGAATGCTGAAGGGTATGTAGATATGATTTTGTTTTGTACAGCAACCAGCATTGCGAGGCCCTGATCCTGAACAAGGCCTCTCGGGAAGGATTTGTACTCATTACCCTTCAGCACAAAGAAACCTCAATATGATGTATCACTAACTCATTTGGCTGCCCTTAAAAAAAATTCCCCCAACAGAGGAAACTTCAGGTAGGAAGCTCTATGAGATTTTGTCCATTTCTTATACTCTTTAACTTATTCCTTGAATTCACTGGAAAGAACTTTTTTAGTGATATAAAATTGTTTGAGAAGCAATAAATTTACATTCAGATGAATGTAAAAAACAATAAATAACATACAGAGCAGCCACTCCAGCAACCATAAATTTAGCCATATTTTTCCTTCTGAAGCCTCCATATCAGATCTTATCTCCTGCAGGAGACTAGTTTTCTTTCCCTCAACTCCCAAACACTCATCTATTGTTTTGAAAATGAAAAGCCTGACAGCAGAACAGGATGTCCTTTTAAGAACATGTCTGATACTAGAAAGTCACAGTAACTCTGGTATTGCTTAAGATTCAAACCACTGTTACTTACTTCAGAGTCCGCACTGTTACTTAGTGTGTTGTACAAAACTGAGTAAGTGTGGTAAATTTGGGCAAATTGTGACTGAAGAGGGTGTAGCGGGTCAGAATACAGGCAAGATGCAATGGATTTAGAGGGCACAGTCATATTTGGGGGCACTGAAGAGTTTTCTCGAGGAGGATTGAAAAATTGAAAATAATGCATGTTTTCTTGAGCAGTTATTTTGTAATTACTCCTAAAGTTGGTATGGATGTGTGAGCTTCTTATAAATACAACAGCAACGGGACTTCATCAAGCATATTAAAATAGATTAAAATCTTTTGTACTCACTGGATTCTACTCCATAGATGCTTCTTGTGCAAAATAACTCATTCCTAACTTGATATTCCGAAGGACAAATCTACTAGTCTCACCATTGAGGTACTCACTGGTGTTTGCAAGCATTGCCTATTCCTATTTCCTATCTGGAGCACCAGTGTGTTTAGCAAAGTAGTTTTACCCCTAAAAGGTATACATATGGATCTTAAAGTTCTCTGGAAAGCCAAAGCTATTGGGGGCTTCCTGAACTACTTGTTATCACTTTGAAGCATCTGGCTCGTGGTCAGCTGTTTCATGTTACTAACTTCTACATTTGTTTCTGAAGAAATTAGCACAGCTTCCTTCAATACTACATTCTGCAGTGGTTTTGGTTTTGATTGTAACATCTCGTTGTTCATCTTGAAATCAAAGTCATTTATGGAAGCTGCAGAATTTTAACGTTCCTCAGACTCAAAAGCATTTGTTTAACCACCACCAGACAAGGAGATGAATAAGAGAGACTGTCTGCTCTTGATTTAGTGGGACCAGATTTTTAGAAGAGCTCAGCAACCCATGTATGTCTTCAACACACTAACTTCTTTGGACAGGCTGGGTATTTATTACAGTGCTTAAATGAGAACAGCTCTCACAAAACCCATGACCTTAGTGAACTGGACAGTTAATACATATTATACATTCCTATATTTCCATCTGAAGGGGGGAATTTATTCATAATTTCAACCTGCAATTTAAAAGCAGCTTTTGATTCTCATTATTTCTGCATCTGTTTCATTGTTCACCCAAAAGGCCCGTCTACACGACTGTTGAGCTGTGAGCTGTGTTTAAGAATCACTGCCTAATACAAAAGAATATGCAGGACAAAAACAAAGAGACGGTATCTTCTTAGGTTACTTTTGTTTAAGCCCTACACAGAGAACAGAATAGATTAAAGCAGTGGGAAAACAAGAGATCGAGCCTTGTGATGTGGCATAGGGTGCTCCTTCCAGCCAACCGCACTTCATTTTTCTCCACTGATGCTTCCAAGTGGTTTTCTAAGATACCCCTAAGCAGAACTCATTGTAATAACTGGAGGAAATAAATTAATGGAGTATTACCACAAGGTTCATCTAAGAGAAGTTTTGATAAACAACACTTCCAGGCTGAGATATTCAGTGCTGCCTGAGGAATGTGGACTTTCCCACTCCTGTCGAACTGAATTGGTATCTGTACCTCTGAGTCAAGCTGGGAAGTGGCTGCCACAACCACCAAAAGCAATTCTGGATTTCAGGTGCAATCAGAGATCAAGAAATGCCTTTAAACTAAGAAATTCTGACAAAGAAAAAGGTGAAACAAAAAGCATTTGACCTATCCAGCTGGCATCACTACCAGACTTCGTGCCAGCAAGCAAACTCTTGGGTGAGTTGCAATCTCCACACTCTCAGTCAAGAAAATTGCACAATCTTCAGATGGAGAAGGGGAGACAGAAAAATGGACAACAGTGGAATCACAGCCCAAATGCCACCACAGACAGAGAGATGTCCCACACACATGCACGCAAGAATGGAAGCTTATAAAAATCCAGGCAAATTGAATATTATCATATTGCTTCTATGTAGATTGTTCCCGGGCAAAGCCCTGCCATGGCAAATGGGCTCGCCCCGAGCACTATTTAAATCCTTTCCAGACCAAGACTTAGGCAAACCTTAATTAGTGCATGGGCTTTAGGCTGGCTGGCTGTATGGACAAAACATTTTCCACTTGAAATGGTTTTGAAACCACTGCTGACACCTATGCAGCCACAGATACATCAGGTACTTCTGTATCTTTAAAAAGCAACACACACACACACCGAGCACTCTGAACTCAGTTCCTACCTCATTTGTACCCATGGGATGCTGGTGAAGTCATCATGATTGTACAGGATAAACGAAGGTTGAAGTTGGCCTGTTTAAATTAGGATTTTTTTTTTTTTTTTAAACTGGTATATTCTTCCCATTGCTAAATCTTTTACAGAGGCTACTAAGGCAGAGAGCTGCTGAGCTAATCCTCTTTGACTCCCTGCCATCCTGGCAGGTACAGCAAAGCCTAAGGTAAAGTGGAGCATCAAAAGGAAAATTAATGTCTTCTAACAGCAATTAGAGGAAATTATTTAGATATAAATCTTGTTTTATATCTTCTCATACTTGTTTTTCAATCTTTCCCCTTTGATTTTTTTTTCCTTTCAGGCTTTTCAGAAAGAAACATTTAAAATCCGTCCTGTAAACCAGTGGCATAATTAGCTGCATGTTACACCTGGTATTTTACTCTTCTACAGAGTAATTCCTTTGAGCTTTCTTTTTTACTAAGCCCTGAGGTCTCCTGAAACTGAATCTACTTGTTCTCTCATTGCAGGCTGACAGGAGTTTGAGGGGGGCCAACACCCAGGCAGGCACTGTGGGGTGCTCTCCCAACAGACCCCCTCAGCTGCTGCAGCGGGTGACCGGAGGTACCAGGCACGGGCAGGGCCTCCCATGGCAGGCGAATGCACCTCCCGGTCACCCACACTTGGCCTGCGCCATGAAGCAATGCATGTAACCTAATTGTACTCTGATAACATCAAACAAAGTCTCTCTGATCCAGCACTTGGCAAGTCGCCACTCTATCTGGGGTCCGATCTGACAAGCTTGCCGATTGATCAAATCATTATCTGGTAGTGTAGGTGTATCGTCTAACACAAGCCAAATTCCTTCAGTTGCTTCTTCTCTTTTCTAGAGAGGATACAAGGCTCCAGCAGGCTCCTTCCCCCTGCAGTACGTGACTGATGGCTTCAGCAGCATCTTTTATGAAATGCAGAGTGGCTCACATTCACCCAAGGGAGGCTATGCTTTTTGCTTCCTAAATGTAGGAGAGTTACTTTGCCCATAGTATTATCACAGAAAACTCGCAAAAAAAACCAAACCCAAACCAAAAACCAGTTAGCTCTTCTCAGTGGCACAGCAATCTACATTTCCAGAGACAGCAAGGCACAGCTAAAACTGCAACCTTCATTTTGAGCAGCTTTGCTTTTGTTCCCGTCCCAAGAGGGTGAGTAGAGCATGGTGGGATCCAAAGTCTCAGATGGGCATTTCTCAGAGAAAAGAGTGGCAGTTGACCACACTGCAAAACTTTGCAGACACTACTCGTCATTAAGCTCATGGTGAAGCCATTCAGTTTGTGACATATCCTCCCCAGCTAATGAGTCCCAAAGGAATGAAGACGACACAGGTGGATGTTTTTCCTAACAACTCTTTTCCTCCTTTTGTAATCTTCATCCTCAGAAGTAAAGAAAGGGCTTGGCAGGGGCAGGAGATGGTATCCTCATTTTAGCACCACCCATTCAGGTCAGCATTTAATCTGGCCACCTTGTGGCACTTCCCAGAGTCCTGTTTCAAAGTAAGCTATCCAAGGTAATTTATTTGGTTTCTATGCTTTATTTTATCCACATAAATAATGAAACAAAGTCCATAGGGAACAGGCACTCCATACTTACCATAATATGTAACTTAGTTCCCCAGAGACTGAATATGTACAGAACAGCTAATAAATGGTTCAAAAAAAACTGGGTCATTAAATCTTGTTTTATATCTTCTTGTTTCCATCAAAGTATGCAGGAGTGGAAATTCTCTTTCTAAGACAGGCTCCTACTTTTCAGCCAACTGGGAATAGAGCCAGCTGAAAAGAGAGAACCCCACATACAGCACTGACAGCTGTGCACAAAATTCATGAGCTCAAGAGACAGACTGCTACAGAGACAGGTGTCCGAGATCTAAGTTTAGCTTGAAAGATTAAAACAGCATCTACAAAGAATGCATTTATTCTAATCCTCTCTGTGCTAGGAGCTACACATGCATCGCTGATCTACGCATCCTGGAAACATTTGAGATATGTCTTTCTCCTGTAGGATTTCATCCCATTGTGTTCAGGGATAAAATAGGTTAGTGTTAAGACCACAGAAATGCACAAACCCAGCAGAGAGAGATGTTCCTGCTGTCTGAGGACGGGTTGCAAGCGGTCAGGATCTACGGTTACAGAGGAGGTAGGCGTCAGGCTTGCACGGCAGTGATGGCTGCCCACCCTGGCAGCAAGTAACCCCACCCCAGATGTTCTCAACACAATGAGGATGTCTTATGTAAATAAGAGCTGGGAGGCAGATCAGGTGTGGTTCTTGCAAGACAAATGTGCTTGGGAATTATGTATGATTCCATGTTTAGCTACCCTGGTATAAATCAAGAGTAATTCTTTTGATCTTAAAGCAGCACTGCTCTAAATATACATTAAATGGAAGAACATACCCACTATCCTCAGAAGAGCCAAAAGGTACAGGAGGACTCAACCTTTCCACCTTCCCAGTGTAGCTATGGGCTTGAGAGAGGTTCTCTTCCCCTCAGTGGTGTAACTGGGTGAAGAATCAATTTCCTTGTAACAAACCATAGATACAGCACAGCAGATTTTGATGCCTTAAACTTGCAGTCTCTAAATTAGAGCCAGTCTGGGAAGGCAGGAGACCTAGTTGTTAGATTCACAAGGAACAAAGGCTGAATCACTCAGTGTCATGTGATATAGTGCAGTTGCATATATAATTGTCTATCAATACAGATAGAAATTATCATATGTTAATACAAAGAGAATTTGATAATCTGGAGGACATCAAAGTGATGAAGTCAACAATAAGACAGGCTCAATAAACTTCACCTCCTTCACTCAATAAGACAAGGGGCAGGTGCTCACCTTTGGAAAGCCACAAAGCAAAATTCCTGGGTTGATAATAAAAGATTTATAGATTCTTTTTCCCTCTGTGATACAGAACATATTGAACCATAATGCCAGAATTTTTAGAACAATTCTCACTCCCAAAGAAACAAGAATAACAGAGGGCAGGGTATTTTAAAAGGGTAGTCATTCTTTAACCACAGAATTCCTCTATATATCTAATTTCCACAGATTCAAGAAAATTCCCCAGTTTTGTTCAGGGAATGGAATTTCATGGTCATGAAAATTTGCAAATACTTGTTTAATTCAGCACTTTCACAGAGAGACAATGTATCATTTCTAAGATCTCATGGCAAAGCTGCTCCCAAGGCTATCACAGAGATTATTTAGTTGGCGCCAACCAGCACAAGATTATAATACGTGGCTGGAACTGCCATGCAATTCTTGCAAGCAGAAGTAATCCCTATCCTTGCATCATCAGCTCTACCAAGCAGGAGGTCATGTGATGGGTGCTCCAGACAACGTGGGGGAGGACAGAAGCAGGGAGGATGTTTTTCATTTATGTATTTAACATATCTTTAATGGGTACCTGAGAACTGAAGCCACAGAGTAACTTTTCTGCAGCCTCTGGGAAAACCTCTTCGGTGAATTGGCTGGACAGAGGGGATACAGGGAAGAGGAAGAGAGCACAACTGCAGCTGGTAGTCACAACCACACACAACTGCTGCATTTATAATTTTGAACATCCTCACAGCATGCAGAAAAACCTCTTCTCACTGGGGAAGAACTCCCCCATACCCACTTTATTGACGACTCAAGATTCAGTCATGTTCTCCCACCATTCCAGCATCCCAAATGCCTAGGAAATAACGAGCATTGCCCCTGCAAAACCCCCACGTGGTTTTGCCAGGGAAGCACTGGCTGTCCCTGCTGTGCAGGGCAGGACATAGGGTGCGCAGACTAAGCATCTTGCCTCAGATTTCCCCAGTACAAGTGTGGCAGACTTCCAGAACGTACTGCTTTCACAGCAAGATCAGCTTTCCATGACAAAGAACAGTTTGGAGGGGGAGCAGTGGGGAACTCCATGGGCTGTACGTCAAAGCCTCTTCCTAGGGCTTTCCCACAAGCAGATGGCAAACTGACTCCCAGTTAGCAACTCATCACAAAATGAAAAACATCTTCCCCTTCCGTTCTCATTCGGGGCAGGCTCACGTGTTAACTGTTTAGCTTTGTTTACAGGCTCTTTTGTTTTTTTGCAGATTCTTGCCCTCGTACAATAGCAGATACCAAGAAAAAAGAATAATAATGATAAAACCCATGAGTCCAACACTGAAATTCATGAACATTGCTCAGGTTTCTGACAACCCAAGCATCTTGGCTTTGCTGAGATTCCTCAGCAATTCACAGCTGCTTCTTCCCTCTCCGTGGCTTGCCCCTGGGATCCCAGGCACTCACAGCCTCACCACAGCTTCAGGAAATAACAGGCCAGGTGAGGTCCCATGCCTCCCAGTGGTAAGACCCTCCAAGAACTGGTCTCCTCAGAAGTACAAGATGAAAACTCAAAGGGAAGGAGCACTAACATTTATTTGAAAGGGAGAAAACCAGCCTGGGTAGCAAATCTAACAACTTTGTCCCAGAGTTAAACCCAAGCTGCTCCACATCAAAAGCAAATGGTTGTTTCTTCCTTCCAAGGCTGGGGACACCATTACCATCCTGCTCCACCCATCCTGTGTCAACACAGGAAACCCAGATCCAATCCTGCCACCAGACTCATTCTTTTCTCCTCCTACTCAGTAGCATATTACAAGGCCACTAAATGAAAAGGAATGTTCTTTAATTCTTCAGCTTTCAATCCTCCCCTTCCCAAGCACTGCTTCTTTATAGATGTCAAACCAGTTTGACAATATTACAGTTATTTTGGTGTACATGTGGATTTTGGAGCAATATTTAACTAAATTAGATGTATGTGTAAAATATACACAAGAGTGTCTAGATATTAGGTGGGGTGTTATTATAGAAAGGCAAGAATAAAGGCCATTTATATTACAGGATACAGATTTGTGCACAGGTTGTAAGTGAACTAATAGCTCAGGCATTTTATGCAGCTTTATTCATGACTTTCATATTAAGCCATCCATATTCTTTTAAATTCTATTTTATGTTACCCATATTATTTTTAATCTGTGCCATTTATGAAGCCTTAGTGGAAGAGGTCTGCTGTTATGTTGTGGTGAAGCCTCTGTAGCGTGGCTACAGACGCATGTGGTGCAGGACTGCCCCATTATGCTAAGCAGCCAGCCGTGAGCGTATGCTCCAAGTACAAGATCATCATTGCTTCAGACAACGCATAGTGTAGCATTAGCTCAGTGTCCGCATAGTGTGTCTATGTTCCTTGCAAGTAAGAAGTAGCTCACTGGCCAGAGGCCAGTGCTCTTCAAACCAATCTGCAAATGGCCTAATCAGAGCTGTGATCTGTTCTGTATACTCAATTTGTTGAGTCACATCAATTTGTTGAGTTTCCTCTACCATTAGAAATACATGCAAGTACCGTTTTCTAAACATATTAGCTCTCTTCAGGCTATTTTGTTGTGTAAACACAGAGACAAGTGACTAGGCATTGCAGTCAAAAAAACGACATTCATCATGGCCTAAATTCTTTACAACTTCACCAGTTTTGTTACACTAGCTTTATGTATCTTTCGTTTCACGACATCATTTTGAGAATTATGCTGTGCCCTTTTCCCTAGACAACTCCAGCTTAATTGCAGTTAGAAAATAAAACAATACACTATGCAGGGGAAGGACACTCTTCAGTTAAATAGAAAAAGTTGCACCTTTTTCAGCCATGCTCAAAGACCCACCCAATACCCAGAACGCTAATGGCAATTAACCTTGAGGTCACCACAGCCACAATTTACCAGTGGTCCCGCCATGATCCTGGGACCTTTGCTCAATTACAGATCAGAGATCTTCCCACCACTGCCTGTCCTCCAACCCTGTGCTCTCCTGAACCACGTCTGGAGCCAGCACAGGCTCGGGGCACAGAAGCCAACCCACAACAATCCCACCGTTCCCACTTCTCACCACTCCTCCCCAGCTCTGATTCTCTCTGCTGCCCACAGGGAAAGGTAAGCGAGCCTCAAAACAAGTCCTAGGAGGGCCCAACTTGCAAATTAGAAGGGCAATATAACTGGCTTTGCTGCAGGCTGCCAGAAACAACACAGAGAATGGTTAAGGTAACTTCAAGGTCAACATCAAGTATGGCTGTAGACATACCCTTTCTCTTGAGTTTTCTGCCAGTATCTTGTCGGCCTCTCCCCATCGCTTCTGTGAGGTACAGTCATCTTCTTGATTTGTGTTGTCCATTCCAGAACTGGCTCGTTTTGGATAGGGCTCTGTACACTGTTTGTGAAGCAAACCATAAAATAGGATTATTCATAGGCTGCCGCTTCACAGGATGTTTTCCATGCCGCCATGCACAGCTTGTACAAAGGTAAAGATTTTCAGCTTTCTTCCCTCTGTACAGTAAAAACTTAAGACCAATATTTGTTCCTTTTTGTGTTACAAGATCACAACCAAGCTGCCAATCATCTAGCCAAGAGGGTTATGCAAGAGTCAGGTTTACAGTAAAGTTGTACAAATTTTATAGCACCACAAACACTTTAACTACCATGATGCTTAAAACTCAAGAGCATTTGGAGAACAAGGAGAGTTATTCAGGCTCCACACCATTTTGGCTGCATGTTTTCCAGGTGTATGATTTCACCACATGGAAAAACACAGCCATTGCCAAAGTGAACTCATAAAAACCTTTGATGAGTAAAGTTTGGATAAGCACAAATCATTTGAACCGACAGTTGGTCCAATTCTCAAAGGAGTTTGGCAGACATAATATAATTCGTGGTTTCACACACAGGCCATTTTTCCCCTCCCTTCTCCCCCCCTCCCCCATCTTCACAAATTCGGAAGATGTTGTTCTAGAAGGTGCACTGGGTTGGGTTTGCTATGTTTTTCTTTTCCCCCGAAGGGTTAGGCACCACACTATTGCAACTCGAAGCCATGTGGGGCTGTGAGTAACCTAGCAAACAGGTTTTCCAGAACTGTGTTTAGATAGTTGCATGATCTGCCTAATAGACATTTAAAAAAAAAAGAAAAGAAAAAAAATTAAACGCTAGGTCTCTCACCACCCATTTGCTAGCAGGCAGGTAACATAAGGCAAACGCTTTAACAATCTCTTCCTCTGACACATTTGGACATGTTATTTCAAGATGTGTGGCGTCATTTAAGGCTGCGCCATGAGATAACACAGTATTTACATCTCTGGGCTGGGAGCAATATTGCTACAGCTTTTAGATATTATTGACATAATATTTTCTTTGATAAACAATCTATCAGGAAATTGTCAAAATCTTAACTGAGGTAATGCCTGGGACTACGCAATTCTACACGGTCCAAGAGGCAACTAAAAATAACATTAGAGAGCATAAACACAATGAAAATGACTCCTGTTCCAAACGGCTTTTGTTAAACCCTGCTATGGAGAAAAGCATTAATTTACAGCTCACATGGTCTCTTCGCTATCCAAATGGGATGACTGGATAGACAGCACAGGTATTCCCGATTAACCTCTCCATAAGCAAGAGCAAAACTTGCTTGCTCCTCCAGAATTGGAGTGAAACTCCTATCACTTTAAATAGAAAATTTGCCATTTACATCTCAGTATCCCAAACTTGCTAATTACTGGTATTTGAGCTATAAGAATTCTGCGTTTTGCACTCCACAATACAAATGAGGAATGGGTAGAGATTACACATTTAAATTCTATAGCTTGAATTATAGTTCTCAGTAGACTTTATGCACCTCATCTTCAACAAGTCACTATGTCATCTGACACCTGTGTGAACAGACTTACAGCAAATAAGCAGGGCTTTCCCCCCATTTTTCATTCTATGAATTTTCCCACAGTTCAGAATAATTTGTAGAGCGATGCTTGCCATTTGTAACTTCCTAACACAGACACCAAATCTAAAATATTCTAATTGCCTAAGAAGAGTGTTTGAGTGGTTACATGAGGTGCCTCTGTCCCTTGCTCAGGCATATAAAAGAGAATCAGCTGCAGCTCCATAGCACAGGTTTTTGAAATTCATTCTCCATGCAAGCTTTGCCATATTTCCTTATAAGCTTTTCCAATGAATGCTCCTGAAAATTCATACCTGCACATTCACTGGATGGAATAATCAGGGTAAGCACATGCAAAATGAGGGGTAAACTGAATCACCTTTTTGTTTGCTTTTTTGAAATTCTTAGTATTTCCACAATTTGCCATAATCCTCCCCTTTTCTTTAACCCTCACATAAACAGTATTTCCTCCTCCAAGAACTCCAGGGATGTGACAGAAGTTGCCCTCATGCAAGTCAGAGCCACAAAGGAACCAGAAGTATGCACAACAATCTCAGAACATCACCATCTTCTCACATCTGCCTACAGTGAGGTCCGGTTTTCCAAGGAAACCACATGTATAATGGTGTTACAATTGCCCTTCTCTTTCAAAACGTCCATGTTTGGGGCCTCAAATGTGCCACTTCATCGCATACATTAACCCCCGGGCCATAGCTGGCGAGGTTGCAAATGACCTGGGCCTTCCCCTCCTTTCCATAGGACCCAATACTGACATACTCCCCTTGACTTCAATCGAGTCCCTAAGTTGTAACATGCTTCCATGTTCAGCTTCTTGGTTTGTTTTTAAGTGATCAAGCTCACACAAGTCTAACGATTCCCTTCAGTTTTACAAGCATATTCATGTTTGCTGTCAAACGCATGAGTTACTTTTCTGCAGGCTATTGCAAGAGAGCAACCATTAATTACTGCAACAGCACAAAATGCCTTTTTATTTAGAAACGTATTTCAAAATGTTTTTGGTGATTATACCATCACTCTCCCAAACTAGGTAGTCACTGGTAAACAGTTTATCTACTCTGAATTTGTAGAAGGTTGGTGTATTTTGATTTCCAATAGAATAATATTTCCTCTGCCCTGCTGTTTCCCTTGTGCATGAACTCATTTTTACCTTTTTTTTTAATTATTATTATTATTCTGTGCCTTTAGGGGCTTAATAGAAGATTTCCAAACACAAGGAAGCATCTTAAAGGGTAAGAGAAATGTACATTTACTCATTACTGAAGCTTTACAACACAATTTGTTTCAGTGGAGAGAAGCTCAAAAATATGGTTTCCACCGAGAGCCCCTGGGAAAGGCGCTTCCCTTCACGTACTCATGATGGCACCAGAGCCGATTGCTCAGAAGTTTAGTTTGTAGTCAGATACCTCACAACTACAGCTTTCAGAAAAGTCTCAACATTATTAAATGCTACTTAGGATGATGCATGCTTTTGATAATCCAACATTTATTTAGCTAAGTTGTGTTCTGAACTCCTTCCAAAAATGAGTTCTACCTCTCTCAGAAGAGACCCCAACCTTCCAGCTTTCTAACAAAACAAAAAGTAGTTCAGGAAACAGAAATGTAAGTTTCAGTTGAGTAGTTTCCTTCATGAAATGAAATTAATATATATTATTACGTGTAATATATATTCATATATGTATTTATATAGTTACATTCAAGTATTACATATTAATATACTATAGGCATTATATAAAATTTTAATTTATATTAAAGTTCTACAGTCCCCCCGTAAGTTATCCTTTCCAATGAGTCCCATGTTTGCACTCCTGCCAGCTATTTCTTTGGACACCAGGGAGGACTGTCAATAGGACTTTTCCCAACATGGTAAATCAGTACAGGCTCAATCCTTGAGTGACACCAGATTTCACAGATTTAGAAATGACATAAAATCATATTTCTCTAATTAGCTATTAATCAAACACCAGCAAGTAAACATTTAAACAGCTGAGACCAGATCCCCTTTTTAGAAAATTGCTTCCACTGACAATTAGCGTTGTAAATTTTTCCTATTGTCTTTTTGCAAGAAGAAAATACTGTTGTTATTGACAATAGCTAAAAAAAACTTCACCTTTTTGTCCCTGGTTATACAGAGGCAATAAAGGACCCTTTATTTTAGCAAAAAGAGTCGGCTCAAAATTTTTCTGTTTCCAGTCTGAAGACTGCTTACTGGGCAACTGAGACACCATTTTTACTGCTGCTTAGAAGGTGAATGATGAAGATAGCCTGGAAATGGCAGCTTCGAGATGTCAGGTCTCCTACATACTCTGCTGCCCCGTGCATTGCTAAATACACACTATTTTATTTATGCAAATCTCTAGCTCAGGAATCTTACTGCTTTTATGGACACTTCAGAGACGTGAGAGTCATGATAACACCTTACATAGCGACAGGCTAAACAAAACAGCAAACTATGTTCAACATGTGCTATTGCTAGTGCCTTCTATGACAATAACCCTGTACTTTTGGCTGGCCAAAGGGTTTTAAGCAAAACCATATCGTCCGGTTGCTTTCAATTTCACTTTTTGTTGGTTTGTGTGAAATCCTCAACCCTGACAGTGCACGTACTGGCTTCCCGGGTTTCATTTCCATCCAGTTGTCTTTTTATTTATGAATGAAAGTATCCTTAGGCAGAAGGTGTTGTCCAGATTAGAAGCAGGCAGTTTCTCAGCTGAAACTTTTATCCCTGCCCAAAGAAAACAGGCACATTTGGGTCCACAAAAACATTGCAAATTTATGTTGGATTTGTCACTTCAGCTGAAAAAATAAGAGCCATCAGCCTGAAAGTGCTTACACATTTTCAAACTGAAATTAATAAATTAGTTTCAATTAACAAGATTACAGGCACTTTAATGAAAGGAAGCATTATGTATCAAGTCAAACAAAATATGTTATTCAACCTGAACTGATTCCCTTTTTTGGTCCTTTCACTAGTATCATCCTCCTCTCCTGAATCCAGGGGGCTTTTTTTGTCTTTGAAGAAACATTTTCCTTGCAGCTTTTTGGAGCAAAAGGTTCAGCTTGGTTTTTTTCCCTGCAGCATTTCAACTCCTTCCTGCCCCTTCCAGGAGCATTTGTGCCTACCAGTATCAAGACTACTGTTACTTAGAAACCAGAGGAATTCTTGCCGGCAAGAAAACTCTCCCATTTGCTGGCAACATCAAGGACAATCCAGCAGGTTATAAGGCAGGGTAACACAACGCTGCTGTGGAAGACAGCTTTTGCCCATACCTGTCCTGCTGGGACAGGAGCCTGTGAACACACACCATCCTTAGCTAGGAACTTTTTGACTCGTTCCACCAAGAAAATGTTACTTAACATTAAATTAAAAAAAGGTCAGATCCCCCTCAGCCACTGTCACCCAAGGGTCAGAACTACTTAAAATATATAGATGGATCTGAAGGAGTTTAATGGTCTGTAATGACAGATACAGAGACCCTCCAGCTGGATGTCACAAAAATTAGAGGAAGCACTTTACAAGGAGATGTGGGAAGAGGGATCCCTTCACTGATTCTTCAACTAGAGATCCAGCTAATTACCCGCCAGATGGATGCTAACATGCTCAGAGGGGCTGTTGCATTGAGAGGGGGTGTTTAACACACCCTCCCCAGATACCCAGGACTCATTAGTTGTTGCCCCTGCCAGTGCTTCACCTTTGATTTCACATGAATACTCAGACTAAAGATGCCCAGCTCTCAGCTGGGACGTGATACGGACACATTGGCCACTTCAGCAATGCTCAGGGACATTTCTACTCAATGATTTGTTCTCCTAGCAGCAAGGGACTGGCCAGTCTGCTCTGCTAGGCTCTGGCTTAATCAGGGCACCCTCACAACTGCAGCCCTTGAATAGTGAACCTTCCCTTAGAAGCTCCAATCTCCTGCACAGCCATAAAATGCAGCCTCTCCTGGTTGGCACAGACTCCAGACTTGGATAGACAACAGAGAGGGACATGTGTTTGAGAAGGTTTGGCCCACAATGAGTCAAGGAGGGAGAGGATTGACTGCTAATGTCCGTTCACAAGCCTTTTCGGCTTGTAACCCATGGGAAACAACATAGGGCATTATTTGCCTCCCAATGCTTCTCTATATCTCTTCACCTGGCTACTGCCTCTCCAGCAGAACTGGTTGGGATTGCTTTCCCAGAAAGAGCTGGGAGATGCATGTCCCCTTTCTGCACACTGCAGCGATCACCTCTGAAAGAAAACAAGCCTCATTTCTGAAACATGAAATGCAGGGACAGTTACAGATGTTCAGAAGTGCATGAATGGTTTCTTTAAGGTTTGCAACCCTATGGGAGTATTCCCCAGGGACAGAGACTACTACAGAGACTTTGCAACATGGCAGATGTGATCAGACCAGCCATGGTGTAATCACCCTGGCAGGAGCACAACAGAGCACAGAGGAACATCTGCATGTCAAGCACAGTTTGGGGCAAGATTACTTGCAAATCTGATCTGCATAGTCCTACTCATTGCTTCTCAAGAAAATCTTTTCATCAGAGAAAAAAAACAAGACAGAGAGAAATTCTAATACAAGAAATATCTCTAGGCTCATTCTTACCACTTCCTCCTGTCCTCCTTAGAACCAATCCATATCTCAGCCCTTGCTACCGTGCAAATCTGCATGACACCCTCGTTTGTGGGATTACAAGAGACCACGTGTGAACATGAAAAAACCCTCCCAATCTTAATAAGCACCTCACCCTCTCACCAAGCTGTCGTTTGGACTGGCAAATTTTGTCCTGTTAAACCGAGCAACATCAGAAATTACAGTGTGCAAACATTACTCGAGACCACACCCTGGAAGTGTGAAGGGAATTGATGTGCAGCAGTGTGACAGAGCCGGACAGTGGCAACAAGACAACAATTTCTATCACATAAAAGCTGCAAATTGGAGTTTAACTTGCCTAACCAGCCCCTCTACATCACATCAAGGACACAAATCTACTACCACCCTGGAATTAGCGCTCTCAGGTCTGCGTTCCTGGGTTGCCGGCATTTAATGCTCAGGTGGAACCTGCAAAAGCTCTTGTAAAATTGATCTTGGCCTCCACGAATAGACCTAAGGTGGTAATTCACCTGGACAATTTGCAAACTGCAGGTTTGAGAACTGGCATGGTGGAATGAAATTTGCTTCATCAGAATCTGCAGGTGATCAAATTCAGATCCCTGAGCACAGTCTGTATGGACCCAAGGAAGTCAGTGGAATCACTGAAGATTTGGGACAGAATTTGATTGAGGACAATACATGTTATTATTTCTGGAAGCAGCAAGTTTTGCTGGAATTCTATGTAAAGTCTAACCTCGCAAACAGGTGTTGTGGGACATAGAAGACACAGGAAAAGCAGCATGGAAAAACTAGCATGTGATCTGTCCTACAGATACAATACCCAGAAATACAGAGGTGGATAAGAGCTCTACTACAGGATGCAAGAAACTATTCCAGCCACACCTCATCGCTCACACTAGAGACACCCTCCTTTAGCAAGGTATTGCTGACTAAGCTTAGAAGTTTAAACACCAGCCATCCAGGTAGAGGCCATTCTGGCTCAATGGCTCCTGATGTACTGTTGACCCAGAGCTAAACAAATTAGCCTGTTTCCTTTTAAAGTGTTCTCAAATGCCACTTGGCCATGTCACTCCACCCCAGAGAACTCTGAAGCAGACTAATTACACCAGCAAATGTTTGATTGAAAATTACACTCAAACGACATAGACTGCAAGAGGTTACCTCCCTCCCAATACAAAAGGCCTGATTCAGGACTCTGGGGCAGCTCCCCTTTAAAGTCAGTATAATTCTGCAAGTCCAGGAAGCATGGTAATAGAGAAAAAATAAACTTATTTTTGGCACACAGGCCAGATTCATTTTGCTAGCAGTCCCCCTCTGATGCTGATGCAGCCCAAACGTGGCTGATGAGCCTGTTACAGCCTTGACTAGCTCAGATGTGGGCAGGAGGAGGGAAACACCAGCATTATTCTCCATTGGCAACAACAGCCAGAGGCACAGCTCAGTGAGAATGTTAAGTAGCTAAAATGCTAAGCATCGAAGTGAGATTCTGTCCCAAAACTTCCTGTGGGTTACATTTGCACCTCAGTTTCTCTACCTGTAAAATAATAATTACCCAACACACCAGTTCTTGTAGGACTTAATTAGCACTTGTCAACCTCTTAGAGCTCCTCAAGGGAAGAGGAGCTATGCACCACAAAGTACTAATTAATGGAAGAATCCTTTGGAACAAAGTATACGATTCTGTTGTTGTCAGATCTAATAGAGTCATAAAAAAAACAGCGCTGGAAGGGATATCAAGAAGTAACCTAGGCTGTTCCCCTGCCCTGAGGCATGATCACGTATATCTAAATCACTCTTGATAGATGAATACCCCTAAATCTTAGGATGCTCAAGCTGCAGATTAAAATAGATAAAGATGAACTTGTATTACATGTACATTGCACTCTTTAGCTTTCCTGAACGCAGATAAATACTCCCTCACATGTGGCACACATGGCCTCTCAAGTGCTTTCTGCACTGGCCTGAAAGAGGCTTTACTGCACCCCTGGTGAAAGTGTACTGTGAGATCTACTGATCTTTCCAACTCATTATTACAGCTCATGCAATAGAAAGACCCATTGTAGCATACAATCCCCAAATCTCAACATCAGAATTAATGAGATACACAAGATGAAAAAAGACTTCCAAATGGGGAATGAAGCAGAGAGGTGTTAAAGGATATGCTCATGGTTATGCAGGGCTTCAACAAGAACCAGAAATTTGGTGCAGATCACCCAAGTCTCACACATGGCTGAATTGCAAGACTTCCCTTCCATAATACCTTCAAATAATTTTCATTATATTTATCCCCACTTCTTTCCAATCCCAAGGGTCCATCTAAAGTACAGTTTCACCTAACATATAATTCAGATGTGGCTACTGAAGCATTGCACAGTGTTAAGATTAAAATTTCTTCTTTTTTTTTTACTGAAACTGAAGTTAGGCAGTTGAGGCCTGGAACATTAGCTACACAAAGATGTTTGAGAGGGTTTTTTCAAATGCTTTAATTGTAAAAATCTGTCAGTTCAAGTAGTCTTTCCAAGATATACACGCAAAGTACAGTAGGAGATACCTTTTTATTTGATTAACTTCATACAGGAAAGCTTTTGAAACTTATACTTTTTTCATCAGGCTAGTGGATAAAAGCTAAGCCAGGCAACTGATACAGCACTTCAGAAGTTTATTAAATTAACCAATTAAACTGAGGCAGTATACAATATACAGAGGCCAAGGCAAACAATAGAAGGTGGAACACACTCCTGGGGCTGAGACGATAGTGTTGTGTCAGCATTTCCATTATGAAGCTACTTCAGAGTTATTGTGGGAGGTGTGCAATAAAAAAAAAAAAGCTTAAACCACTGAATTCAGTCATTCTAAGGGATTCCCAAACATGCCCAGGCGGATGGAAGAACAAAACGCAAACCAGTTTTTCACTAATTTTGTCACTTGAATTAGAAAGCAGGTTTGGCCTGGAGAAACAGGTTGGCACATTGCACAGGAAACAAAGAAAGGCTGGTTCTCTCGAGCTGCACAGTACCCAGCATAAGGGAGCCCTGTTCTTGGTTGCTTGAAAATACAACCATAATGAACATGATTAATCAAGTACAGCATGTTTGCACGTTTGTGTGGGCTGAGACATAGAGTTTACTCAGTAACAGAAGGTCTTTGCAGCAAGGCTGGCATCTCGTATAGCATCTTACCCTCAATCACAGCGTCCCTACGTGGCAATGTAATGCAAACTGTAAAACAAGACAAATCACAAATACAACAAAGCTGTTTGTATCGGCAGAGTTGAACTGCAGAAGTGTACCTGACTTGAAGAATTGTCATCTCTTCAGTGCTAAACACGAACCAAAGTGAGTATTTTTCACAATAGGGAGAAATTAACCTGAACTGAACTCCCCCAAAATTTTAGGTACTCAGGATCAGGTTCAGATCCCATTTTTGAAGGTTGCTCCTTCCCTGTACGAACCCTGCAGATTCTTTGGGTAACAGAGAATCAGTGGTTTCATGTTACATTTTGCAGCACATGAAAACCTTTTCATGAGGTGCAAACTTATTCATACAGACCCAGAACAACTTGTTGAAGAAAAAAAAAAAAAAAAAAAAAAGGAGAGACCAATAATGGAAACACTGACACAACAGTTACTGTAACAGCATGATCAGCAGCAACTATAATTCTTCTTCAGAAAGTTACACCCACACTGCTTTCTTTGGCCCTATACCTTGTATATTACCTTGGTCTAACTGGTTAATTTAATAAGCTTCAAAAATATTTAGTTGCCTGGCTGAAAAAGTTAGACACAATTTAAAACCGGGTAGCCTAGTTTGTGACCACAAGTTGTTCTTGGGATGGCATAGCCACAGTTCAATACAGCATCCCAGCTCCGCTCTAAGGACAGCTCTGCTGCGCTCCGTTTCCCCTCTGGAAACCTAACAAATCCAGCTGAGTTCCCAGCAACACAGAGCGGCCACATAGCCCTGGATATGAAAGCAGCTTGACAATGAAGGTTAAATTGAATTAGCTGAACTCACTTAGCGTTCCGGCTCTACGACAGAGTTTAAGAGAGGCTAGGGAGCGCTGGGAAAGCACACGGGTGTTTTTGAAGAGACTGGATGCCATGGTGGGTAAGGACCAGCCTGGGATCCAGGAGACCCACTGCTATTCCTGCCTTTGCCAGTGACCTGCTGCATGACCCTGAAGAAGCCACTCCACTTTGTGTGTTTTTCTTTCCCCTCTTGTCCTTTTTCTGCTTTGATTATAAAGTTTTTTCAAGTGATTGCATCATCCTGTTTGTATAAAATATGCGTTTGCATAACATCTTGCACAAAGTGAGATCTGGTCACAGCTGGGGCTTCTAGACGCAAGAGTTAAAGAAAAATATTAGCAAATTCATGTGTTTAAATGCTCATTATGGTTATTTTGTACATTAAAGATTCTGTTTTGCCAAATGACACAGGATAGAGGAAGGTCCCGTGTGGAAGATGTTGGCTGATGCTCTCTCTTGCAGGTAGAACCCGAGGGGCATGTTGGAGATGGAAAAGGCTAACAGCAAAAATCTAAAGCAGTTGCATAGCTCTGACAACCTGACAAAGACATTTTTCTATCCTGAGCTCTAGTTTCACTAGATCCCTTCAAAGGATGTTGGCGCCTTCAAATTCAAATTCATTTGTTCGGCCTCACGTGGACACAACAACTCAATCCTAATCTAATCAAAGACTGTGACTGAAAAAATGCCTTTTGAATCATTCCTAGAGTTAATAAGTAGCAACCAATCTTCCACACTACAGGTTTGCAGCTAACAACTAACCAGAAAGCTGCAAAAGAGGCATCTGAGCCAGCAATAGCATCAGCAGGAGTTGAGCTGGAGCCTCAAGTTCTGGCAGTAGCAGTGGCAGTGCCCCAAGAACAATACTTAGAAGGAGTAAGGCCAGTGGCAGCAGCCCCTCAGGCTGTCAAACAGCTAGGATCCCCATCTCTTTCATTGGGGAAAAGTGCAAGATTTCTGGGTGCACATAGGAGTCTGGCTTTGCAACCTAGAGGAGGGAGGAAAACCAGCTGCAACCTCAATCCCCTTCCAAAGCACCACAGATCTCCTAAATATAGGGACAGGAGAACAAGACTGGCAGTGCATGCTGTTTAACAGCAGAAAAGAAACAGCATCAGCATAGATGCTGCTTTCCCATTCCCAAAACTTGGATGTTTGACCACATTTGCATGTTTGTGAACTTGACGTGCAAACTGGGTTTGAACAAGGCAATTCCACACAGCCCAAGAAACAATAATGGATATGCACGTTATGATCATCTACCTAGTAACTCCTGTGCATCTTGAAGACTCCTTCTGCAAAGCACCCACCTGTACGGTGCCAAGAATCCCACCAAAGTGCCAGGATTAATCCAAAGAGAACAAGATGGGCAAGTGCAAAGCAACTTGCTCAAGAGTTGCTTGAGCTTGCAAGCCAGTGCCGGACTTTGGCTTTATTAGTCTTTACCTGGTATCCTACATCCCCACCCTTGATTCCTCAGTGCATCCTGACACATGTTGCCAGACAGCACAATTCAACTGAGAGTCAGTGCTGACCAGCTCCTGCAGAGCTCAATAGAAGTTCTGCCCCAATTTCTGTGAAACTTGTGATTTAGGTTCTTGCCAGCCAAACCTGTCACATTTTTTACACCAGTGTCATAGCACAACTACTGCATTAATAGCACTCACAGTTCAAGAGTTGTTACACATAATGTTGTGCAAAATGCAGGTACTCCAGCTGCCTGGAATAAATCCTTGTGTGTTGAACATTCCTTCTCTACAAGCTCCAGCTGAATTTGGATGTTCTCCTCTTGATCTCAGTACCTGGGTTTGTTTTCTTTTTCTATTTTGAAATTTATAAAATTAAAATGCAAGGGTTTGCCTTTTTAAAGGGGAAAAGAGGCTGGAACAAGTGAAACACCCTTTCCCTTTAATGATCTGCTGCACAGCCAGCTAGGACAAAGTTGGATATTCCTGGTGCTTTAACACTACAGGGCTGTTTCCCCTAAGTATTTCTCTAACTAAGCAGTGCTCAAAGGTTTCCCTCTCCAGCAAACACCTGAGCAGAAATGACTCACCCGCTGTGTCGGCAACTGGCACAGATCTCTCAGCCCTAGTGCCAAGCCTTCTTATATCGTTGAAATACCAAGAGGGAAATTTTCCTTCTCTGACTTCCAAAAATGTTTGTCCATCTATATTTTGCATTAAAAGTAGCCTTATGCCTGGTTTTGTCAAGGGGGGCAAGAGATGAGTTGAGGTAAAGCATATTTGTAAGACCAGCCATAGAGCAAAGTCATTTTTTTCAAGCTCATGAAACATTATAATGCATCCAACGCTAATCAAATCACTTTTTATTTTTTCTGCCTGAACTCCTTCAAAAATAATGCTTATATGATCATGGTGTGCATGAGCATGCATCTCTAATAACTTTTGAATGAGTTGGTTGCTTTCAGCTCAATTTGATAGAGAGACAGGAGTTTCAGAACTGTCACGTTGCTACAAGTTTCATGAAAATAGGCAACTGGATAGAAAAGACAGATCCAGAGGCTAGAAAGCTGCAGCACGAGTTCACCCAGTGTCGGGCACCAGAAAATGACATTGTAAAGGCACTGACACATGGAATTGCCTCAGTGGAAGGTTACAATCGGCCAAGAGATAGAAAGCCACAGTACACTAAGCACTACCTGAATATTTATTTTGAAGGACATTGTAACAAAAGTCACCAGTAAAAAATGAATGGCCTTCAAGATACAGCACTGCAAAGAGCAGACAAGACAGCTAAATACTTCAAAGGAAGCCTACAAGCAAAAGTACTATTAATTTTAACTAAATCCTGAGCTGGACACTCCTCTTACAGCCATGTAATCATTAATTTCAGAAGAGTGACTTCTGATATACCCCACGGTAAGCCCCAGATCATACAAATCCACTCTTTATTGCCTGAGTAGTGCTGTTTAAAATCAATAGGATTACTCATAATGGTAAAGTTAAGCACCTGTGAAAGTGCAAGATTGAGGCCTAAGGCCTGGTCTAGGCACAGCCTTTGTACTTGAAGAACTGGTTCACTTAAAGGTTTGTTTTGTTTTTGGTTTTATTTTTAAAGAAAACAACAGAATAATTAAAGCCATACAACCACTTTAAAGTGGACACGTTTTTATTACTATAACGGGAACTTCCAACAACACAGCCATTCCCAGGTCAGCTACGCTGCTCCAACTCCACTCTCATTGTAGGGAGTTGTGTCAATGCGGTTAAGAGCAGCCTCAAGGGAGATTGCAGCCCACTCTGTCTACTCAAAGCTCTCCAGGTAATTCATCTGCAGAACACACCTGATGGAACAAGCAACATGGACAAACCCATCTGAAGGCCATTTTGTTTAGTCTGGAGTGTGTCAAAAAGTAGGGTAATTCCTCCCCCCACCTAATCTTCTTCCTGTCCTTTGTGTGCACACCCACAGGGGAAAAAAAACAACACACCTGAAAAACTTTAGAGCTCAGAATTAAGGTGAAAAAGGTCAAGATCACCTCACAAGATGATGACAAAAAGGAGTGTCCGTTCTAAGGAAAATGCCCCAGACTTTAGGAGATGCTAGGAGGAAGAGGGGGTGGAACAGTGAACTAACATGTTTGGATTGCTAAAAGGTTAAAAAAATTGTCACACTTTCAAAGAAGATGAAAAAGACAAAAGACATTAAGAGTAAACAGGAAATTTGGGAAATCTATTTCACTCAAAGTAGCAAACATCTGGAATAAATTGTCAAGAACTTAAGACCAAAGCAAAGTATTAATGAGGTTAAAAGGCAGCTAGACTGGAGGAGGAGACTGAAGAATACAGTGACAAAGGAGAGAGGTGGAGCGGAGATAAACCCAGAGGCAACAGGCTCATTAGCCTAAAGGCTTTGTTTCTCTCTCAGCCCAATACTTCCTTATCCTCTCATTGCTCTAGGATTAAAAAGTTTTAGGGTTTTTTTTCTGCTGCTTTTTGGTTTATGGAAAGGCAACAAAACTCTTTTTTTTTTTCCCCCCTAGGGATTCCATGCTGAGATCTGTGATATGGTAATTCATTGTTGAGCCTCCGAATTTCTAAGTTTAACTCAGAAAAGTACAAGAAAACTGAATACATGCTACTCCTTCCGCCAAGCAGAGCTTTCTGAAGTCCTCATTCCTCCAATTCACACTTCAAATTAAGAATAATTCTTACTTTTATTACAGAAGGTTTCTTAAAGAAGAAAAACTTTGTCCCTTTAATCAAAAGGATTTAGTAAACATCTCCATGGATTTAAGAGCTGGTTTTTAAAAGACTCATTTGTTTTAAAGTAATTCAAACCAGGCCAAACAACACCTTTAAAGATGACAAAAAACAGTAGGCATAAATGAATAAGGAGTCTAAGAAGGAAATACTTAGCATGACTTATCCCTTAATATCCAGATCCCTTTCTAGAAGGGATAATCAGAAAGCTATGTTGGCCCTTATTCAAAAGAAGGGAACAGTCTTCCATCTCTGCCTGGACTGTTATTAACTATATTGGTTACATTCATGGTCATTAACATCCTTTAAAAGATGATCTTGGGATTTCATTTTCCACCTCCTGTTATTGAGCAATGGAATATTCATAAAACAGTAGACAGAAACAACTCAGAAGAAAAAGAAAAAGCCTCCAAGTTCCCATCTCTGCCAGTTAAACTAAACTGAGGATTCAACATGAAATTGATGCAGGAGCAGCAGTATATACACACACACATTAAAAAAGCACACTGGGGGGGATATAGAATAATAAAACATGTGCTTGCCTGTCCTCTGTTCTAATAACCACATGCAAACTTCAGCCAAGCCTGACAGAGTGGGAGAGGTTTCAAAGATGTGAAACCCACAGGAACTTCCTAGTATAGGCAGCTGGGTAAAGGATGAAGATACACTTAAGAGCCCCACCAAAGTAAAGTGCTTATTAGACATAAGAGAATCCACACCAACCTTCATTACTTGTCTAATAGCACAGGGCCTGCTCATGCTATTTGTTATCAGCCAAGCACCCACATCTAAGGAGTCAAAGTTTTATTGGGAACATCTGCTGTTGTCTTTGCAAAAGGCAGCTGAAGCACCACTTCAGCCTCAACCACTTCTCCATTAGCTGATCCCAAATTCCCATCTGCACCTTTCCAGCCCAAGAGCCACCCCACACAGGCAGGGGCACAGGGAGGGCCGACTGGCACTTGCCCACAGACAACCCATGTTGACCCACAGCACTGGGGTTTTATTTTTAACCCAGAGCAAAAGAAATATGCCTTGGTACTTGCAAGGAGCAATGAACATGACCAGAAGAGTTTTGAATGGCTGCATGCATTCAAGTTATCCAAATCCGTTGGCAAATTTATCCACCAACTGACATAGTCCTCATGAGAGGAGGGGGTGTCTCCTCTGGGAGCCAGTTCAGACCTAGTTCCTCACTTCAGAAGTCTGAAGTGTTCTTTGGGCCATTCCTCACTAGACTGAATATAAAGAAAGCACTGAAACCCCAATTCTTCACTTCAGCACTTCAATTAGATGCCATGAATATCCACAGCAGTTAAACTGGCCAAGGCCTTTTATTTTTCTCCCAGTTCTAACATGGAGAATCAGTGATAGAGGGGCTTTGAGGCACTCCATTTTTCTCCGCTGTTTTTACCTTGCCATTAAAATATAACTGGAGGGAGCCATCTAGAAAGACAGGATTAAGGGTTTTCTCTGTCAGCCAGGTACGTGGACGGGCAGCCTGGCCAGACCCTGATGGTGAGAGCATGCTGCCCAGCACCTCAGTCCCTAGGGCTTAACCAATACCAGCCCAGCACAACACACAGGAGATGTTTAATACTAAAAGCAGGCAGTTGTTTTTTCAGTGACTGAGGGGTGCTTTAATGAGCACACTGTGTTGTAGTGGCTGGGAAAAGGTGATAAGCTTTATATGTTATATGAAAAGCCAGGGGGTTACTTTATATAATCAGGCACAGCTGACTAAACAGGGCACTGAAAGTCATTCACAGCCAAGGTAAGACAAAACAAAACAACAAAACCCTCACAACCTTCCTGTCCCACCTCCCCCAAAGAACCAGTTCCCCAGGCACAAGCCAAGGGTTGATCCAAGGCCTCAAACTCTCAAATTAATATGCTGCTCAGAAACAAAACCACTGGCTTACCTTGGCATTGCAAGGCCTCACCTCCATGTTGGTAGTGCAGGGAGCCAGGCTCCCGGCTGTGCAGGGCAGTCCCTGTGACTGAGGGCAGAGCCCTTCCTCTCTCTCTCTCTTCCTGTCCCTCATCCGGCGGTGCTTCCCGGGGGCAGAGTGCCCCTTAGCAGTAATCCCCCCCAGCTGTGGGAGCACTCAGAGCCGCCCTCCCGGCCCCACACAGGTGCAGGGAGGTTCCAGGTGTCAGCGACGCTGGGGAAGGGCCCTGAGCAGCAGCCCTCGGCTTGGGGCTGTGGCACTGCGTAGGAAGGTGAAACCCTGCCGGCATTTGCAGAGCAGGGCTGCCGCAGACACCGCGATTCACCGGCGAGGCCATGGCTAAGGGAGAGCTTGGCTCCCTGTGCCCCGCTGAGCCGCATGCGCCAGCAGTGGCCAGGCTGCAAGAGGCTAAGGTGTTTGCCCTGCTCTCGTTAGCATGCTTGCATGCATGTGTTTAACCCAAGAACAAAGCTAAACTTTTCCGTCTTTTCCAGGAAAAACAGGGCAGCCGCAGGATTTTGGTATTACCTGCGTGCTGCTGTTTGTACAAACTTGGGTGAACTATAACACCAATTTAAAAAGAAATCACTGATATTTCCTTAAGGCTTTTCACAACTCCAGACAAAATATGGATACTTGTACTGCTTCAGCACTTGATTCACACCAGTATTATTTTTCCAAGCATTAAATTCTGTCACAGCCTTTACACCCTCAGCCCAGTTGGGAGGGCAGAGATCCTTGCTAGAACTAGCTAATTTCTGTTCTAGAAATAACTTTCTGACTGCTATTTAAACTGCATCCTTTTTATATATGATAGCTTAAAGGCAGTAGCTTACCAATAAATTAATGGAGATTTATCTCTTACTGGTCTGTTGGGGGAAGCTCCGAACCCTACTGTCTCTGATAATGAGCTCTCTACTCACCAGAGCTGTGGTGGTACTCGCAGCTTCTAAAACCGAAAGGAAGAGGTAGGAGAAGTAAGGTTACTTGCAATCATCTCTAGTTTTTGGTAAAACAACGTCTTTTTGAACCATGTGAGCCTGTGACACCCTGAGCAACGCCAGTTTTCAGTACAGTGGGGGTAGGTTCAAGCAGGAGGCCATAACCCATACAAAGCAGGAGTCAAAAGGCTTTCAGTAACACTGTGCAAGTCAGCTAAAGAAGCAGCTTCCCTCCTTGAAAAGTGTGCAGTGTAATGCAGTTTATCTGTGCTCTACAGGTATATACAAACCAGCTGCTGCTTGAGCTTGGTGAGTAGCTTTCACAGCTATAAAAATAACCACATTTCTTCTCCAGAGATGGCTTTTTTTATGCTCTCCAGTAGTGAAAAAGAGAAAAGCTGTAGCACCTGCAGCTAATACCTGACCAAGCCTATCAGGAGATTTGTTGGGAGTCAGCTCACACACACAGCTTTGCAGAATCAGCATCTGGAACAGTAAAGTAACCAACAGCTCCTGGTCAACAGAAGACATAGCTGGTCCTAACTCTCCCTACTTGCTACGTCACCTCGGCCAACACAGTTCATACCTTACTTGTTCCCTCCAGCCCTCTGGCTGTTTGGATGTCCTTTCACTTGTGTACATAAGTTCTCTTACCCTGTGAAAGGGCAAGCTACTGTCTTACCGTGATTATAACAAAAAATTTCTGCCTGGCCCAGCATCTGAGCTCTATATTCCAAAACTTGAACTTGCTAGTATATTTTGCAAAAACCCCAGATGTTCTTCAGGTCAAAAAGCACATTAAGCAATCGTTTAAACTGAACGGCCCTTAACAAATGGCAGCATTTCCCCAGAAAAGGACTGAAGAAGGTACTGCCATGCTTGACCTTAAATACCCGAGTTAGCATTCCTAGGCCCTGCTTTATAATCAACAGAGTCAGACAGATGCTTGCAGAGGCTGAATCAGAGGGGAGATGAACTTAAGTGCCCTGAAATGCCTATTCAAGGACCTCTCCCTTCAGTCACTGAGGAGAAGTCCTGCAGAGATAAGCCTCCTTGAATATACACTAGATTTAAGTGGCCAAAGTTAAGTGAATACACATGAAAATTCCCCAAGTTTTATAACTAACAAAAATTTCCAGGCTTGCATGTCAGAAAGGTATTATTTCAAATTGTGTGCCCACATGTGCTTGAAGGATCAAACATCTGGCTCCTTCAATGTAAAAGCCCTCTTATGCCTTCCAAAGTCCTGAGTTTGGAAAAGGGCCTAAGAGCATGTTGAAAGACAAGGGACCACAGATGCTGCAGCTGTGCAGACAGTTCCACAGAGCATCAACATGCCCAGTTGTGATCCCCAGCCACATCAGAGCTGTGGGAGCTGGAGTCTTCTCTGGTGCAAGCCATGGGCTTGTCTTTAGGAATCCAGGTGGATATTCTCTTGCGTATAAACCAGCTTTGCTGAAGTTGGTTTTCCCCCATCCATAGTGGGACATACACTCTCATTGGGTATAAGCTTTATCATAGGATGACTTAAGAGGTGTGTCTGTCTGTAGTTCATGGATAACATCTTGCTGATGACCACCTGAATTTAAATAGACCAATGACAAAATGAAGCAAGGCCCACAGGTGAGAAACTTTTCCAGTATAGTTGCCTACAGGCAGGTTAAAGAGCAGTGACTTGGCATACAGTTAAAAAAAAATGTCCAACATGAATTATCACTGCTAAAATCAGTAGGCATTTCAAAGATGACATGGGAGAAGGAAGAGGAGGAGAAGACTGTCCTAGGGTCAGACACTGTCAATATTAATAATTTGGAGGGCAAAACAGAGAACACTTATACAAAATTTGTGGATGATGGACAGTAAGCTAAGGCAATTTATGTGGAGTTTAGAGGACAGCAATAGAATTCAGAATGGCCTTAAATTGAAGGGGAGATAGAATATCAACAAGAAAGAATTGAAGATCAGTGCAGTTCGTTACATGTTAGAAGAAAGGCACCAAAAAAATCTGGAGAGTAATTGGTTAGGCTGAAGTTCCTTAGGAAAGGATCTGAGGTTCAAAGCACAGCACAGATTGATCATACATCAACCCAGTAAAAGCTTGTAACATCGGGGCTGTGTTAACAATGCTGACATACATAACATCACAGATTTATTGAAGTTGGAAGGCAGCTCTGGAGATAGTCTAGACCAAACCTCCTGCTCAGCACAGCATCAGCTACAGTAAGTTTTCCAGGGCCATATCCAGGTGGGTTTGGGATGTCTCCAGTAATGGAGACTCCATGACCTATCTGGGCAACCTGTTCCAATATTTGACCACCATCACAGTGAAAAAATTTAAATGGAATTTCCTGCATTTCAATTTGTGCCCATTGCCTCTCACCCTGTCAGTGGACACCACTGGGAAGAGTATAGATTTGTTGTATTCAGTCTCAGCATCCAGGTCATTAATGAAAATGTTAAACAGTATTGGCATTACATTTTCACATAGCAAAACTCATACTTCAGACAATGTCCACCTTGTTAACATTAGTGAAAACTGAAGGTATGTCCTTAGGTAACCCATGCTGGCACATTACCAAGGTAACAGAGGCAAAGGGGAATCAGATCCAAGGAAGTTTCTGAGATAGATAGAACAGGCCACAGTGGGATCAGAAGCAAGCAGTTACTAAGAGAGGCCTGGAATAAACTTTTCCCCACATTCCCAAGAAACACACATAACCTTCACTGCTGCTGAATCACAGGGGGCTTTTTTGGTTTGTTTTTTTACAGATAACCAACCTCTGTAATAATTATTCCATCTGGCTGGTGCTGGAATTTTGTGTCCAAGTTGGCATATCATGTTTTAAGAAAAATATGTGCAAATTTAAGGTAATCCTAAAGAGAGCAAGAAGAATTAGAAGTGTAGAAAAGATTGCTGAGAGGAAAAGTTGGAAAAAAGAAAACTAAACAGTCTTCCAGTGTGCTAACATTCATTACAAAGAGGATGCAAAGGATGAAATTGGCTTAATTTGCAGACAGAAAGATTTAGGTTAGATGGTAGGGGGAAAAAAATGCATAAATGTAAGTCTAGCTTTGGACTTGAGGCTACCTAGAAAGTTTAGACAGGTCAGACAAACATTTCTAACAACGATCCTGCCTCCAAGCAGAACAACAAGCTGGGGAAACTCATGAGAGCCTTTCTCTGCCTGCTCAACCCATTCACAAAGGTTTACAGGATTAAGCCTTTAAGAGTTAATAAAACACATTATCAATTTTACACTGTTTCTTTGTTTTTTTCCCATCCAAATAGTAATTGTTTGTGAAAGGGCTGACACTAAAGAGCAACTGCCAGGGTTCATGCAAGTTCAATTCCCATCTGATCATTTTAATGATGCTTGGTAAGAATCTGTTTTTGTGGAATTAACCTCAGCTCTTTGTTCCCTTTAGTTATTTGAATTTACATCCAAAACCCATAAGCACAGCGCTCTGTCCCCAAATGAAAATGGAGATTGAAATGAAATTGGGATTGATAAAGTCTTAGAACAAGCCTGTAATATTTTCATGATATTTATATGAACATCTGTCCTTCCCCCTCATAGAAGGGGAGGGTTACAGCTCCAAATTCTCTTGCATGATGGTCCAAGAGTTCAAAGTGCAGAAGTCCAAATAAACAACAAGCTTGGTGGTGAACCCCAACCCAAAGATCTCTTCAAGCAGTGTGTCATAGGCACATATCTGCTGCACTGCCCTTGAAGTACATTAATTCTGTGGAAGCAGACAGGGAAAAAGGGAGAAATGGATTTCAAACAAAGAGAAAAGTGCACCAAGACGAAGGAGCAGCAGCGCTGCAAAAAACCTGAAGGCAAACAGGTAGAGTCTCATGTAACTTGAGGCTTTATATAGCCCACAAACCACTTGAGAGTGTCATGAGAGCTCTGGTGCATGAACATTTGGTAGCTTCTGGAGGACTGCACAGCATGCTCCCTGGTTTGGTCCCCATCAGTAATTGGCAGGAATTTGGACTAAATTCCAAGCAGAGCCTTTGGTTTCACTTCCTCCAAAAAAGCTACCTAGGTTGCTCGACATAAGTAGGTGCAATCAAGTGATTTGCTTCAAAATTGCACTGCTCCAAACCAAATTGCTCATCTAGACAAAGCCTCGCTCAACCTAATCTGCACTAAGGTGGTCCTGTTTTCCATCCTCCCCGCAGCTTCATGCTCCTGCCCCATCTGCACCTGCTAGGGAGCAGCAGGGCACGGTAACATGGGCCACAGGAAAGCAGCCTCACCAATATCCAGTCAAGGCAAGCCCAAAGATGGTAGTCAGGTTCCAGATCATCAGGCAAGTCTATGATGATGAGGCAGGTCCAAGATCAAGGTGAAAAGTCTAGCTGCAGATCAGTGTTACATCCAGTGACAGTTACTAGAGTCATACACAGTTCAGTGATTAGTAGGTAGGTCCACAGTGCTATGGAAGATCCCAGGAGTAATGTATGACCAAAAGCATAGCTCAAGAAATATTTGAAGGTCCTGGCCTGAGCTTAAATGGGGCTTCTGGGCCCACAGACAGCAGGTGTGGGTGGAGGTTCCAGGTGAGATTTGTCAAGGCCGTTAAGGCCTGTTACTGCACTCAGGGCCCTGACAGTTGCAGACAGGCAAGAAAATTTAGGGAGCTGATGTGACTGAAGAGCAAGAAGGTTTCTTCTCAGTCAGCACCTGATGTGCATGTATGAGCTCTAGTGCTGACCAGAGGGAGGGAGGGAGGAAGGGAGTAAGGGAGTGTGCAGCCTAAAAAAGGGGAGAATGTGGAACTGCTCAGACCAGATTTCCACCAGCCTACAATGCCACAGAGCTGCCCTTGAAGAAGTCACATAACCAGGCAGTAACAGAAAAAAAGGACCCATGAAAAAGTGTGTATGCTTTGGTGCAAAAATGTGACCTCATCTTTCAGGAGCGCTATCCTCAAAGTTTTTGCCTTCCATTTTGCATGAGGAAAAATAAACCTCTCTAGATTGAAGGCCAAAAGTAAGCCTGTATGCCATTTTATCTAGTCTTCAGTCTCATTCTGAAATCTTTAAACAGTGCAAAAACCATAAGCACCATCTGACGTCTGATGCCTGAGTGACTTCAGCTCATATTATTGGAACAGTCAGTACTCATTTGGTCGGGTACACGGTTTTGTGGAGCTCATATAAGGTAGTATTAGACTTTGCGCATATGTTTGTGCCATGCAAGAGCATTTTCCAGCCCCATCACTCAAGCAGTTTCCAAATGAAGTCTGTAAATGAAACATCCATTTTGCAGTCCTCTCCCCTACGCAGCTCCTTTCTTTAATGAGAAGTGCTATCACTTGTTTGGGTCTGCAATAAATCATCTTTTCTACTGTGTCACTGAAAATCCTCTACCTCCATGACCTCCCATTGCCTATCCACAATTCCATCCTATAAGCAGTGGTCATACACCTAGGAAGAAAAACACATTCTGGGGAGAAAAGAGCCATCGTATGAAACAGAGGTAAGAATTGTGCTTGTACAGGAAAGCTCAGCTTCTGGTGAATAAGCCATGAGGTGGTAAAAGAGGTCCTGTAGACTCTTGTGTTGCATGAAGTTTTACTAGTCCCCAAAGCCCAGTCAAGCTGCACACTTTGGTGGGAGGGACGGGTCTGAGTGACCATGCATTGTTTCAAATGTTACAGGAATGTACAGCAAGACATGCTAAAGCCCTCTCCACATCTTCAGCAAGATTCATTCAAGGAAGGGCTGAATTTTGCTTCTAGCTGTGTCCAATAATATTTTTAAGAGAGATAATTACTGGTAAATGCAATTGGGAGTCGCCTATTTATACTAGAAAAACATTGCTGTTCCAGGAATATGCATAGTACTTCTGGACATAGGGGCAAGGGGTGAGATTTATTATATCAACTTTGTGTCTGCTAAGACCCTTCTTATTCCAGTTGCTCTATGTTACTGAAGTGCACTGAGTGCGGGGTTTTACTGGAACAAGAAAAAATGCAGGTGAGGGTGAATGTCACATCCCCGGGTCATGCAGATGCTAAAGCTTTTTCTTGTAATTTCTTCCCCTCCTGGTGAGGGCAGAATTTGAGACCTTGCCCTCAAGTTCTCTTTCGACAAAGACTAAGTTGGAAACAGAAAATAAGAGGCTTGTTACTTCCTCTCAGTGTCTGTGGGACTGTGGTGCCAACAACACTGATGCAAAAGGAAACCATTTCCATTAGTTGTTAAAACAGCAGAAGCTTGTTTTACTTTGGCTGCAACATCCTTCTGACTCCCACGCAGGAAGTATGCATGCAATATTCCACATAGGCAGAATATGTCCAGTTCCTAGAAGTCCAAATACAAGAAACTCTAGCCCATTTTAGAAACTACACTGATCTTGGATTATAAAAGTGAGAGGTAGTCTGCTTTCATGTGAAACCCTGGCCTACAGTTCCTGAATTCTTTTCTCATCTTTGTCTCTAGAGTTTCGACAATCTTTGGCAAACACATCCTTCCAGCGTGTGCCTCACCTGTAAAACAGGGCTCATGACCAGCAGGTGAAAGATTAGGCATTATTGTTATTTCATGGTCAACCTCCTACACATAATAAAGGTACGTCTGAAAGGGGAAATCCATTATTACTGGTTTCTAAGTGCACCTAGGTAAATTTTACTATGAGAAAAATAGCCACTATTCCACTATTTCTGTTCTTTTGCATCAAAGCAAATGGGTCAAGTGGCTTATGAAACTGGCCACATCACTGAGATGGAGAGGGCACATTGCATATTCACAAGAGCTTAAGATTGTTTTATTTACACTTTCATTGCTTGGGGCTGTGAAATGGAACAGAATTCTATTTACCAAATACTCTTCCTGGTGCATTAAGTTAGAGGATTTCTCAATTAATACATGGAGCTTATGTATAAAATACAAGAGGTTAAGCAACACTGCAGTGCCCAATGGACCATCTGGTGAACATTAGGATTGTCAATAAATCACGAAAACACCAGTTCATCAAGAAAATTCCATTTCAAACCACTGACAGAAAAAAAGAAAGGATGGGGAAAAACTCACAAAATTGGTATTTTCATCTTTTATAAAAACAGGAGCATTAAATAACTTTAATCTAATTTCAATTGTTTTATTGGTTCTCTTCTGATGACCACATGGCTTCACATACTGAATGTTTAGCCCTTTGTCTTGCACACAAAAGCATTATGAAATAACTTGGTGCATCATCACGGGAGAAGCTCATCTCTTTCCTCTTAGTCTTTCTCCTCACCATGGGTGATAACATAACAGAGGTTCTTATAGTCCAGATTACCAGAGACATCTGGAGGGAAAGCAGCAAACATCTGCTTGATCTGCCAAGCAAACAGGAGATAAGTGTTACAAACATAGGACTGTGGGACAGCAACATGTGCTGCTTCTCATTTTCAACCCTGTTTGGCTCCCTTCTGCCTTGATCTGTTAACCACTATGGAAAATTTTTCTTTAGCTTCAGTAAAATTGAAATAGGCATGAGAACACATCTAGTTAACACAGTCCCGCTAGAATCCCAACACGTTCCCTCTCAAAAAGAGCTCTCCCTGAAATCCAGGTAAGCCCTGGCCAAATAATGTACTTCAGTCTGTACTCCAGTCTCTTCTTCCCACGCACCAACTCCACTCAGTCTCCTCTTCTGAAAATAAAGTCTCTCTAAATTCCTCCCAGCCAGCAGTCCACGTTCAGTCTCACACAAACCACAAAGTTAGTACCTCATTTCAGAACTCATTTCAGATTTCAAACAAAATAACTCTCAAGAAATGGAAATCAGATCACAGTCCCCACCCCAAACCCACTTGAATTCTAGTAAATTCATTGCCCAGCTCACCATAGGAAAGAACAGCAAGAGATAGGCCACGCTTAAACTTGGATGGAAGTCCAAAGAATCTGTTTGACTTCGATTTAGCCATGGAGCTATTCAGAAGAGATGCTTTGAATTGTTCCTAATTGCTAGAGCTGGCATCAAACTTCTCTCAGTCTGGATTTCAGCTGAATTCATGCATTTAAAGAGGGGCAAATACTTATTGCTGAATAGTAGCTGGAGATAGATTTCTATTATGAATAAAGAAGGTCCTTACCTCTTCTTGACTGAACCGGTCTGCCTGTGTCATAAGCATTTCTTTGATGCTGTTCAAATAAAACGAAATAACCTGATTAAAGGGTGATAATGGCACATGACAATTCAGATGGCAAGATCTCTCCTGAAGTTGCATGAAAGAAAATCTGTGTGACTGCATAAATTAGAGCTGTTAATCCTTACATGATATTGTAAGAGATTTTCTGTGGGCACCCATCAGTGTCAATGCCTCGCTCTGCCAACTTATTTTGCTTTTGTGACATTTTATAGAGGTTTAAAATTGTTTAAGATTATTACTCTAATTGAAATACAGCAATTTTGTATGCTTATCTTAACCTAAAATGGTAGGCTTTCTCACTTGCTGTTTAAAGTTTGCATCACTTAACAAAACCAAAAGAAAGAATATTTTCTGTAAAATCTGAGGATGAAAGGAACAGAGCATGAAATGAGAAAGAGGACTTGAAAGAGAACTCCAACAGCTATTCCGAATCATCATCTGAGAATCCCTTTATTTGCATGCAGTCATTCCCAGAGGAGACTGTGAAACTGCATGAGACCTGTTGTATTTCACGGTACAATGTCTTGATCTGGAGTTACTGCACTGTAACAAGGAGCTTATCCCACACACAATCTGCATCCTATGCAATTACATCAAAGAGAATATTTTGGGGACAGACTCTCAGCTGATTTACCCTCTGTTTTCAAACCCATTGTGGAAAGTCATTCGAGCATGTAATTTTTTACCTAAGTTTATAGGTGAATAGAAAAGCCAGGAAGAATGATTACAGTTTCTAGTCTCACCTCTTTAGATAAAATGCCTTTATATTTCACCCAGTTACTCATGTGCTGAGGGCAGCACATGGACAATGTGCTAGAACATCCACCAGTATGAACACAGTTATATCACAATAAACGTCCCTTTCACTTGCACTAATAATTTCCCCTTCCTGTAGAAGAATTCCTATATTAATCTCAAAGAGTTTGCATTCACACTGAAGAGGCAGAGTTGTCTCCTTTTGTTAGTACCAAAGGTATTTATACATTATCAGGATTTTTTCTAGAGCAGTAAAACAGATAGATGAGCAGTCTGTTGTAGAAAAACAAAACCCAAAACAAGTATAGAAATCTGGTTTAGTTTGTAGATTTGAAGAAAAGGCTGCCTTTTTGAAGGATTTGTTGTGGGGAGAGCAATAGCTTTTCCGGAAACAGCTCTTTCTGCTTTTTAAAGTGAATATTTAAAACTAACTATTTATAATAGAAATCATGCCTGCACAGGAACACTTCCATATGAGCTAAATTCACCTACTGTGGATGCAGATGTTCAGGCAAAACACTAAAGCTTTCCTTTCTGCTCCCTACACCATGCATCTCGAGTGAAAAAAGTCACACAGATAAAAGTGTAGTTTTGATGGTAAAGCTACAACTGTACTTCCTCATATCTCTGACACACATATTTTTTTCCAGTAAAAGGCTACAACAAAGACATATCCCAATTTGCATAAGAGGCATATACACTTCTGAATCTCTTTCTTGTTGATGTAAAGTGCTCATTTGGAAGGACAGAAAGAGAAAACTGAAAAAAGTAGTTTCTTGGTATTGAATAAGGATCTTATCCAGAAGGACGAGAGTAAAAATATCCATGCAATTTTGGGGAAATACTCTGAAGTCACAGAGGGAGTTTAAGCTATTGTATATATGCTCCCTGCATTACTTTACTATTCTCTTTACTTAGCAAAGTCTCTATTCGTTTCTTTCTCTCATATTGCTGTTTCTGTTTTGTTATCCTGACCATTTTTTATGTGACTGCATTTTTTTAAGTGGAATTCTCAAATGATCAGTGGGTGCAAGAGTAGAGAGATCATTCTCATCAGCATAAATTGATTATTGGATATATGTGCACTGGGGCAAATGGCGTTAGCAAATGTAAATAGGACGTGTGATCCAGGAAGAAGCTTGGTGAATAGAAGGAAGCACTTACAGCAATTTTGTCAGAAGTCACAAACAAACTTCATCACAAACAGGACTGAATTAAAAAGAGATCTGGGCACTATGTGTCTTCTATTCACATGCTTAAAGTATTTAGGGGAAAAGAAAAGATCAAATATCTAATTATAATCTTCTGATGCACAGCCCAGTAGGCTCTGGCACACTCATAAGGAAGAAGGACTGAGTTAAGGATCTATGCACATTTTCCATTATTTATTTTATAGGGAAATGAACACTCATGATTTCCAAAGCTAGAGATTATGCACTTATTTCTTTGTGTGTCTTGTTTGTTTTTTTTTAAAGACTATTTGCTTCTCCTAAAAAATAAAAAAAAAAATAAAAAAAAAAATAAAAGTCTTCTGGGCAAAAAAAGAGTATCTATTTACCTCGAAGTAGGAGTCTAAATCTTATCTCTTGTCCTAGCTGACATCAGCTCCTTCTACAGGTACAAATACCTTGTTGCATTCTTGTATTTTCAAAACTTTTTTAAAATTATCTGTAAAATCTGTTGGACATTTTTGTTTCCCACTGGGTTTGCCCTTTCTCCAGAGGTCTCTTGGAGAAAACCAGGTGAGTTGAAATGAGCAGTGCTCCACAACCATGACAAGAAACATCACTAGCTCAGCCAAACTAATCTCCAAAGGTCCAGAATGCATGTAAACTCCCTGGGTCCTTTTTCATCTGGTACAAATCTGAAAAGTTTTGTTGGCATCAGCATTAGACATAGTTGATGTTGGCCTGACTCACTTTGTCCAATGAATGGCATTTAGAACTGAATCATCTAACCTTTCCAAACACTATGCCAGTTTACACCAGCTGAGAATGTGACCTAAAGCATTTTCTGGTTTTGACATCATGCTATAGGAAGGATTTTATGTGTGGTATAATGATGCAGACAAACAAAGTCTGTCACTGAATTTGGAAGTAAGTTATAAACTCCTGGAGCTTCTGGAAAGGTTAGAAGACTCCATCCCAGCTACCATCAGATGGACTAAGTGAGTCATTTCCAGACTAGAGGTGAAAACATGCAGAGGGAAGAGACATAAAAATCCCCAGAAGGATGTTAACTCCATGAACATAAAAAGAAGTTCTGATTAAAAGGTCAGCATGGCTGGTTTTGCAGAGAAACATTCCAGGATTTTTTAATATGGAGAAATATTATTTATTAACATTAGCTGTCATATTGAAATGGCTGTATGAGCCAACATAAAAATTATTTCAAAACCTTCAAATGTCTAAATTTTGGAAGCATATGAATAGAAGTTAAACCTCAAAGACTTTCACAGAATTGATTTAATGGTTTGTTCTGTAATGATCAACATTACCCTCGGGTCTAATAAGTAAACATTATGCTCTGTTGTGGTGATGAACTAAAACAATTGTCTAATGTTAGCAGTGCAGTGGGGGTGGGGACAAGGTTGACCTTTTGCATCAAGGAAAAATAAAAGTATCTCTCTCTTATCTTCATGTTGGAGTGTGATACTGCATTCCTAATTTGCCCCAAACTCCAACTGGCTTCCAGCATCCAAGGAATGTAGAACTGGACACAGGGTGGCAAGCTGCAGATTTTGTATGCAGTATATTGTTACAGATAGTGGTGGGAAGTATAACATTTCATGGGTTTTGTATTATCAGAAGGTTGTATTTCATGGTTGTGATTTCATTACCGTGTGATCTGGCCTATTTGGCAACAGGCTACATTTTATTCTGATTATTTGAGTCACTTCTGATGTATTTCTCTGACTGTTCTTCCCAAGCTGTTTGGATAATGTTAACCCCAAAATAATCAGAACGACTGTTAGCCCCCAGTTCCTTCTGATTGATTGCTACATCCACTTGTGTTTTAATTAATTTGGAAGTTCTTTAGTGAAAATATTGTCTCTTTGCTATAATTTTGCATATTGCTTACCATAATAGGAGTCTCATGCCCACTGGAGTACCGTCATAGAAAAGCATATTGGTAATGGAAGGACATATTGTATGTGAATTTTGTATTTTAAGCTATCATGAGACATTGATAATTGCAGATAATGTCATGGAAAACTCTACCTTAGAGGTTCTGGTAAGAGGTTTAGTTTTCATTTACCTTATCAAAATATTAACAGAATTAGTTGATGCAAATACAATTTTGTAACTCATGGTTCCCTAATAAATTTCCTATACATGTTATGCTTTATAACATCTATCTGAAATGGCTGCTGCAGTAAAAGTATAGACCCTGAATTCGCCATGGAATTCAAGCATGTGCATAAATCTAGGCACATAAAGCATTTCACTGGAGCTATGGGTCAGACATCCTCATCCACTGCCCTGATTTGATATCATTTATCTCATTTACCTGTAGGCCTGCTTATACCGTTCTGGCAGCACAATGAGGATTTACATTTGTGCAATTAGCACTTAAAGTCCTTTTACCCTGCTTTGTTGGTGTAACAGGTTATGAATACAAATTAGGTCCTGCCTCCTTATTTAAAAAATAGTCATATTGAACATAATTGCCATATTATTAATAGTATTATTTGGTTTGGCTCCTGCCATAGCTAGTGAAATTTTACAGCATTTTCTATTATTGTCTAGAATCAGAAGGCTCAAATGGTAAACACATAACAAGGAAAATGTCCTCACTAAAACCATGTCCCGGAGTTAATTAAATCGATCACTTTTTTTTAAAGGGGACTAGCTTTCCCATTTTAGTCAAGCACTCTGACTGAGAGTTAGGCACCAGATATTCATTTTAATTTTACATATGGAGTTAATATACAAAGAGTCATGTGTTGATTTATATCCAGACCTTCAAAAAAGGCTATCTAATGGCCTACATGTGATTATATTTCCGTTGCCTCTTGCAATGTCTGAAGACAATAACATCTCTTTTTGGTATACAAATACATTCATACAATAGTCCAGTCTTTTAACTCTGGCTTACAAAGCGAAATGTTTCTCTGCCTGACAGTTCCTCTGGCTCTTAAAATACTGTGGAAAATATAGCTTTTAAGCAGTTCTTTAAACTTGTGCTATTATTATTATTATTATTATTATTATTATTATTATTATTATTATTATTATTAAAAATGAATTTGAAATAAACTTACTAGTCTGCCTTTATGTGGCCTTTTCCTTCTGGGTCGAAAATCTTAAAAGCATTCAGAATGGTTTCTTCTGGGTCCGTGCCTAAAATTAATGAAATATAATTTAGAACGTATTTCTATGGCTGCTGAATACTTGCTAAATAATTGCATTCACTTGAAAACAGTGCAAAATGGAGAATTCTGCAGTTGTAGGTTTGAAGACAAAGGTTCCTTAAGTCGGCAGCATTTGTCATGTCAGATAAACAATAGAGGTGAATAGTTCAATGCTCAGAAGCTTAAAAATAATAACTCATATCTATTCTATGTCTGCAGGAGAGAAAACTTCCAGGAACTGGTCTCCAATATCAGTACCCAGAGGATTAGTGGCTTTCAGAAATGAAAATATAACAAACTGTTTCCCTCACTGGCTTCCTTTAATCTTGTACTGTACGTTCCTTGTAAAAATACTTTTTGATGTTACTTGTTCTTCACTATATAGAGAAGAGGTTATTTCTCTCACTAAAGGAAACAGAGCTGATCATAAAATCAGAATGTCAATGGAATGTGATGGAAACAGGATGATCGATGTAAAATGGTGATTTGCAGTTACATTCCGTAGTGCACTTCCACTTAAGTATCTCTTCATTAAGAGTTACAGAAACAGGATGTCTTAAAGCACTAGACTATGGCTCCAAGATTTTGCTTCTGCTCTTAGCTGGGCCACGGACTTTTGTATGACTTTAATTTCCTTGGTCCTCTGTTCCCAGCAGTAAAATGATAGTAATAGTGTTCCTTTTCTTCCATCCTTTATCTGCCCCATCTATTTAGACTGGAAAAAAATTGGGTCAGGGACTAGCTTTCCCAGCCCCTAAATCTTGGCTGGGGTTTCTGACTGTTCTGTAATACTGCAGATTCTGAGTATATTCACAGTCAGTTTCAGCCCACACCAAAGGATACACTATATACTCTGTTTCTGACAATTGCCCAGTGTTTCAAAATATTATGGTAATATACCTAACACAAATCATTATTTATAACTGTAGGAAACCAAATTTACAAGCAGGTTGACTGACCCATGGACAAATGAAACTACTTGGGATGCTGAAATGTTGAATGCATGATTAAAAAAGGTAATAACATGAAGAATTGCAGTTTCAAAGTTTGCTTGAAAGTTTGGCAGAGATAGAACCAGAATAGAACCCAGTTAAGGTTCCCTGCTGTAATGAATACATATGGTCCTGATGCCACCTTGGTTTTCTTTGTTTAAAAAGTTACACAAGAATTAGTAGTAGCATCTTAGTGGATATAATACTGAATAAACCTAAGGTTATATGGCCTTCTTGTTAGGTGCTGGCCATGTATAAGTTTTTGCCAAGCTGTAGGCAATGTATTCAAACTGCAATGACTATATGACCAATACAAAGAGCATTGATATTTAATGAGTGTTTTGATTGTCCCATGAAGAGAAACGTCTTCCAGCTCTGAGGAAAGATCTGCATTTTAAGTAGTCACCACTGTGTGGGGGATTTTTTTTTCCTTACTGTGTTTTACATTTTCTACTCTGTCATATCCTTGGACTTTGGCTTTGAAGAGAAGCAATGCAGCAGGCATTCTTTATTGATTAGCTGGTAAATAAAGTGGTTTCTTTGATGTGCGGCATCTCTGTTTTCTGTACAAATTGTATTATTCCGACTCCCTGTAGAAACAGCTCCATGTGGTTGGCATTAACATAAACCGAGTTTTGTTAGCTGTTCATCTGGCATCATAATCTCAATATACAAAGCTAAAGCTCGTCCTGAAAATCCCAGTTTCCCCTTTATGACAGAAATCAATTATAGCACAACAAATTTTACTTAGAAAGCACCTTTCACCAAATACTCTGAGTGGTACTTAGCTAATAAAGAGTGTTGCAAAATTGCCATATCCACTTCCTCTAGCCCTTTCTCCCTTTCTAATTGCACTACAAAGGCTCTTCATCCCAATTAGTTTTGATTGGGAATGTGCAGTCTTTTGGCTCTGCTTCCTTTGCATGACAAACCCAACCAGAAGGGCATGACAAGCACAGCTGTGATTTTCCCTTCACCAAATGGAAATTAAAAAAACCCTCCTCCTCTGCTAGTAGCCAACAGGAAACCTGCAGACAAGAGGGGTATGCTTTACCATTCACCTTCCTGTGTTGGCTCTCATTTTAGGCCACACAATTGACAGGGCTGGATCCTTCGCCAGCTTCAGCGATCGTAAGAGACAAGAGGAAAGAGGGGAAAGGAAGAAGAGCTCATTACCATGCTCTGTGTGATCATAAGCATTGCAAGTAGGTAGGAATGGGTAGCAGGGCACCCCACAAGAAATAGTCACATATCCAAGAAGGAAGATTATGGAAAGGAGCACTACCTAGTCTGCAAGATGCTATCTGGATGTAAAGGTGGAGGTACCACTGTGATCAGACAGATCGATGTCTGGGTAATAAAATCCCCTCCTCAGTGTCAGCCTACAGCCTTCTCCATCACCTCCTATGCTTCCCAGACATGCTGTGTTCCTTAGCAATAGTGTATTTCTTTGAGGACTAGCTACATGAATTCTTTCTTTCAGACCTCTCTAATTTCCATTCCAAGCATAGAAAGCCCTTCATTGAAATTGTGCTCAACAATATAAAGGCAGAGTCCAGCAGCAATACAATAAATGTTTTTAAAAAGATGAGATCAGATTTTTCCATTTTCCTATTCATTACTTATTTTAACAAACTTCTGGAATGTGCTTGGATAAGGCCAACCTTGCTTTGAGGGTCAAGGCTTTCACCTATCTCTAATGCATATAGGAAGATAACTAGAGGTTTCTCTTGGCCTCACACTCCCTCTCTTGCAGTTTCTAGCCATTAACAGTATAAGAGATAACGACTAAATTACTAGCTCCCACAACAAATTTAGTACCCACATTTTCTGAACTCCCTCCAGTGATCCCTATATATTCTGTGGCAATGGGCAAAATCCCTCTCCCTTATCATTGTAAATCCACTGAGATAAAATTATTTCAGTTTATCCACTCCATTAAGAGCTATTCAGCAAAATCTTCATTCAATGGCAAAATCACTCTTGTCCTAAAGTGAAACCAAGGCTGGGCCACTGGGTTACAGCTAATACAGAAAATGAGGGAAGGCCATGTTGCTCCTTCATGCCCTATAACTACAAGGATGATGCAGAGGTCATGTTTGCATAATGAGCCACAGGAGTGCCGAAAGCTTTTTGTAGAAATACTGAAAATACTTTTAAACCAGCTAACACTGGGAGTGATACCACTATAGCAACAGACTTCTGCCAAGGAACTTAGTGACGGTGAATAACTCATCTGCACTGTGCTCCAGGCTGCTGTGATTTCATTACTTTCTGGACCTCAGCTTACCACTTTCTTGTTAGCTTATGTAAGCTGAAATCACACCTTTGAATTGTCCTCTGGACCGTCCCTCCGCCTTTTCTTACTTCAGCTCTGTCTGCAAAAATGGAGATCACTCCTTGCCTTTAAGCATTGTTCTGTGGATACATTATTATAATTTGCAAGGGGCTGAGATATTTCAGTGCTGAGGATCTTTGACAGATACCTCTCCAACCCCCCAAAGGTACTTACCTTTCAGCTTTTCCCCAAACATTGTAAGGAAGACAGTGAAGTTAATAGGACCTGGCGCCTCCTTCACCATGTCTTCAAGCTCCTCATTCTTGACATTCAGACGACCTGCAGCAGAGATCATTTTTCATAATAAATCACAAATTGTGTTTCAAAAAACGATTCCCATTCATCTCCTCCCACTGGGGAGCTCAGGGCTCTGTGCAACTTTACTAATAACATGGTAGAACACAACTCCAGAATACCCCAGTGTAAAACAAATTGGCAGAGCTGGCTTTAAGATCAAAGGGTGACTGAAGGAGTAAGAAGGATAAATAACACGGACGTGGCCAGCAGTGGACAAAAGTGCACTTCCAAATAAACTGTTTTTCTTTTTCGTTTTTGGGGTTTTTTACCTCAGGTGAAATACAGGCCCCACTGATATTAATATAGCAGAGTTCAAAGTGACTGAAGTGAATCCAAGGTCTCAGTCTTTGCCCTCCTGTATATTGAGATGCCTTTCTGAGCAGAGGGCAGATGGATGAGTTGAGTAGTCCTATCCCTTCCCCATCCTTCTGCAGTTCTATTGATGAGAATTTAGACCCTAGCAACCCTCCCCAAATTGAGTGGTAATTTGCTGTGACTGCACTTTATAGGCATTGAAGGGCTTCACTGAACAGGAAAGATACCAGAACTTGGCCTTAAGAAATAAATATTTCAGGATAACAGTAGCTACAGGCCAAAGTTTGCAAACCTCATTGTCACAATAAAGAGTTCAGGAGCTTCTGCTCTTTGCACTGACTCTGCTGGCGTCTGATTCCACCCCAGGGAGCACTAAAGATTCTTATCAAACTCTTTTTAATAAGATCCAGATGGCAAAACCCCAAATGCCTACATCACTGTTCAAGCCTGAAATGTTGCAACAAGGATACAACTCTAGGTTTGGGATAATGAACATTTTGATTTTTCCTTTCCTTGGGAAGATTTTCTTTAATCTGCTTGATATTATCAGGATTGTGATGCACGTGGAATGGACAATACCTAATCTCATGACATGCACATTCCACCCTGCATAAATGCACAACAGCACAGAACCTCACATGAAGTCTTCCTACTTCTGTGTGGGCAGATGGGCAGCTAGTCCATGACAACAACGTTAATTGTTAGATATTGCGTGGCTCCTAGATGAAAAAGGTGCAGCCTGTGAAGCCTGGATTCAGAGGCAAATCAGAAATGCCTGGCATGGACCCCTGCTTGGGTGGGCTTTTTATGAAATAGTTACAGGGGAGGGATCAGTGCCTTTGGAGAGCCGCCAGCTGCACAGCTCTCTTGCACCCGCCAGTGAGTCCCAGAGAGACCTTCATTTCACTTCTGAAAGAGGCTGCTCAGGAGACTTTCCAGCTGGAGCTATGTAGTAAGATAGCAACTACCATAAAAACTGAACAGGTTTCCTTTTGCCTCCTGTGTATCTCATTACTGTCTCCACTGTAATTCTAATACAAACTTTTCTTATGTGCTTGAAATTTAAACTGCCTTTCTTTTAAGTATTTAATTATTACTACCAGTTTACCTAGTGCAGCAAACGTGTCTCTCAAGTCTGCTTTGTCAATAAAGCCATCCCTGTTCTGATCCATGATGGTAAAAGCCTGTTGGAAGAAAAAGGAAAATTTATTGCCATTGCCATGATGCACTGGACAGCGCTACAATCACACATACCAGTCCAGGGGGGTATTATGTTTGTGCTGGAAAAAAGAATATTTAACTTCCTTTGATTCATCCACATCATGCCCCATCATTGCACTTTTCTCACTTTCAGCACATTACTGTATCTTGGCAAGGGGCTTAATTAAACCCACCCAAACTTCTTCTTACTAAATTAATGCTCAGTGCAGCGTGTAGCTGGGCTGAAGCCAATGCTGGCAGCTCCAGCCATTCAGGCCTTAACCCATAAATGTTTGAATTAGGGAGGCTTTAGTTAGGGAGGATTTAGTCAGGGGTTACTCCGTGTGTTTTGTACCTTTCCCATACCTCATTCCTTTGTGCAGCTATCATATTCTGTAAAACATTTAACTACTGTAGATATCTCTCTGGTATCAAGATAAAGTAAAATTCTTCTGGGTCTTAAAATGATGCATCATACAGAGATAGCTGAATTTTCAAAAGTACAGAGAAATGTAGGTTTCATAACATTATTTATTCAAAGTTTGTTTCCCTTTCCAATAAATTGTATCCTTCAGACTGTACTCTGTGCTCTGACTGACCTTGATGTATTGACCTTAAATACTTCTTGTCAGGCAAAATTTAACTTTTGATAGAAAAAACCCAGTTATTTTTCTATTTTCAACCAACACAGAATTTATGTACTATAACCATTACTTACCAAGCCAGCTAACTGCCTATCTATTTGCCTATTTGCATGTCTGTCTATTTTCTGCCATCACACTTTTAATGTTTCATTGATTTTGAAAGATTTTAATGACCTAAATTTCCCCTGGTCATACTATGGGGAATATTAGTAGAACTAGGCATGTCTCTGAAGCTGGTTATCTGTCTGACATGCACATCAATATGAGAGCGTATCTTTACAATGACCAGGAATTCTTCTTACTTCAGTATTATTATGAAAGACAATGTTCTCCTGAGAATACATCTAGTCCATTGCAGCTACAGTAACTTGCAGAATTTTAAAGTCTACTGCTCTACAGGGTGCACTTCTTTCCATGATTGTATTATATCAACATACCTTCACGTAGTTTTACCTCGAGTTTCTTACAAAGCCCCACTGCTCACATTCCAGTTTGCCCATGTGATTACTTGCAGCATGCATGTTCATAACCCTTCATTTACCTGCCAAACCATCACCTTGTAAAAAATAAAGCCCAACTCTTTAGAGTTGCTTTCTCTCTTTTTTTTTCTTTTTTTTTTGGAGGGGGGGGAGGCAGGGAGGGACTTGCTTTAAATGGTGATCCCCACAATTTGGAAGCAAAACAGAAGAAAAGATGAAGAGCAAAGCACAGCCCAGCAAGCTCACAGACACAGGAAGAGTGTTAGGTATGTATTGTAATGGGTGAGCTTAAAATCATGTAATAACAGCAATGCTGAAACATCTTCTGTTGACCTGGTTGAAATCTCTAGATAAAAATGTCCTGATCAAAACCAGCTTTTCAGAAATACTTGTCCCAAGCATGCAGTTTTTAGACACAACATGGTCTTCATTTTCACTGGACTACTCCACTGCCTCCTGCTTTTTGCCATTATTCTGCCACCATCCTCCCAGAAATGCTCCTAGTATTAGCTTATTAAAGTTGATCAAATATAGCATTCTGACCAGTTCTTCTTTTTGTTGGTACATCTTCAAACAGAAGTCCTTGGAGAAAATAAAACTGGACGTTCATAGGATACAGTGAAGAGGTGGGAAAAGAATGTTAAAGATGTTTTTGTTAACTAAGGGGAAAAAGTTAGTGGTTTCATTTCATTTACCTGGGCCATATTCATAGTCCTTTGCACAGGTTTTTAGACTCCTTCACCACTGAGCTTTGCTTGTGGGAATCCTCATGAAAAACAAATTTGAACACCACATGCACAAAACGAAACAGTAGCTATTTATCACACTGGAAATTGCTTTGGAGATTTGAGTTAGCAAAAAATAGGGAAAAAATTAATAATTTAAAATTACAAACCAGTTCAAAATGTGATGGCCTCACAGACATTCTAGAATGTCCACTCAGAAAAAGAGCATAAACTCATCAAATTATCTGTCTTTAACATGCTTCAGCTTTTATGCCAGCCCATTAGATTTGCCTCCTCACAAGTAACTGGTCAACGAATCTACAATGCATGGTAATACCAAATTCTTTGGGAGCTAAAAGATGCTTACTTAATTAATCTCAACATGTTGTATTGTTTTATTGGCATTTATGGAGAAAGTCGGCTGAGGGCTTCTTGGTGTTTTTGTTTCTAGTTTGAGGGCAGTATTAGAAGGGCACAGAAGAATATTTTCTATTGCTGTTGTGGAACAGTCCACTAATTAAAGCCCTGGTTCAATAACGCATCTCTATTCAGGATAATACTTGAGCACATAAGACTATTCTTATTTAAAATACCACTTAAACATAACTTTAAACATGTGCTCAAGAATTTTCCTGAAGCAGAGCTAAAGTGGATGAGATGGTAATTTTCCTTTATTTTGGGGAGAGGGCTTGGGGGCTTTACAAATAAGTCTAGAGCTTGAAACAGGAGACTGAAGAAAGTGAGAGAGGGACAGAAATAAGAAAAAAAAAGAATGAAAGAAAGAATGAAGAAAAGAACAAACAAACGCACAAGGAAAATGATATACCAGCCAAAACCACAGAGATGATTCAGAAAACAACTGTGTGTTCTATTAAAGCAGATGGAGAATGGAATAAGGATTACAAACAAAACCTATGTTATTCATTAGCAATGACAGGAGACTATAGAGAACAGCAGAATAGTGACCAACCTCTTTGAACTCCTGGATCTGGGTTTGTTCAAACATAGAGAATACATTGGAACCACCTTCTATCTTCTTCTTTGCCTTTTTTGGAGCCTGTAATACAAATAAGAAGATCAAATAATATTACTTTGTGTTAAGCACACATGAAAACAAATTCTATCTTTAACAGAAGGCAAAATATATACAGTCAAGTAAGACAGGAGGATCGTGTTTTGTTATGAGAAGGTTTTTAATTCAATCCATTTTATATATATTTATATATACATGGGATAAAAAAATGCTGCTTTAGTAATAGATGAAGCTCTCACTGAGGCTTTTTGCCATTCCCTTGCTCTGGCCTGGAACCCAACAGGCCAGATAAACAAGGACAGCTTGTCACCATGCTGCCTTAAAAAAAGGTGAAGGACCCAAAGTGTGACTCTGAAGATCATAGCTGGCTCCCTGCTTTTTGAGTCACCTGTGCCAGACCATTCAATGCAGGAGATTACTCCCCCTTCTGCACTGGCTTTTCAGAGCTCTACAGAAGGCGTGGTGTAAGCTTATAGTCTCCCTTGCATATGTAAGCTAAAATTCCCAACCTGTTGTTCTCAAGAAATACGAGCGAGTCAGGGAAGTGGCTACAGGTACTCCTTCTTCCCAGTTGCCATGCAGGGACAGGCAGCCTGACCCAAAATGAGGCCCTGCATGAAGACTCAGTTCAGGAACTATAAAGGGAAATTATATAATATCCTACTCTCACAGAAATATTTAGAAGTCTGCTGTCTGGACCAACACTGACTGAACTGATTCTGCCTATGTAGGAACACCTTCTACGCTTGGAGGACAGTCTATATTGCACCAACCTATGACACTACACTACATTGCCTTACTAGCCTATATAATTTTAATATTCAAGATAGTCATCTTAAATAAAAGGGCGGGCCTGCTTTTATCACTATTCTGTAGTCTGAAGACTGAGACAGATAAACATTGGGCAAAGAGCTACAATGATATCTAAGAATCTAATGCTCACTAAAAATCAGTCAGAACTAGACTTCATTATATGTCTTTGAATAAGGGCCCAACCAGCTTGCCTAAGACAATACCGTTTTTGTTCTGCAATAAAGAATAAAATCTGTGATTCCTAAAGATTATAGAAATGTTTTAACCACAGCATTATCCTTACTTGGGGCAAGATAATGAGCTACGTCGCCTTTTGAATTTCCTTCCAGACAGATTATTTTTTTCTCTATCATTTTTACTTTTAAACTTCATCATCACAGTCCCACCTGGTTCTCATGTCACGGAAAATTAGTCTTTCTTAGTTTGGGCTATTCTTCATGAAGCAGAAGGCAACTTCTACTGTCTCCTTTCATCAAAATAAAAAAGCCTGTGAAAGTTCAAATTCAATACTGATTTCAAATATCCTGAGGAGCAGAGCAGCTCAAGGAAATATTCCCACTTGACTCTGTTTGAAACATACATTGTCTGATCAATTTAATTTGCCAGGCAGATTTCCACACTCAGCCACCCAAGTTAGATCCCGAGTTGAAAATTAGGGCTATGGTAGGCACTCACACACATACCCACACTCCAGACCTGTCAAAATCCAATCAGCTAATGCAAAGCACTAAAATCTGGAAATAGGAATGGAAATTAAAAGAACAATGTATTTGTAGTGAGGATAAAAATAAGGATAGAATGCCACCACAGGCATGCAACAAAAAGTGAATAAGTGGAATGTTTAATGAATGTAGAAATACTGATTTTGGAATAAACAGATTCCCTCCTCCTCCTCCACATGAAATAAGTGTTATTTTGAGCAGTAATGGGCAATTTTCCATGTAACGTGAGGTGCCTGGTGGAGGTTTTCAACACTTCCAGATCGAATGGAAATATTAAGAACAATCCTACGTATTTACATGTATTTGTTCCCCGAGGTAAAAAGAAAGCAGATGTTACCCAGCGGAATGTATTGCAAGCCGTCTGGGGGAACTGACCACAGGGCACAAGGCTGGCCTCAGCATTTTCGAACAGGGTAGTAGAACTGGTTCTCCTGTGCTCATGTGGCTGGTCTTTATGAAAACAAAACATGCTTTACCATTCTCATGCTCTGCTCTGCTGTGAACAAATACAGCATCCATATTCAGCATGATAAATATTCTGCAGGCTAGCAAATAATCTGCATCTTTTTAAGCTAGCACTACAATGAAGGACAGTGGGCTCCAGCTCCAGGTTTTATTAACTTTAAATGACAAACACTGGCAATACCTCCATTATTCCTCACTTTAATGGGTTCCCTGTGCCCTAAGGCTTTAAGAAAGGATTGTAGCTGTAAGAAAGGATCAGATAACCCCAAAAGCTGTGGTATAGTATCTATTAGAAACAGACCAGCAACACAAAAAACACCCAAAAGTTTCTTTACATTAGTGAAGTCCTTTGCAAGGCAAAAAAGATTGAAGACTAGTTACCTAGAAAACAATCACCATACTAAGAGAAATTCATCCTAGCATGATCATGATATTTGTCAGTGTTACTCTCTGGTTAGTCATCTCCAGGGATGATAAAGGCGATCAGTGCCCATGTTGCTCAATCTATCTTTAGTTTTTCTGCTGAAGCTCTGGGTGTGGATCCGATTTATGATCTGCTTACTTGTGGAATGGAGCTGAGACTACCAATACATTTCAGAGGGGCCAATGAACAGCTGTTGGACAGGAATGGCTTTCCATCACCAGTTTCAGGCTAAGTCTTTTGGCATCAAACGTATAGAACATCTTGGATTATGAGTATACAGTATTGGGAATGTAATTTATCTGATCTGAAAAGCTAGGAAATTCATAATCACCAAAAGAAGCTGCATCTTGATTTTGCATGACTGGTGGGCAGGCAGGAGCTACAAAGAGGAAGGCTGAGAGTAAGTAGGTGAAGCAGGAATATGGTATATTGTCACTGCCTTCTGGTGGGTAAGTCAAATTAAAAGCCAGCTCTAGGAGAACAGAAACTGGTCTGTGCTGCTGTCTGACAACTGCAAATACTCTAGAATTTTTTAATTAATAGAATCAGGATTCTGAATCTGGAGTATCTCTCTGAAAGAATGGCATAGTAAAAAGAGCAACACAGAATTGAGCAAATGTGATTTCTAAACTGTCAAGAATTTAGTAGATGACCTACAGAGAGGCAAGTGGGTGACTGACACATCACTTCTGTCTGCCTTGATTTGCCCATTTGTAAAATGCAAAGTGTGCCGAGCTGCACTTGGTGAAGATAGCTGCTCTATCTTTGCAACATTACTTGAGACTGACATACAAAACGTGCCAGATGAGAAACTGAAGAGCTGAGGGTCCCCTGGGCTCAGATTCCGAAGCTTCAATAGCACAGCAGTGGGAAGAATGTTGCAACAACTGAACAAGCCTATTAATATTCCTGCCTGAGTGTATTAATCATCCCATTGTGAAGAAAAAAACACTTCACTTTAGAAGAGAAACCACAGGCTTGTCGCATATCACTCATTTGTCTTACTAGTGTTAGCACTCTTTCAATTAGCCTGGATTTTAAAAGGTTGGGGGTATTTTTGTTTGGTTTTGGTTTGTTTTAGAAGCTTTAAATGAAAAAATGGAGCCACACCAAAATCTGGTCCCAAGAAAACACTGTTGGACCAGGCACTGTCTGTGAGCTGAGCTTCCCTTACTGAGGTTCTTTATATTTCTCCTCTCTGGCAGTGTTGGGGAGCCAGAGAGAACAAGGATGGTGCAGTGACACAGGCAGACAGATACAATGAGTGTGCGCTGCCTTTGCTCTCTGTATATAAGAATAGGGATTCTTTTTTTTTTAATCTCTTGTAGAGGGGAGTGTATGTTCAAGTGAGTCAGAGTGAAGAAATCTCTGATTTCAAGGTGACCAAAGAGAAAAGGGGGCAGGGAATCAGTTTATATCTCTACCTGCAAAGGAGGAAGGAGCTGAAAATACTTGGTTCTTACTTCAAACCATGAGGCGTTGTTTACCCTGATAAATTCATAAAAGGCTGGTGCTAGAGTAGGTTCATGACACCAGAGATACAAAGGAAGTGACACTGGATTGTTGCAGAACTTTGTCATCTCAGCCACTTCAATGAATTTCTCAGACAACACAGAAAAGAATGGTAAAACAGACAAGTTGCTGCAAGTCAAAGAAAGGTACAGCTCCATAACTGGCGCTGCTCTGCACTGACTGCTCAGGTGCACACTTCTGCCCTTCAGTAAGCATGAAGTAACCGACCTCTACTTAGTGTTTTCTGAAGAGCAAGAATGTCTCCACAGGCAAAATGGGCAGCACTGCCAGAAGCCACATTTTTTATTCGGTTTGGGGTTCCCTGTTTGTTCCATCATGCCTTAAATCACTCTGAAAATACTCTAAATAACAAAAGATGACATAGTTTGATATTCCTGACAGCGAGTTAAAACACAAGCAAAAGCACTTCCCCACTCAGCAACTTAATGTGTCTTCTTTTAATATTTTGCCAAAGAAGACACCAGTGGGTAAGCGGGTCTCCTGGGAGTCCTTCAGAGAAAAACCGTGGTGTACACTATTAAGAGCCTGATTCTGTTGTCTTGTACCCTTATGTGTTCATTCAGCCCAAGGCAAACTAGACATAAGATACTAACAGCTTTAAATTGCACCGTTTCACATTTTATACTTCCTTCCTCTGCAAGTACGTCTGTGACTACAGAAAAGACAGAATCATCCATCATCTTGCTCAGATTCTGTCCCCTACTGTGATCCACAGTATGATGTTAACTCTGAGTTACTGTTACTTTTTCATCCATCACACTCTTTCCTTGTTTTTCATCCACTCTGAGATCTCAGTGCTGACACTTCCTGTCTTTGAATTTTTGTTATCATTGAATCCAACTTCTGAATCCAAAGTTACATCTCAGACACATCCAAAGGATTTTTGTAGCACTGGACAGGATTTTTGTTGATTATTGTCTCACAAGTTTGCTCTGCTGAGATAATTTGCACTGCATCTGCACCCAAGATCCCAGCTATGGACAAGCCACCCTTTTTTAACATGGTTTAGGTCCTTTTCATGGCAGGTGAGCAGCATAAGGCCAACCCAAGTGCATGCCTTTGAGGGAACAGTCTAGAGGAGTAAGCAACATAAACTGCTCTAAGGGCACAATTTGCATTTCAAACAGGCAACAGCCTCAGATCATTCCAATAAAAACCCACATTATCAGAACTGAGAAACAGAAGATCTTTTTATTACCTACTCTGCACTCACAGACAGATCCCTCCCTTCTCATCCTCACTCCATTTTATATGTAGTCCCGGCCTCCCACACACCCACAAATACACACACACCTTTGATCCCTGCTAGATACAAAAATCTCTTGGACCGCATCCTCCCCGCTTCACACTCCCGTACACTAAAGCATTCTCCTTTACCCCACATAACGTCTCTTCCCAATCACAGACTCCTTTTTTCTCTTGCACAGATAGATAGAGAGAATGTATTATCTCCCAAAATTTATCTTGGAACAGCAAATAACCTCTCCAACCGCAGACTGCTCTACCTCTATGACCCAAAATTTGCCAGCAGCTTTCCCCACCCAACAAATTTTCTTCTCGGGCATATACATGTCCTCCTCTTTCATGTAAACAGTTGAACAATCCCTCTCTACCTACACAGTCCTCTATGCTCACAGACACACACATATGTACACACACATGCATGTGCAGATGCATACACGAACACGTCAACAGTTAAACAACCGGCCACGTTTTCCGCTAGTGAAATCAGCACTGCTCCACTGAGGTCAGTACTTGTTTCGGTACAGGTGGTACATTCCAGACAGTTAAGCAGGCTGCAAAACACATTTGATCAGAATGTAATCTATTTTTGGGTACGCAGATCCCTTCAGCATACAGAATTTGCTACAAGGTGTCACTCGAACTGAATAAACACAGGAATGTTTCAGGAGTAAGAAAAAGACTTCCCTCTCCTTCCTTCCACCTCTCTTCTTCCCTTCCTTCTCTCCATCAGCACAGAGCATGCGGGGAGACATCACAGACCCAACTTCACTGAAATGCCCTGGAATTAACGGAGAGCCGTAGACAGTTCTCAGAACTCCATTCCACAGCACTTGTGTGGTCTGCTCTTGTTAGAAAAATTATCTCCCTGAACCCTGCCTCTCTCACTCTCATCAGCCCTGTATGTCAGAGCCTAGTAGCACTGGCTGACTTGTAATTATTTTTTACTATGCTGCTTTGTCTGCACTAATCCTTTGAAAGTAGCTTTACTGCACCTCTGAAATATTATGATGCTATAAAACCTCTGTAATATTTATAAATCCCTTAAGACATCATAAAGAGAGAAAAAAACCTCCCCACAGAGTTCATCTAGCATAATTACATATACATTTCCCTCTGATTAATAAAAAATGATCACTTCCTTATGTAAAGATATTCTTCAGCTTTCTTTCATTAAGGCTATTTTTTTCTTTCCATTTTAAATCTGTTTCATGTGTCCCTGTATGGTAAGGTACCTCAGAAGATATTTTCCCAAAACAAAAGACACAATGAAAAGAACCACCGCAGAGAATTGTCAGTTGAACTGGGAGTGAGGAGACAGAACAGTCTCTCACAATATTTTCACATCTCCTAACTTAAGCAATTTCACCACAGTATGTCCTGAAATATCTTCAAACATCAAGCCATGTGGTGTGTCATCGAACTAAATAGGAGAGAAGAAAACTGATAAATAAAAAAAGAAGGGAAAAAGAAAAGCTAAGACCCAGCATGCCCCCCACCCCACAAACAGGCTGGCTTAGACTTTAGCAAAGCTGATTAAAAGGAAACCTGTAAATCCACACCTGAAGAGACACAATCAGTACAAGGCACTGCTCACTTCTCAAACAGTGGTGAAGAACATGATAGTGGCTTGCGTGCTCATTGTGAAACCCCTGACACTGGGCTGGCACTGACTGGAACTGGAACCTAGTTTTGTGCGTGGATTTTAGAAATTACTTTGAATGTGGTTTTATCCTGCTCAGAACAGTGCTTGGATCCCATTCATCACCTGCTTAAATGGGATCAGGTTTGAACTAAGCTTTGAGAAAGCTTTTCATATACAACTCCCTCTCCGGTGTTCCCCAGAATCAAGTATTTCATAGCCCCAGGGAGCCACTGGGCAGCGGTACTTTAAGACAGCCTGAAATAGACCTGCAAAAAGGAGAAAAATAAGGAAAGAGAACATCACCAGCTTTTGTTTTTAATATTGTTGTAGTCATTCCTCTGAATTTGCAGAAGACAAAGATAGAGCCCGATCTGCCTAGTGCTCCTTAGGCAGGAGTTGGAATCACATCAAGTGCACCTTTGGTGCAGAGGTGGCTGTTGGAGTCCCACAGCTAAAAGCCAACAGCAAGCAGGGCAAAGGCAAGACACAGACATTTCTGCAGTACTTCCTACTTTTCCCTGCGGTCTCGAGAGCAACACAGTTACAATTATAGAGATATCCCTTTCCCTCACTCCTCATCATAACATAGCAGACCTTAGCACTAATTAACACCAGCCATGCCAGCCATTGCTGCCCTAGTGTATTAGTCTTGGAAAGAGATGCATGAGCTCTTCCCTTCAGCAAGCGCATCTGCATTCCCTTACTCATTTGTTAAACACATGCAGGAAAGTCCTTGGAAGTTCACAGCTATGGGATATATCTTCATTCTGGATGAGATACTAAGTATAAGATTTCATGGGGACCACTGTGATGATTACTGCTCTGTTTGAATTGTTAGAGTTGGAAAGAAATACAGACAGAGATAAAGAGACAGACATGGGAAGGAATAAAACCTACCATACTGCTGCTGTTCCTTCCACCCCTTCTCTGCCAACTAGTTCAGCCAGCAAACACAATGCCAATTGTCTCTTTATATAGTGTCACCAAGGAATAAAAATATGCCCGTTCCAAGTTTAGACAATAGATGTAAGGTTGGAAAAGTGCAGTAATTGGATCCCAATACCATTCCAAGCATCTGTTCCATGCACGGCTTTTGCTTTCACAGAAATAATGCAGTAGATAAGTAGAGTAGGCAGTTGGGATACAATTGTACAGCACTCACAATAAGCTAGAGCTGAAGGGGCTTTCCCATGTGCTTCTAAATAAGGAACACAGGACACACTAAAAAGATTTTAAGTGGACATGGCATCCTGAAAAAGCAGAAAGAGAAACACACTTCCTGAGAAAATGCAGAGGAAACTAGCAATAAATCCAGGCTCCTGGGATGTCTGGTAGCTCCAGAGTCTGGTGCATGCATTCAGAGCTCCAGAAAAATGACTGAGGTTCTGCAGAGGTGCATCTCTAACTGGGAGGTATTCTGGAAAGCACTGCTCTGCAGATGGCAATAAAGTGACTCAGATCAGGTCTGTTTTCCCTGAATCTGTCACACATGCTTGATGTCCGGAGACCAGATCTCAAGCTACTGCAAATTGATGGAGAGTCGTGGACTTCAAAGCATGAAAAAAGAGTTATGTAGTAATGAATATGGTGTTGAGAGCAGGAGAAAACAGAAGGCAGCATAGGAACCACAGGGGCTGTGTCTCTCGGGGAATGCTCATGGACACTTAATGCATACACATTCCACCTGATTCATAAATCATGTTTGGCATTATCACACTGGGCCAAAACATTAACCAGTACAAAATGGCATAATTCCACAGACATGAAATCATATTTCCTAAAGGTCTAATCTGTGTCTGTGAGAGTATCTATACAGGAACACAAGTGCGTTAAAAAACAGCACCACAATAGGATTTTCAGGAATATACACTAGCATCTGAAATAGTGGTCTACATCAGTCACACTAAGGTTGAGTCACAAAATTGCTTAACCAGTCAACTGAACTTTGAGATAGACGTACATTTCAGTATTTAGTTGAACAAGGACCTTGCTCTTTCTCCAGGTCCACCCCCTTGCAATGCTGTCATCTCTAATCTTAGATTTGACTGCATGCTCTTCAGGGCAAGGACTGTTTTAGCTGTTGTGAAGTACCTCGAACACCTACAGGAATAATTAAGTAATAAATAAGCATAACACAATTCATCTGGCTTTAGCAAAATTGTCATGAATACAAGTTGGAAGTTAGCTTAGTGTTCATCATTCTGACTTCAGTGACAGTATACCAATCCCGAACGTAACACAGCATAAAAATAAATACCTCAGTCCATTCACCTGCAACCGCCTGCTGAATAGCAGACCCAGGTTTGTACACTAGGTTGAGTTTGGTAATCTGCAAAACTCAAAGTAAGGTTTTTTGAGGAAAATCTTGCACAATTTCAAAGGTTCATTGTGATAAAGACCTATCATGTTTACAGGGTTAGATCCTGATTCAGCAAAGCTGTTTAGCATCCACTTAACTTTAAGGAAGGAATAGTCCCACTGAAATCAACTTAATAGCTCCCATATTTACATTGAAGAATACGGTTACTTGTTTTGCAGGATCAGTGCTCTGATCCCAACACGACAGCCAAATGAGCAGCAGCTTTGCCACTGAGTTCACTGGGCCCAGGATTCCATCCTGGGAATTTTGTGTCCTTTTTTGGAAGAATACTTATCTTTTCATCCAGCCATTTCATGAGTTTGTCCTAACAGCTCCGTTAACAGATGATTTGCACTGTTTCTTTAGGACTTTTGCTTTCTCTTATCTGGTGTATCATCAATCATCATTATTATCATCAATTTGTTCCTTAGTTTTCTAGCTTGATCTGCAGGCATTTTCCAATAGTACCTGTATTTCCTACATTGATCTTTGTCGTTTCACAGAATTTCTATATTAAATGAATTCTTCCAAGCTGTTTTTAAATGACATGACATGTTAGGATAAAACCCACACAGTACTGTGTGTTTGTAATGCACATGTCCTGAGAGACCAGAACCCTCTCTGCTTAGTCTATAAAACAAATCCACAGAGGAATTAAGGGAGACATACATCTTGGCTTTAAAGGTCTGCTTGCTTCTGCAACTGCCTCCAAATTATAGAAAGGCTCCAGACTGGAGAGGGGAGGGAGAGAAGGGGGGAATAACATAAGGACTGAAAAAGAAAGGCTTGAATTTAATTGCCCTAAAAATTTCAATCATTCAATCTGGTAATTAGAGAGCTGGCTGATTCAGAAGGCAATTTCATTTGAAAAAAAAAATAGAACCCAACAAGATAATTGATGCTAAGTGAATATTTTACCTGAAATATTAAATACCAAACTTAAGTCTGCCTCCAGGGCCCTTTCTGCTACCCCTTTTTGATCTGTCTTTCTACTTCTTTGTATTTTCCTCTCACATGACTCAACAGAACAGGACACTCCTTCAGAGAATCAGATTGTCACAGGTACAGGTTTATTTGAACTCTCTGTGCTGTGAAGGAGACAACATACTGATTTATTAGTAAAGAAAATAATAATAGGAAGTCTCCTGAGATTCAGCCTGGCTGCAAATCTCAGTGATGTATTCCAGTGTTGAGTCTCTGTGTCTGGCCATAAGCAAGGCTTGATGTCCTACCAAGGGTAACAGCTTCCTTTATGAGCTTATCAAGTATAGCGTAACACATTTCTTTATGAACTTAACAATACTTACCAGAATGTTTCATGTTTAATTCTGGACTCTCTGATGCTGCAAAATGGTACTTAAAGGTAGATCTCTGCAGTCATGCAGAGCACTGTGGATGTCAGTGTCACAGGGGTCTGATTGCACAGATCTCTTTGCAGGATGGAGAGCAGAGCTGGTTTATTGCACACTGTTCAGAAGAAGTAACTGCTAATTCTCCAATATTTAATAGCCTAAAGAACAAGGACAACATCTTAAAGGAATGTTGCATGCCTGCAAATTAAGTAGATAATAATTTATACTACATTTGAGTAGATGGAGAAATGATAAAGACAATGCATGTTACCCACATTGGCTTCTGATACCTCGTGTCGTTCTAACTGTGCATCTGTATGCCTTTTTCACACAAAATGCTACACTCATTCCTATTAGCAATATTAAATTTTCATCTTAAAACACCTTTTTAAGTGAGAATCCACATCTATTACTGCTCAGGAAGACCACATCAAATATATTCAAGTGCCTTTGCAACTGTCATCTTTGAGACCTATCATGAAAATGCTTCTGATCCATACAACATTCACAATCTAAAAAGATGTAGATGACAGGACTTAGTCACAATTCTTGTAGTGAGATGGGATGCCAGATGGGATATGGCCTCTTCTCCTAGTTCAGTGGGGACAGAAAAAAGCTACTAATGCTGAATATGTTACATAGGAAATGTATAATAAGTACCTTTGTAAGTATTCTGGTTGTTGCAGACCGAGTTTTGAGACCAACTTCATACCACAACATTACGCTTCTTCCGCACACAGGTAGTTTTCCTTCGTGTCTTTGAGTGGCATGTCTTCAAAAGAAGACCCGTGACAGTTAATGGTATTTGGGAACTGAAACCTTCCATATCCTGCCAATAGGTAGGGACAATCCCCAAATGTTTAGAAGAGATGTATCCCAGCCTTCACACCAAAGGACTTCACTTTCTGTGTACTATGGATTGATCTCTGTCTGATATCTAATTTGGTGCTGAGGGTAAAGATAAGGCCAGTCCTTATCTAAAAATAGGACTTGGGTGAGCCCCATCCTGGCACTCTGCATTCTGGTAAAATGTACCTTATGGAATTGCCAACTACTACTGTTCTCTGGCCATGTCATCTGTTTTCTCATTGCTATGTGCTCCTAACATTGTCTAAGTCACAGATGTTCATTTATTCTACAAGTGGGGAACAGATATGCTCAGCAATTTATCCAAATGTAAATAGGAAGTGAAAGCAAAGCAGTAAACTGAAGCATTGTCTTGCAAGCCCTGGCAGGTGTGCAAACTGTAGACCAGTATAGACCAAGTGCCTCTCAAGTAGGCACTAAAGTGAGAACACCAGCTTATTCCAGCAAAGCCACCAGCAAGAACTACCAAGCTGAGGTGGATCTCAAGCCCTCCAGAGAAAATTAGCAACGTCCCTTGAACCACCCACTTTTCCTTAATCACATTACATTAATGAGGAGCTCCCCTTCTTTTCAGAGCCATGATGATTCCCTTTTCCTTTCTCCCTATAGTAGTTTTCTTGGCAGCTCATTAAATCCTTGATACAGAGGACACGTTACACAGTGCTGCTCAGAAAGCCCATGGGCTAAGTTTGGTCTGACTACTGTATTTAGGACCCTGGCAACAAGGTGAGTCTCAGGAAAAGTAGTCTTATGCACACTGTATATGGAGTTCCTACAGTTCAGGTACAGAAAAGAAAGAGCTATTACAGATACATTTGCAGAATTTTAAATAAACTAAACAGTGCAAATCCCACAGAGAATCTTCTCTTTCTTTTGAGCAGAGACACATACGCCTATTTCAAAACAGCCACAGCTGCTGTAACTGTTGAATTCTGTGCATTTGTTGTTCAGCACACTGAATCCAAACCTCCTTCTCTCCTTCTCTGACTTACCCCTCCCTCTCTGAGAATTCACAGCCACTATCTAATCTGACAAAAACTGTGTTCTCTTTTATACTTGGAGGTCACTTTATGTTACTTACAGTGTGTTGCATTATGTCAAAAGGCATAACACAACATAATGAAAAGCAGACTAATATAACTCAACCTGACATGAATGACATAATATGATGTGGCTACTGAAAAATGCACTGTTGTCATTGTTTTGTGTTTTCATCTGATACCTACTTGCTATTCCAGCATGGGGCATTTGTTGCAGAATTTGGAGAAGGTGGTTATGGACTGAGCATGCCTAATTCTGCATCATTTTTGCACTGAGATCACTTCATTGGCTTTGCCAGGGTTCCTCCTGATTTACTCTAGCAAGAATCAGGCTCGAAAACATCATCACATAAAATGCAATTACATTAGGAAAGCCATCAAGTTGGAAAACGCAGCTCCTGGGAGTAAGGCAATGACAACACTGTTAAAGTCCCTGTAACCTTAGCTCTGCCCTCTTGGGTAGTAAATGAGCCTGTACTATTTTTCCTGCAGGATGTCATTTCATTTTGTAGAAGTGCGTAGCAAAGCAGCTGTTCAATATTTTTCTTAACTTCATCACGTAGTCTGTGGTCCCATATCTCATTTGCTGCACATCAGCCAAATCCTTTTGTGGGTTAGGTACTTTTCTTCTTCCTGTTTTTATTTGCTTTTGTATTGTTCTAATTACCACAGTATATGTGTATTTCAAAACCAGGGCTGAATCTGTCTTCCCAACACACCCGCAAGGTTGAAATACACAGTTATTCCTTCCTTGTTCCATAGACAGAGAGTAGAAGCACAAAACTGCATCTTACTATAAGCCCAGTGGGAAGTCTGTCGTAAGCAAGGCTAGAGTGCACAGCAGCAGAATACCAGCCTTGGCATTAATTCTTTATTTTTCATTCCCTGGCTACTTTATACTGCCCAGTTCCCCAGGGGGAAAGGCAGACATAAGCCTTATTTGTGAAAACCTCAAACAATAATAATAAATGAAGTTGGAATGTTCTGGTGTGTTATGAATCCCTATGCAACAGCTCTGCCTTGTTCTATGTCCAACAGAACCAAAACAGAAGACCCAACAGTAACCAAAATAATAGAGCTGATGGATCATAATGAAATCTACTGTAATTTCCGCTAGAGTTTTATGGATGAAACAATCAAAAAACATCTCTAGCCACTTCTCCTGTCTAACACAGGCCATAGCATTTTATGTACCAGTTGCTGTATCAAGCCCATGTCTTCTGGTTGAGCTAGAGCATATATTTAAATGTTGTTGTTGTTGTTATTACCTGACGCTGATAGTAGCTGGCCAAGCCAACTTAAGCCATGGCATCCTCATTGACAGAATTCAGCCCCCATTGACTTTGAGCCACTCTAGTTAGTGGACTTGCCCTCACATTCTGCACTTTGTCACATCTGCAGTTAAGCATATCCTCTACACCCACCTTGGACTGCTGGCCACACAAGAGGTGTCATCTGTACATGAATGATTTGGGAGGCACTGGAAGCAGTGGGACAGATCACATTTTTGCTGCAAGGTAGGATTTGATGAGAAAGTAATTAGTTTCTGCTGACAATGCCTGTTCTTTCTGGCAGCAGGATACCCTGCTGAGAAGTTAGGGTTTAACAAAGCAAAGTCAGGAAATGAGAGAGGCTGGAGAAGCTAAAGAGCTCTGGGAAAGCAGGTGAGGTTTAGACATCTGCTAACATTTTGGCCAAGCATCTTCACAGAAAGACAGGCTATATTCACTTAAAACTTTCAATGAATGGAGGGACCAGCCATCCACTTGACAAATGGTTCTCCCTGTCAGAAATTTTGCCTGAATGTTTCTGTCTTTTGTTTAGCTTTTGATGGGCTCTGCTATGCCTTTTCCTGTTAGGATACAATCTACTTTTTAAAATTAATCTGATGCATTTGTAATTTCTGTTTTTATACACATACATGCATAATTTCTGAAAATGTTTGGAATATGTATGTCATGGAGCTTCCTAAAATTTCAGGATAAACAATTGGAACTCTTCATCTAAAATCTAACTATATCATAAATACAAGGTTCTTCGTCCTCTGTCAAAAATCAAGCATAGCAAAAGCAAATTTTATTTACAGAAAATAGTATCTGAATATTGACCCAGTGGCTAAATTCATACCAGGGAATTGTGGTTTAATTGCAGGTGAATCTCAGAGTATGTTGGATCATATCATACTGAGGTTTGGAGCCACTTATGTTCTACTGCAGGTTACCATACGCACACAAGGGAATGGATGATAGGCAGCAATACTGCCTCAGAGTACAGCACAGACTTTAGGCTATACCATCCATAAGAGCACTAGAAAAAGGACTGCCAAATGAGGGACAAATCAAGAATGTAAATGCAGTGAAAAATGCCAGTCACTTTGGAAATTATGAGTATAGTAGCTCGGCATTGCTTTGCAGATGTTGAATGTAGGACATGGTAACAGGTCCATATTCCGCCAGCACAGTAGCTGTAAAAGCTAGGAACCACAAAAGCATTTAACAACTCTTTGTGTCACAAGTTCCTAATTCAATCCTTTGGCATTTTTCTAAAAAATCATTATGGGAGAATCACCACATGGCATAGTTACAAAGTCTCCTGTTTGTACTAAAAAAACAACCCACACTCATAAACTTGGCTTAAACTTATGAAGAGGAGCGCAGCACATAAGAAAGATACCATATTCTGACCTCACAAACAATAGCATAAATCCACTGTCACCTCTTAGAATGAGTGGGATTATCTGGGTTTGACCATCACGTGGCTGAGGACAGAATCTGGCCTGATATAAGGGCTTGGGTTGGAAGGGACCTCTGAAGATCATCTAGTCCATAATGCTGGAAACCGTGGTTCCACTGTAGTCCAGAAACTGTATGTGAAGTGTGCGGGAGGGTGGATTGTACTGTCAGTGGAGGCTCAGCTTTCATAGTGGGTGACAGCGCATCCTGCCAGCACAGGAAGTCAGGGTGGGACCCAGCCTGGCCAGACAATGGACACATGTGAGACAAGCTGAGCACCTCATGTACCTATTTTCTGAAAACAAGTAGACATAATCTCAATGATGGTTAAGCAACTTGAATCATCAGACTGACTCACTTAGTTCCTAAGTATTTTAGTGATTGTGGATAGAACCTTACAGAATCGGCACCCTAAGCCACATCTGAATGTCTTTGCTCCTGTCTTTGCCAGTCTGTGGTAATCTTTACTCTGAGCTGAGACTAATCAAGTTCTTTTAACTTAGGACCCCCCAAGCTATCCTCATTCTGTTGGATGAATTATACTGTTGTGACATGTCTCGACCTGCTGTTCGACTCAGTTAGCTAGCTAACCCATTTTACATTCCTGGCACTTCAAAACACAGACATTAGTTATGTATGCATACAAGCCAACCTCAATGTACTCAGAAATGCAACACAAAATCCCATGGTAGTTTGGAAATACACAGTACAGTCACTCAAACAGGAGGAAATGCAAATGCCACATTCAGAGATATTGTCATATTCCAATATACGCCATACAAGTACTCCAAAATCATGAGTCAGCATCCCAAAAGTCATGTTTTAGAGGATATAAGGTTTGAAAAATAATAATAAATTGTAAGAATTACATCTCAGGTGGGCTGAATCACTCCTTGAGGTACTTGTCTTCCTCCCTTGTCTGTGAAGGAAATATCTTTAACTTGAGATTTTTGGTTTAAAAATATATGAAAGAAAACTGGGCCATGAACTCAACATCTTGGCCACACAGAGAGACTCCATAAAGCACAAAGTTAGATATCAAACCATAAAAACAGACAAAACTGAAATGCTCTGGATGCACAGAGAGTTGAACTTGTGTAAGAAACAAATTCGACCCACATCACACTTTTCAGAAGGAGTCAAGACAAAGACTTCTAGAAGCCAAAATATCTCCTGAAAGGAAGAACAGAAAACTGCTCATGGTACCTCCTTTGTTAGTTAGTTGGTCAGAGTATGCACATGGTGATACTGCTCTACAGACTGTCTGTTGTACCCACTGCAGGCATGAAAGCTGCTCCTGCTGAAGAAAACAAATGCAGGAGAGAAGTGCTGTTGGCTTAGCTCTTCCACTGAATCTCAGGCAGCTGTAATGTCACCTCAAGCCAGGTTCCTACAAAGGGGTGAAACTAAGCATACAATCTGTCCTCAAAATGAACTTGGGTCAGGCACTTCTGTGACACCGCTCAGGGTAATCATGGGTGGACATCATGCACTGCCTCATTGAAAAAGTACAGAGCAATGCAGTGAGGAAAAAGTCCATTGTGAAGGGAAAAATGTTGGGAATATAAACTGGAAGACACTTACTATTAATAACTGTGGCTCCCAGTCAATCCTCAGCCTAACTTCCATGAACAAATGGCATATAAGTAACAGTAGCAACTGCAGACGTAGAGCTACTGTGGCCTTCTACAGCAAGCCAAAAACTTAAGTTCCTCAGAAGACAGAATTAAGGAATATCCACTTTATTCTATTTTTAATTTTCTTATGGGGAGTGAGTAATGCTCCCTCACTAATGACGGACATTGAACTCATGCTGTATTAGAAGGAAAAATGCATAATAACCCAGGAAATTCTGGATGTTCACTTTCAAACATAAGGATGCCATTCATAAGTCATAGATCGCTTGTATGCATCAGTCATAGAGAGCACAGAAGCAAACAAAGTCCCTCAGGAAAGATTCTGCTGTGAACTCCTGGCCTAAGGTTTTTCTCAAATATGCCAGGCAGAAGGAAATCCAATTTTCATTAACCTCATTAAACCAGACACTCTTTTGCCTACTGAGTACATACTTCAGTGAGGCAGGTAAATGCACAGTCTGTTTAGACCCTATTTTAACCTACTGTTTAATGTGTTTATATATGGTCAAGTCCTTTTCACTCATTTAGCCATTGCAGTTGTGCACTGTGAAGAAACTCATGTAAATAAATGCAGGTTAGTGAAGAGAGGTCATTTGCATTTTGGTACTTGCCAGTGTGCCATGAAAACAGTTAATTTGCAAGGAGGCAGCAGCTGCACATCATTCTGTATTTTGCTTTTAGTATTTATAATTTTTTTTGTGTAAGGAAACACACAAATATTCAAGGGTTACAGAGGCGCAGAAAGAAGTAACTTTAACAAATCTAGTCATCACTCCACACTTGCGACTTAGTCCTGGACAGTTTTTCTGCTTCTTACCAGTAAGCTGACAGGCCTTGGAAGATAAGGACTCCCTGTAGACAAGCTATGGGTAGATTACTCCTATGTTATCCTACTCCAGCCTTTAGGTCAATGAACGTGTTATGTATCCTGAGATTTCAGTAGGAGCTCTTGGATATTCAGGGTTTTTTTAATCAACTCACTTATCTACTTGACAGAATGTACAATTTAAGTTTCTCATGTATAAGGTAGGCTGTCTAGGTGTCCTGCAACGTTAAGAGGATAAAAAAAACCTACCCCAGAGCTCTTCAAGTAGCTCTTTCTCATTGTAAACCATGCTTGACTTCCTGATTTGTTTGAGGAAAAAGCCACTGAGTGTGTAGACATCTTTTATCCCTCTTAGGCACAATTCCTTTGAGAAATCCAACAGCGAAGGTGGATACAATTATTGTAAATAATGTTGGATAGAACCCAGAGCAGATGAAGGTAGGAGGATACAGCTCAACAAGAACAGAAGTGGTTTCTAATGAGAGAGGGAATATTTCACTCTCAGCATGGCTATTATTATGTCCTACACATTAATTCAGCCAAGAAGTCTTGAAGTAGCAAAATGAGTTTCTCTTCACTAAAGTGGCAGGCACTGGCATGGTTGCCTTCATTTCAAGTCTTACAGCTAATACTTTCCTGATTTCTCATTGAAGAAGTATATGATGAGTTAAACCTTGTGAGGCACTGGGCACCTAACAAGGTCTCAAAACTTGCACTGAAGGCAAATATTCCACTCTAGTCTGTTTAAAGCAGTAATGATTTCACTTTCAGTTTTATTTTTATTATTTTCTCTATTTTTACTAGAATTGTGGGGCAGGATTTATTTTTTTGAAAAACAAGCTCTAATAATTCTAGCAGAGGTATGAACTCTTCAGTCCTGGAGACCCACTGTTTGATAGTTTCTTATTCCTTTCCCTACAGTTCTCCTGGAACCGTTCACTTTGCCCTGATCTGTCCATTTTGTTGGTGAGCTACCAGCACATGAGCTAGTTTAATGGTTTACCTTAAAATACTCTTTCTTTAAATCCCTGCCTCTTCATGGTTCTTTAATTTTCTAGACATTCCTGACCTGCACAGGTAGAGGTCACTAGTCCTTCCAGCCAAAACGTGAAATTCTTCTTTCCCTGCTGATGTCCCGCAAGGACTGCAGGGCAGGATTATTGTGCTATTTATGAGGATCTCTTTTCACACTGCTTCCCAGATCTAGAGCTGACAGAAAAAGAAGGAAGACAGGAAGAGTGAGAGGGATTATTTTCATGCCGAGATTGATACCCATGAGTAACTTCTTTGGTGTGGCACTCTAAGGCCTCTATCTCCATATAGGAACTTTGCATTCCCAGACCAGCCAAAATCCTGAAAGTTTAAAGTTGAATTCTGTTACGGTTACATTCAGGAGTTACTCTTTAAGTCAAATACAGCCAGAGTATTTGGTTCCCTAAAGGATCTAGCTATAAATCATGTATCCTTGTGACACATATATCCTTGTCCCACACTCCTTTTTCTGTATATTTTTCTTGTCACTTGGCTTACACATACATTTGCAGCTCACTCTGGCAGAAACTGTTATTTATTCTTTAGCTGTACAGCACCTAATACAATGGAACTGAGCCCACGACCGCACTTCTGGGTGCTATTGCACGGCTGATAAATAAATAACTGCAATTAGCAGTACAAACTGCTTTTAGGCAGCATACTACTGAAAAGGAGAGCAAAATTCAGGGAAGAGCTGAGTGCCTGCAGTTCTCATTGACTCCGGCCCCGGCTGTGGTAGCTCAGCAGCTCTCAGCATCTCTGAGGATTTATTCTGCAGCATGTTTGCTTTTGCCTCCAGTGTGCAATGTGAGGAAGCCAGTAGTGTGACTGAAAACCACAGCTCCCAGCCACTTCTCCCCTCAGTGTTGAGTGAGAGAGTGAAAGCTTGCAGACTAGCCGTTACCTTTCTCATGCGGGTGTCGCAGCGGGAATAAAAACAAAACATGGAGCTGAATTTATTTCTAGCCAACGGAAATTTCATATTGAGGGTTACAGGCGTCCTGTGCCTCTTAAAAGCAAGTAATAAAATGCTGCTCTCAATTACAAATTGTATTTACATTTTAAACCCCCATATGGTTTCGTGAGGTAGAGGGAGGTTTCAAATGCATTAGCAGCAGCACTGTGCCATGATTAGTTACAATTTTTTGCTCTTTGTAATGAACAATTAATGCCCCCACCTTTTTTTCTCTGTCTTGCAAACTAACCCTGTGGCTATGCCAGGTCAATAGTCAGGAGACAAGACACAACTCCTGCCTAATGCTGTGAACCAAAATAAGCAAATGCGTTGAAATGACCATCTCTAAAAAGCCTCCTGTAACAGGATTCACACTAACTATAAATTCAATAACAATTGATTTCTTCATCTAACTTCCTGGGCTAAACTTTTCAAAATGTAGGGACATTTAACAGGCAAATGGAAAAACTTATGTAAATGTGCACAACTTCATCTTTCTGTGCTACAACAATCAAATTCCCTTCCCCCTGTCCTCAAGCAGCGATAAAGGCAAAACACTCATTGTCTTAAACGATGCACAGGTTTTGTGGCTGACTCTCAGCTTTTGCAGAGCCCATGTGTGTGTCCCTCAGTGTCAGCTGCTCTGATGAGAGCATATCTTCAGGTGCAGTTCTGAACAGAAATGTTCAACATTGCATAGAAGGCCTTAAATATTTACAACATTTTGGAAAACCTGCTCCGGATCACTGATCTGACAACGTTTTTCCTCTTTAACCAGGCTAAGTTTGTATAGGAGCTCATCTCTAAAGATCCTGGAGACTACCTACCATTTGATGTCATGAGCTGCCTTCTCAGAACTCTGTATTAGCAATAATGTCAAAAGGTGTTTTGATATCAGGAGGTGTTCTCTAGAAAAAAATCAGTATATACTGTTCAGCTCTATTCAAAATCTGACATAGATCTGATAGAAAAACCCTATTCTGAGGTTTGTGAGAGCTCCTGATGTGAATAGGAACATTTCCTCTCTATGCTCATAAATGTATGTACACATCACTGGCTCTGGCCAATAATACTTATTTGCACCTAATTATACCCAAGCACTGAAAGGCTATTTCAGAGGGTAAAAATAGGAGCATGAAGCTCATATTAGTTATGAAGTCAGTCTGTGGTTCTAAGGGGAATGGGTAAGATCCCTGAAGGGAGCAAGGTCTAGAAGCATAACCTGCAAGAAAAAAATCAAAAGGAATCAGGAGAAAATGTAGTAACAATGCTGTGACATAGAGAACAGATGGTCATCTCTTATTCCATGGGGATTATTGATGACAGGTGAGAAGTAATAGGCTCAAATTGCAACATGGGGGATTTTAAGTTAGGTGCCAGGAACAATTTCTGTCTGGAAGGACAGATGAGCAGATGAAGATTATCCAGAGAGGGTGTGAAATTTGAGAGTTTTGATACACATTAGCTAGTGGTTTAGCAGTCTGATTCTGCTTTAGTTGTAATGATGCTCACACCTCGGTATTCCTGACCAAACCTGAGGCCTCAGGGGTGAGAGGATGTTCCAGGCTGAAAGTGAGAGAACCAGAGGAATACTTTACAGGCATTTCTTTTCCTCAAATTTATCTCCAACGCAGCAGTGACAGCCATACTAGAAAAGGCTGGGCCCAATCCACTGCTACTGTAAATCGCCTTTACAATCACTAGCGCTGTGTCAGTTTACCGCAGCTAAGCTGCTTTGCTTTTATTTATAAATAATACATTTATGACACAATGGCTATAAATAGAATTTCATTAATTTTATTGCTTATTTAGAAATTTCCCTAAAGGGCTAATGCAGAGTAACTGTTGTGTTTCTATTTCAGCTTCTGTTTTTCCAAAAGTTTAGTTTGCAGTGAAACCATACAGTCTACTTGTAGCTGAGGCTAAGCTCAGCAACTCGGCTTTGGATGAAGAGCACATTTAGTGTAATTAGATTTGTGGGTTTAGGTGTTTGGGGTTTATTTTTTTAGTGTATAACAGTGTAATAAAAAGAAATGGCTGTAATTTATAGCCCAGCATTTGGCAAATGGCTTGTCTGGTCTAGGATATTTTTTTTTTAATGGCAGAAATTTTAAATTTAGGTTAGACTTTCAAAGAAGCTTAGTACCCACAACTAAGGCAGATGTTCAGCATTGCCAAGCTCATGCATTCAAAAATCATGAATCAGGCATGAAAATACCAATATTAACTTAAACTCAGAAGACATAGACACAAATTCACACCCGTATGCACACATGGATGTAGAGGTACCTCTGAATAAGGCTGATGGTTAATTTTGTATTGAATTTGCTCTTGATGTAAATACTTGATTAAGTAGCCTTAAGGCAATAAAATAAAAAATATTTTTGTTTTGCTTAATAAGCAGCAATTTTCAGTGAGACTAAATTATTCTCTATGCCACAATATGGCACCGATTTCTCTTATGACTTTGGGTTCCTTTTTTTAGCATTCCGGTATTTGCTTTCTGTGTGCATTTATTTCCAAGCTTTTCTGTCCAATAACAAAAGCTTGAAAATTCCTATTTTGAGTTTCACACAAACTAGGATTCTCTTATCATCTAGCTCCGGGGACTCTAGACTTAAGAAGAACACTAAGCATGATAAGAATCACAAAAAAAAATCAGAACTATGAATAAGGTGCGTTGTTTTTCTTTACCAAGAAAGCTCAAACTTTGCTTTCTTTGCAAGAGTTCAATCCTTAGCATAAATACCTACTCATAAAGAGAACTTCTGAGACAAGAGCTTTCTGAAAAATATAATTGCACTTTCAGGTGCTGAGTGCCTCTGTAGAGCAAATACACATTAGATAGTACAGTCAAATGCCAGCATAACAAATAGAAACTTTAGTCAAAACATATTCCCTGAGTTACCATGTACACTGTACTCTGGTACTGTAAAGGCTTATGTTTAGACATTGTGAAAGACGGGTCCCTTTCAAACAAAGTACCGACCCAGCTTGATCCAAAGCTATCCAGAAGCGATGAAACAGTGTGCCTCTGACTTTCGCCAGACATTGGATCAAGTCCACGGAGTGTAAAGGTAAGCATATGCAAAAGGCTTTGCAGGGCTCAGAAGCGTTTTGGGAGTGTGTCTTGCATTCAGGCCCAATGCGAAAAGTGCTGATTGTATCCCACTGTCCCAGTGCATAACACTACTGCGTACACTGACTTACTCTGTTTTCTTAAAGCATAAGTCCACTTGTTTGTGTTATTATAATCCAAAGAAGTGATGCCTTGGTGCTGAAATACAGAGAAGCAATGGCACATTAACACCATGTTGCTGGAATACATCAGGGCAATTGTGCTCTAGTGCCGTATTACTTGCTACAGGGCATCTCAGTAACAACACTCACAGTAATGCTGAGTACTCCTGCTGAGGTGAAAGAAACATCTTAATGGGGGACCCTGACATTTCTGGAGACCCTTCGACATTCCTTCAAATCAACACAGTGATTGCCCTAGCATGAGGTCACAAAGAGCTGTGTAAAAACATTCAATCACAAAAAAGTTCAAACCCCATGTCAAAACATAACTCACAGGAGTATGTGAAATCATACTGGGCTTTGAGTTAACTGCATTAACTTTGGAAACAATCAGAGGTAGTGAAAGAAGGACATTTCAGAGCTCTTCAACAAAAGCCTTAACAATATTCTACTACCATGATGCAAAACTCAAATGTCTACAGTGGTCACAGAGCAATTCACTTGGAAGAATTCATGCAAAATGTCATTTGTTCTGGCTACTGGATCTGAAGCTATCAAGGCGTGTAACTGTTTATTCAGTTTTTAAAGCAACACTGATCCTCTAGCCAGGCCTGGGAAAATTTCAGCAGACTCTCCAACAGAAAGAATTATCTATACAAAAGAACTGCACAAGATAAACTGAAATACTAAAAAAACATGTAAGTCTGTCATTGAGATTCTCTTTCCAATTCTAGTGACAACCTCCTGTTCATATTGATTTTGTATAAGTATAGCGTCAGCTAGAGATTAAACCTTGCACCACCACAGAGATTAAACCTTGCACCACCATGGCTCTAACACTACAAGTCTTTTTTTTGTCTCAGTCAAAGCTCAGTCAGTGTAAGGGGTCTACAATGGAAAATTTTTGCAAAGTAAACAAGAACGTAAATACACAGTGGTCATCTTCTAAAAACTCAAAATGACAACTAAGCATACAATAGCCTACTCCACTTCCAAAGCTTGCACTTTGGGAAACAATGCATACTAGCAGTTCAGTTTAAATTCACATTCAAACAGCCTCTGCACTGAAAGCACCAGAGAAGATTTTTGGTGATCTGGCCTTTAAAGTGCAAAAGCATGTACATGGGCAAGGTCTGTCTTTCATCTGCAATAGAAGAACATACAGATTTTATTCAGAACTTCACATGGAGGATTTGGATTCATTTTGCTTTTAAATTCATTTCAACCTAAAATCTTTGGGCTTCATTCTTACAGCTTGTGAAGTCATTTAGTCTGTGCAGAGAGAAGCAGCTTGCTGACAGTGGTAGGTAATCCACATTCACCTTTGTATGTGCACAATGATTCTACACAGCGTACATCCTGGCGCCTGCACGTTACTGCCCAGTGTCTCATGCAAATCCACCGTCAACAGTAATGCAGGCTGCTGTGCCATACTGTGAATGCGAGCGGGTAATGTGCTGGCGTGTGTCCTGTTCTGCCATCCCTGCTGCGAGGCATATAACCTCTTGCAGACAGGTAGGACAGACAACGCAGAATGGTAACGTCTCAAACCAATTCAGTTAGAGCAATCAGAGTTCATCTGTAGAAGCAACATGACCTGCCCAAGGTCTCAGCAAGCCAGTGACAAACACTGACAGTGGAATCTCTGTATTCTAAATCCCGGAGACCAAGCTCTTGCTGCTTGATAATATTTTCTGTTATTTTTATTTATTAGTATTTTTGCTTAAGTGCTCTGCTAGAGGTCTAGCAAACTTGAGGCAATCTCTTTCAAGTAAATCTATGATGTTCACAACAGACTGTTTCTATTTAACTGGGATTTCATGAAAAAGTTGTGATTTCACTAAGAAACTGCACAATATTTACAATTCTTGTTATGGATTTGGAGAAAAAAATTGAGTGCAATCTGATTAATCAAAACAATCCTGTTTCTGAAGGAAGACTTGGGATGTTTTCAGATTTCCAGACTAATTCAGAAAGAAATCAAATTTTGTGTCAATACATGTAAAAATATGACTGTTCATATTTAAATGTCAAAAATAAATATTGTGTCAGTTTGTGAAGAACTGAGCACAAAGCAGTAGAAAAATGTGAAAATCTTATCATGAAACACATAAATATTACTTTTTACCCAGTTACACAGTTCAGTCATTGGATGCTACAAGACAGCAACAGATTCAATGAATGTGGATGGGAGAATCCCATCAGCAAGATGCTTAATCTTTAAATACTAGAAATACTTAAAATGCCAGAGTGAAAGCATAAAGGGCAAACAGATTTAGCAAATCATGCTGATTCTAGTTCTTCCTGAAAAGGTTGTAATATCATATACCCTTATACCAAAGAGTAGTTTGGTATTTTTCTTAAGTGAATGCACAAAACTTTGAACGGTATGTTGCTGGTTTTTTGTGTTGGAAACTGTTTTGTTCTGTATCGAAAGGGTGACTCCCATCCAGTGACCAACACAGAGCAGTGAGGTTAAATTGGTTTGGATGATATCAGCTATATGTAATTAAACCAGCAGCCCATGTCCGATCCTTTCTGTGCCCATGTTAGGTGTTAAATTAAGGTCTGATTAAGAGTGTGCTGCTGCAGCTAAGGTCAAGGACTAAAGATCACAAGCTTTGTTTCATCTAATAACAATAAAGACTGTCTGGCTGCCAAATACCACAACAGCCCTTGTTCTCCTATCAGACTGCTGTCCAGCTAGAGGGATCTGATTTCACTGGTATCCCTTTTTAAACCCTACTTCTAAGAGGGTTTGTAGCTATTTCATCTGTATTAAGCAGCACTGTGTTACCCGAGGCTATACAGTACATTCTATATGATCAAAGCAAAATGCAGCAGCTTCTGACGAAGAGTTATCGTGGCTGAGGGGAAAAAAAATATCAAGGAAGGAGAAAAAAGATACAGCACTACATAATACCAGGTCATGCCACCAAAGTAAACACCCACAGGTAAGTTCATAACATGAGACCACACAATGGTGGAAACCGCACATGTGTTTGCTGGGAACAAATCACAGGCTGGCCCCACCAGCAGCCAGCAGGAGAGATGTGTCAAATAGGATAGATGGGAGATAAAAGCAGAGTGGTGAAGAGAAAATGCAGCAACTTATTTGTCGGATGAAGACAAGAATCAGTGCATAAGAGCTCCCTGCATAAGTGTTTTCCACAAAGACAGGTCATGAGACATTACCAGAGCGATTGTGTGTTAGGAAAGAACACAATTCCTAGTAGCCTGACAAAGTGTTCTCACAAAACATGCCCATATTAATCTCAAAGGAATACAGGGTGCCGGGACATGTTAGCTTCCTGAAAAGGAGGGTGGAACAGAGTAAGAAACCGTACGGCCCCAAAATAATCTCTCGCAGCCAGATCCTACTTTATGTTTCCATACTTGGGGTCCAATTTCAGAGTAGATACTGATTCATTTTTCAAGAGTCATCTGAAGTGTCTTTCATTTGCTCCTAGTACTTAATACTCTATTAATAGAGCACTGTTCATACCTGGAAAGACAATTTTGCTGTTCTGTGAGGCTGCACACAGAAAACTCATCATAGGCACTCACTAAACACATTAAGCCATTACATGTTTCGACAGTTCTTTGTGAATTGCATTGTACACATGAGCAGAAAATCTCCTTGAGGTGTCTTGATGCTTTGCATTTCAGGATTTGAGATACAACCTCTCTGTTTCCTAACAAGCTCTGAGTGAATCCCAGAAGATCGAATGATACAGTTCAACGTGGATTAGCTTCCAACTCCTTATTGTTGCTGCTAAGCTACAGATCTCTGCAGTGCAGGCATTGCTGTGGGAGTTCCCAGACTTCCTGGAATCCGAGTTGAATCAGAAATACAGTGAACACCACAAAATAGCCAGGTGTGAAAAATGACTTCTCCATGACAACAGAAATATGTTCACCATTGGGAGTCAGTGCCTGAACTGGAAAGCAGCCTTTTACTGAATTAAGAAATTCCTGTACACCTTATTTCCCACCTATTTGTGAAAACACTATGACATTGCCAGTAGAATCAGGTGCTTGTCATGGTAGAGTCTATCTTTCTAATGATAACAACAAACTTCTTCTGTCACCACTTAAATTTCAGAACACTAAACTTTAAAAAAATCCAGTCAAAGTAAAAGGGCAGGTTTGGTTTGATTTGATTCACCTCCTGATCCTTCTTCTTACTAAATTTTACAAGCAAATACGGTACACAGAGAACCACAGTTTTATTTCAGTGTTCTGTAGTTAAAGCATTTAAACTCAATGGGTTAAGACTGAACATATATATCCATATTATCTAGATGACAGCGCTGAGCAGTCCTGATTAACTGCTGCTAGGCAAAGGAAGTTGCTTTTGAAAATGATCATTAGTTTTGAAAATCAAGCCACTACCATTTTAGATAGCTAAATTTAGGCACTTCAGTCTGGATCCAAATAAAATCAAAGGCAAAGGTCAGTACAGGTGGCAGGTCAGAATAGTGCAGCTCAGCTGCTTGCTCTAGTACGGGAGCAATGTGATAGCATCATGTCCTGACATCTTTGACTTCCCAGGCTGAATGACCAGGGACCCAGTCACAAGCAAGTGGCCTGGCCACGGCTCTTACCATAAATCTGGAGTGAACTCAGGCTCCTGCTTTTGACTCTGAAGCTGTTGATAGAAGGATTGCTTTTGAAAACTTTCCAGCCTTGTCTCGGATAGCTGCATTACGTTATCGCAGTATCTGCACTATTCCCTAAACTACACTTAAGCTAGTATAAGAGGGATTGCTGTACATATTATGGTAATGTCATTTATTTATTTTACGCAACTGGAAAATTTAAGGGCAACCACTTCACTTTTGTGCTGTGTAGATTAGAGTGTTCACAGTAACACCTGCTTACTGGACAGACAGAAAAAAAACCCTTATACTCCTTCTTTATTGCAATTTACTATTATAGCTTGAATGGTTCCTAGTGACTTCCTAAGATTAATGTTAATATTCTGATTGGAGTCCTCCCTCTGGGGTTTTATTATGGGTTTTGAACATTCATTTCATTTAACATACACATGGGAGCAAGTCTGGTGGTTCCAAAAATATTTGTAGTTGGAAATCACAGTGATTTTTTGTTAGGCTCAGTGCCAAAGAAATCACAAATCAGAAGTCTGTTATAGAGTAGTTCCAATTTCTTGGCATCAAAATTTCTCTTTATGTATATGCATAGTGTGATGTTTTCCATAGCTGTATGGCACTGAAGATTTACGGAGAAATGCATTGCTTATCTGTTTTTCAAAGTTTCTGGTGGAAATAGAGAGTTTGTCTAGCCAACTGGGGATTCATAGGGATTTTATGGACTTCCTGTGTGAGCCACAGACTGCCCATCGGGTATGCATCTTTCTCTATCACAGCTGGTGTTTTTGAACCAAAGTGTGGAGTAGAAATTTCATCCCTGATTTTTTTGGCTGGATCGATTGTTTAGTCTAGGAACTCTCAAGTAGACTTTCTAGGTGCTGGAATTCCTCTTTTTCTTCAGTCAGCAGCTGATGTTGTATGGTGTACATCAGAGTCTAGATTCACATCTTAGTGAGCAAAGATTTATGTTCGTCCTAACGCTCCTTGACATTAATGAGTATTACAGACATGTATCCCCGTGGATTAAGTTGAGAACATACCCCAGAGTGTATGTGGAGTTTGTCATTAGGGCATCACACTATTAAAACCAACAGAGAAATTCCAAGAGTAAGAAAGCAATTGGATCTCCTCCTTTCTCTCTGCTGGAGCACATGTAAGAGATGCATTTAAATCTCGTATTTCCAGCCCTCTCACACTAATTCCTGCATTCATTTTTGGTTGTTAATGACTTCAAACAAGAATTGATTGCCATTTTTAAGACATTTTCCATAACAACATTATGGGAAATATTTCACTGGCAGAGAATGTTTCTGTAGCTCTATAGTGCTCTCTAATTAAGGAACTTCTATATAGCTAGGGGAGAGAAGAGAGGGTTGTTTTTCTTCCTCAACTAGCTGTTTCAGGCATTGGATCAATACAACGGGATGACCCTGTACACTCCATTATCTAGGGAGTGTGACTCCTCGATGAAACATTATGGATCCTCTGGGATGTACCAAGGACTGTGGCACAGACACACCTGAGAACAGTGCACCAGCTACCAAAAGGACATGTCAACTCTGGCTGCATCAGATGAGGTTTCTGCAGATCTGTGTGGACGTGTTTGCTCCCCACTGACCATCGCTCCAGGTTTTGGGTATATTTCAAGTGCAGGACTGCATGGGCACAGTCAGCTATATTAGCTGTACATCCTGGGGACAATTCAACTGTAAGCCAGATAAACCATACACAAAAAGTAGACTCCAGGATGTAATTTCAGTCTCCCTTAAAGCCCCATGTAAAACTGACCTGTGGGAGGGACTCAGTGCAGAATTACCACACCCCCACACCCCCACCATGATCTACTGTCTACAACAAACAGCTCTGGAGTCAGGATTCTTGGATTTTCTTCACAATATCCTAGCCATAGAGTGGAGATAATTACTGTGTGTCTGGTTGATAGGAGTTTTCCAAGTTGACTGTTGTCACACATGAGGGTCATTAGCCTTGTGTAATCCTGCCTATATCATCTCACTGCAACATGGAAATAAAAACTTTATGTTTTCCCTGAGAGTCACTTGAGATCTTGTGGAGAAAATTTTCATAGGAGAATTCTGATTTATCTAATTTTAAAACAACTGTTCCTGGATCAGTCACTTCCCTTGAAACACAGCCATTTCTCCCTCAATAAAAACAGATAACAATACTAACAGAGATTTCTAAAATATGTTGAGATCTGTGAATATAAAGGGCTGTCTGTAAAGTGTTTAGAAAACTTCAAAAAAAGGTGCTACATAACTGCATATTTATTGCAGTGCTGACATTCTTGTGGCAGCTCAGAATGCAGAATCAAAAGCAGAGGGGGCAGAATATAAGTCAGAATAAGAAACTGTCAGCCTTTAGCCTGTATCTTAAACTGCTTTGAAACGTTGCAGACATTCAGAGAATCTAGTTTGCCGATATTGTATGTGCTACAGTAATTACACCAATCTGGAATATAAATTTTCCTCCTCCCTTCTGAGAGAAGGCAAAGCTCTTAGGGATATACACAAATGGATCCCTAATCCTACAAACTTTAATGCATCTACCCAATGTTAGGCAGCACAGTTGTCCCACTGATTTCAATAGCTTTACTCAGATGCATGTGTGGAAGTGTTTGCATGATTAGAAGTTAATACTAATAAATGCACAGTTCATATGAGATCCCTGTGTAAACAATCTATTTCTGCATGCAAGTGATGATTTTATTGCTGTTCTGTAATTCTGTGTAGTGGCTTTGTGAAGAAATCTTATATTTTCCAAAGCAGTAAAATGTTTCTGATAGTGTTTTTCATTGCTAGCTCTTTGGGGGCTAATTAAAAGAAATATCTGTTAAATTTATTCATTGCTTGGTTCCTTGATAGCAAGAGGCACCTTGTGCAAACATTAAAAAGAAAAGCAGGCAGCAGCCAGACCTCATCAAATAATAGATGCATTAGGACATTTTATTTATAAATATAAAATTGGATTTAATGACTTCAAAAGGAGGAAATGCCAGGAAGAGCATAATATGAGCAAGCTCAGTAAAGCTGTCATGAAGATGCCTAAACCCACAAAAATCTAGAAATTGTACTTGCTCCCCCCTTCTCCTTTCAAATAGTAAGTGGTAATTCCAGCTGCAATTGGCAAAAATATACATAAAGAACTCCAGGACTAACCAAAACAAGCAGCAATGAGATGGAGCATCCAAGAGCATGTCTGCATAGAAAGCACCATCAGTGGTTCATCAGAAAATAGTTCATTTGTGCCGAGTTGACTGATTCAATGAAACAATGAGTTTCGACTCCTATGATTTAATGCAAAATGCTGAAGGATGAGAAATCCATCCTTCTTTTGGGACAACTTTTAAGCAGGCACTGAACATTAAGCATATGCTTTACATTCACTTGACTTTACTTTTAAAAATGCTTAGCAGTGTTTCACTCTGTTCCCACTACAGACTTCAATAAATCAGTAATGAATAGTGACTCAATACTTTAAAACTAAGCATGCATTCAGCACAGTCCTAAATAAAGATGCAATAAATTCATGACCAATAGACTAACAATATAAGCGAGGAGTAACAATAATTGTCCTGAAAAAGTTCTCTCTTCATGAGGCAATAATCTGTCCTAATTTCATCTTAAGGAATTTTATTGTAACAAGGCATAATCATTCACACTAATTTCAGAAAGGTATTTCACATGAGTAAATTTGACGTCCAGTTTTAGTGGGATGAACCACAGCATCATTGCTCATTTAGAGAGTTGAAGTTTTGAGCCAGGTGTAATGTACCTAATGGGATCCAATGAGGCAGAAAGATTTATGTTACAAGAAGAACTCTCATTCACGACTACTCAGAAACTTAGGAAAAGTGCTAACCAAAAAGGAAATTTGACCCCAAATGATTAAAGTACAAATGGATCTTAATAAAACAAGAATGAGAACTTCATTCTAAGCTAACCTACAATGTGAACATGAGACAAACCACAGATTGTATCAAGTGTACAAAGGACTTTCCTACTTAATTTGACCTCTTCCAAGAGACACTTGAACACAATTGTCCATGCACATGGAGTAATTGTTTTAATCCTGGTTGGGATGAAAAACCTTTCAGTAGTTGTTCTCCTCCTTACATCTAGCAGAGAACAGTATCTAGATAAGCAGAGGGAGGAAGGTAGGTAGAAGTTGTCCTACCAGTTTTGAAGCCTCTTGCATTTTCCCAGTTTTAGGACTGTAAGGACTGATCACATGAGCAGGGGATGTGACTACACAGCCATAGTGGAGGAGAGAAATTAGGAGACCTGTTGTAAGTTTCCTCCAGAGAAACATTTCTTTGCTCTACCCTAAAGAGGATTTCACACTGTGCCAACAGAAACCACAGGCCCATTCATGGAAGTCTTGGGCTACCTATGACCCATAATAAGCATAATGTTTTAGCTCATGCTGTTATTATTGAAGGAGGAAGGAGCACAAATGGGGGCACTGTTAGTAGCCAGCACACTTTAACTGTCTTGGATGTGTTTCACCTGTAAACCTACTCTATGCATAACCTATACTGACCCTTCGTGGTAATCAAACTGGTATCTTTGGCATGTAAAGGAGGAACATTCTTCACATGGACAGCAGGGCTGACTCTCCAGTAGCAGCAGGGCTATAAAAGAACTGGGCTTTTGTAGACTAAGGAATGGTATTTTGAGGCCTCCTGGAATACCCTAGGTGTGATTTTTCAAAGGGTCATTTCCCAGTTTTAATGAAGCAGAGTTTTGTTGACTTCTTTAATCACATCAGAGGTGCCTCATTTCTAGAGCAGGAAGTTTTCCTCATGCCCTTGCAAACAAAATAAACAGACATCATTTTTCCATCCTGCCCTGACCTTTGGAAGATGTCATCTCTGCCAGTATTGCACTCTCTGGCCCTGGAGAGATTGACCAGTTCAATCCTGACTCTAAGGGAACTGAGCCACCTACTGAATCACCATCACACTTCCTGCAGGCTAACACCTGTGTTTTCCTTGGAGGTCACCCCGTCCAAGAACTAACCAGGTCTGACCCTGTTTAACTTAGGAGATCCAAGCAGCGGAATTGTCCAGACCTCCAAAATTAATTATGAAACATACCACAAAGCCTCAGAGGAGTCTGAGAATAAGGAACTGCAGCCAGGGAACACAGTCCTAGCTCAGAACTGCTGCTTGCAGGATACAAGCGCAGTATGCTGCAGCATGAATTCTCCATTCTAGGTTTTAAGTGACTTCAGTGACAAGACTTGCTAGGTTTAGGATGAGAACAAGTCCAGACGAGGGGGAGCAGCAGGGACTGTAACTTATAAAATGACTCATTCCTCCAGCCCTATATATGGGCCTTCTGCTTCCACCAAGCCAGGTGACATTTAACCACAAAAATATTTAACCTGCATTTTACAAGGATGTACATCACTGACCATGATAAAACACAGGGATGTGGGAGAGTCAGGATGCAGGTTTTCCAGTGCAACTCCATATAAAGAAAAAAAAGGCAATAAAAAGGAGGTCCTGACATAAAGAAAACATCCCAATGAAATCCTGGCTTTTAATCTTGGCCACAATCTCTCTTCTCATCATCTTCCCTGCTTTTTAATCCTCTGCTGCACTATGTTTTTCATATTCATTCACTTTATCAACCTCACCTGTCTCAAAAGTCAATAAAAGCAGAGGCTACAGTTTTAAAATACAGGCAAATGAACTGAGGCACCAAACTTGTCAACTTTCCAGAGGTGCTGACTACACACAACTGTCAGTAACTTCAAAGCAATCTATGGGTGATCAGTGATCAGTGCCTTTAAAAATCACTTAAGTGCTTGAAGAGGAACATAACTCAAAACCACATAGGATAATACTTTGAGAAGCTTCTGACTCAAGAGTCAGTATTTTACTTTCAGAAGTGCTTTAGGCACTTGGGGACTCAAGAACTACTTTTAAAAAAATCAAGTTCTTCTGAAATGCATAATTATTTTTGTGAATGGTATACAGATACCTTGTCTAATAGCATACTTACCCAGCAGTTTTAGGCCTGCCTTGGAGAGGGAGGCAACATTGTGGATTCAATGTACCTAAATGCTAGTCCAAGACTGGGCACACACTCACCTACACAAGCTCCACCAACACTCTGGTGGAAAAGTAACTTCCCACATTTATTGCACTAGGAGAGGTCTGTTCAAGAATGACCTCAACAACATCAAACTGATTGTCATTGAACAACCTGAAGAAAGATTCTCCTACATTTTTCTAATGCCTCTGCTAGGTGGAAGGCTGTCATGGAAGAATAGTTTTTTCAGACTGTCTCCTGTTACCATTTTTTCCTGACATCTGTTCATCACTAAGCCAGCAATAGATTCAGTGTCCCACCATGATGTATGTGAGCTTCCAAAGCACTTTGAGAAGAAGGAAGTGATTGCCAAGTGTACAGAGAGATATGCAAAGCCAATCATGTCATAGCTTAAGTATATTTGTTGGTAGAGGATGTTTACAGCTGTCATTAGTGAAATGGAGAAGAGGACCACTAGCATAAACTCACACCAGTGACATCTATAGATCAGGAAGAAACATCTCAACACCTGGCAGCATTTTACTGCAGTACTGTTGGTCTGAAATTGTGTTAATATTTCTCTAATGTGCTGATCTTTAACATTTGGACTGCTGCTGGTAGCAAATAGTCAAACCAACCTGAGGCCTTCACAAATGTGTTGTGAAGCTTAGCAAGTCCTCTTACCAATAGTCCAAAGGCATCTGGAGCTACAGGGGTCAATCAACTTACATCTCCTTGGTTTGAACTATCTGAATTCTTTAGCACATACTAAAGGCAGTGGGAAGGCTGGATGCTATAGATGTGGTTTGCATATATTCTACTTATACATTTTCAGTTTGGTCAGTGTCTTTGACAGACAGAACCACTTGATCTTGCCTCTGGAATAGAGGCTTCTAGGTCACTGCTTTTCAAGCTCCCAAGAAGTACTCTGCCACCACCATTGCTGCCCATCACTGCACACTGAGCTGAAACAGTTAACAAGGAGCACAGTGGGGCTGATACCTTTGAAACATACTGGTTTCAAGCCTTGGTCCTCCTTGGCAAGACACATTTTTCATAGAAAGGTAAACAGTATTTTCTGTTTCACTGTCTCTAAAGAGGAGGAAGGTTCTCTTCTCTCTTGAGACAGTTTCACAATAGCCTAGCTCCTGTGACCCTAATGAAGCTATCCTCATACTGTCTCTAGAAGGAAAGAAGATTCAGAGCCACTAGGAACTTAGGAAAGACTGCTGTGTATTAGATCTGCAGCACTAGTCTACTGCATGATGAAGACTGACCTCTTTTGAGCTGGTATTTTTCATGAGTCTTAGAGTAGACTGATTCTGGAAATGGTGACAGCAGGCAGTGGTGGCATACCAGACAGTGCCTTGAATACCAGACTATAATGCTGGTTGGAATCTTAGATACTATGATATACCTAGAGATAAACTAGGTACCTAGATAAACTAATCAATTGCAATTGATTTTTCAAGGTAAACTTCTCATTGCTGTGCCCATGTTAAGCTACAGATTACTTTTTTAGAACCTTTCTTTGATTGAGTTCAAGCTCGCTCTTTGGAATAGCACTCCAGTTTTCCTTCCTTAATTTAGATAAGGTTTGAATCACATATTTTACTGCATTCATTTTTCTTTGGTTTTCTTTTGCATGAAGAACTTGTTGGCTTTCTATTCTATGCCATATACTACACACCATTCTTTATATGATCCCAGCAATCCACCTGGTTACATCCAAAAAAGCTTTTTCTCAGTTTGCCTCCTGGCCTGAAGTGCTGCTTAGATGTCTATCACTGCAAGAAGCCTTCCCCTCTTCTGCTATTCATCATAGCAATTTGACATGCTCTCTTCAGCTGTTCTCTCCATGGGCTGGTGAAGCTGGTACGGTTATTATCCTCTTTATCCTGTACAAAATAAAAAAAAGAAAAAAGGAGATTATTTATGGATAACACTGGAGACCACCCATATAGCAAGAAAAATTGAGAAAAACCAGTTGTTTTCATGCTCAGGGCAGTTATAAGCATACATAGCTTGGATTAGACAGTTCTTCCCATTTGACTTCTGTTCCTCAGTAAATATTTGTAACTTTGCTGATAAAGCAATTCTGGATTTCTCAGCTGGGTTTCCATGTGGACAATAAGCTGTGGGACTGGAGTATGGGATCTCATTTTATAATGAGGTTTCTTGAATAGTCAGTTGTTCTCTTTTCTATCTTGGTCATGAAAAAGCTCCTCAGGAATCAAATGGCAGAACAAAGCCTCTAAATACAGCTGCTTTGGCTGTATTATTGATTGCCTGTGGGGCCCATGACAATAGGTGATAAGGGCTTGAAGACATTAAAACATTTTTTTATTGTTACCTAAATGCACGAAATTCATGTATTCATGGAAAATGGCAACATTGCAACTTTTTTTTTAAATATTAATGATTTCTATTTAATGCAGATTATCTTTGCTTCAGTCTTGTTTTACTCATGAGCAAAACACATTCTTTGTGCCTGCCCTGTCTATGCATACTAGAAGCTCCTGAGGACAGTCCCTGCATCCTGGGGTAGTTAAGTATTACAGCCATGTAAACTAGCACAAGAAATAATAACCTGAAGGAGAGAGTAGTGTGTGTGCCCATGGTTGGCCAGCCTGGGGCATTGAAGTATATGGAGTTGAGATGTAGCTCAAGACATGCCAGGATAAATGTGTGACCAGCAATAGGACAATTCTGGTGCATGGCTGCTGACTGATCTGAATTCCAGCTGGGTAAAGATGCTTACTCTGAGGTCAGCATCACTGGCTTGCCTCTGACCCAGCTTTCCATCTAGCTCAACACATTTTGCCATGGGACACCCAGAGAATTGTCACCATCTGTCACCTGTAAATTACTTTCCAAATAGCTGCATACACCTTCAGTGCACATAATCTGCATCCTACAACTAAGCTACAGGAAGATTTGATTCTTGGCTCAGAGGTCAAGACTGTTGGCCACTTCTAAGTGCGCTAGTTTGCAATCAGTAGTTTCTTCCTAACAGAAAAAAAAGTCCCTAGGACGAAAGAGACATAGGAAGATAAGGATGACTTCCCTTTCTGAACTAAGAACAACCCTAACACATCCCTTTTGCCCATAGATCTCAAAGTGCTCTACAAAGGCAATAAATGTCATTGACACCACTTTACAGCTAGGGAAACAGGAGCACAAAGGGAAAGTTACTTGTCTGAGAACCCTTCAATAGACTAACAGCAGAGGAAGGAATACAAACAGAAATCTGCTGACCAGGAAACCTGCCTTACATACACGTTGCCTATAGTTGTCACATTTTTAATGCCAATAAATTCTTTGTTTAGCATTCTTCGTCTTTCTGCTAGGGACAAACTCATGCAAGAATTGTTTAGACCTCTCTGACCTCCTTATCTCTTCTTCCCCTCCCTTCTCAACATACACATTCCCAGTTAGTCTTCATGTGACAGTGAAAATCCCTTTGAGATGGACGTATGGATTATATTACTAAACTTTCTTTTTCCAGGTCTCTTTCTTACAGTATTGGCTCTGGTATTTAACAGATAAATTTTATGTTTTGAGCAAAGCAGGAAGATTAGGCATGTGGGAGGTTCAATGTGTTCAATATGTAGTTCAGATAACATCTTCTATATAAAGATTATTTCAAAATTGCACTCAGTGCAAGTTACAGTTGAATGCACTATTTAAATGCAGCCTTGGCTTTTTTGCAATTTCCTGCCCAGAAGAGCAGCTCTCTAACTGTTTTGAAATAAAAAGACGTAAATATTGGAAGGACGCAAGCGGTCAGTTGACCTCATAAGTGCTCAGCACTGGTGCTAGTCAGGAATTTTCCAACAGG